>VWZY01002101.1:126107-149132 GCA_013399075.1 Chloroceryle aenea | reverse complement strand
AGCTACACACCCACAGAAACTCCTCCATCTCCCCTGCAAAATTTATTCCCCCTTGGTTGAATGACTCCAGCTTGCAGCTCCCCCATAAAGATAACCAGCTGCAACAGACCTGATGAGGTCTCTGCACAGGACACATTGGAGCATGTGATAGCTCTTCTGCTTTATCACAAAGTCAGTGGTGAGGAGGGTGGCAGGCACCTGGCAGCCATTGGCTTCCCCTGCCCATCCATTGGAAGTTGTTGGTCCAGTGGATTTCCCNAAGGCCCAAACCTCTCATTCCTGCAAGCTTTTGATAGTCCCAGAAGATCCACCAAGGTGCACATCTCCCACTGATTGCTGCCTTGTGCAACTCTTGCTGGATGATACATGCACAATTGTTTAACTGAGAAGAAAAACGGGTTAAATGAGAAAATTTCCTGCTTCATCCATTTTATGTGAAATAATAGGATGGAGGGAAGGAGCTTTTAGAGGTCATGTGAAATCCCCTTAGTGCAACTTAAAACGATTTGAAGTGTGCCAGTGAAGTAGATCCACAGGGCTTCTGGCCAACCCTGGCTCTGCCTCTCCTCATTGCTAAGTGCCCTCTGGGAAGAAGTAGCTCCTTGAATTCCTTTCTGAGCTGAGGCAGGACCTGCCTGACGCCCCTTCAGGCACGGGGCTTCTCTTGGCTACAAACCCAGGGCCCAGAGCTGTTAGAAGGCCAACACTTGCAATGCCAGTCTTAAACCTGGGAACAGGAACAGGGTTCATTCTGTAAACAAAGTGAAATACTTCTATCTTCCCAAGGAACATTCTCAGCCATGAGCACTCTGAGTGGGGACAGGCTGATGAATACCAGGAATCTCAAGCTGCCAGTTTTATTACTTGTTTCTTGCAGCAGACACAGAGGGGGCAAAAGACGATGCCTGAGCATAGGGCTGCTAAATGTGTCCAGCACACAGCCCATTGCCTGTAAGCNAGGGTTATTAAAAGAGTCCCTTCAAAAGAAACAACTGGAGGAAAATGTGTTTCTCTTCTGTTCAGTGACTAGTCAGGGCACTTACTTAGAGCAGGAGAAAATACAATCAGGTCCCTCCTCAGTTTGATGGGGTTCACCCCAAAAACTCCCTGCAAAGTGTCCACCCACACTGGTGTCTTCAGGAGAGCTGTGGCTTACTCCCTCCCACAGTCCTTCTGCTTTGCATCAGCACATATTTGCTGTATTAGAGAGAGGACATCATTCATACCCAGGCCATGTCCATCTCCTTTAATGCCATCCCAAAAACGCATCAAAAGAAGAAGAAGACTCAGATAAACACCAACACCTATGCACACCTGCTAACACCCTGTCAAACAGCACTATTCTGCCTGTGCAGTAGTCAATGTTGTCCCAGGCTCAGTTTCCAGCAGGAGTGCCCTATTCCCTTCTTTGTTTTGGAGTCCCACCAGGAAGTGCTGGGTGTGACAGAGGTAGCCATGTTTTCCACCATGCTCACTGGGAGGCATCATCCCATGGGTGCCTGATAAACCAATCCCTGTGGAAAGGGATGTGGTGAAGTGGGTGCTACACCACTGAGGCTGTGGCAGAGCCACCCATGGCAAAGGACCAGCTGGTGCCATGGAATATGCTGGAAATCCCTCATGTCCCTGGGCTCTAGGCAGCTCCCTAGCTCAGAAGAGAGTTTGTGCATCAAAATGTCAGTCCTGGGAGCTGGCTGAAGCAGCCAGAAGCTTCATCCTTCTTCAGATAAGGTGACCATTCATTGAAGATCTACCTGAGAATGGTTTTTACAAGCTGTTTTATGGCCATCAGCTGGAGGCATCATCCTGAGATGCATGTAATCCACATATAGGATTTCAGGTATTAAACAGCTATAGATGAATATAGTAAGGAATATTTCTGCACTTGAAAGATGATAAGCATAGGAATCCAGCCAAATCTTCTCTTGAACTTTTAGTTATTCTATACCCAAGAAGTTAGTGCGAAAGGCAAAACTGTATCCTGTGGAGCTAGAGTGATTTCTACATTAAGGACCACAGTAGACCTAGATCATGCTTGGCCTCTGTCTTTGTTGAACAATTCCAGTCCATTCTCTCCACTCATCTGGGGAGTTTAAATTGTGCAATATTTAAGGCATAATACATCAAAGTGCTTTGATATGTGCTTATCCGTAACAGCACAAAAAGTTCTGCTGGAACCATTAATAGGAGAAGCCAATTTGAGTTTATTTTATTTAGGAGATATTTACTTGATGTAGCTGGAGAAGCAACAATTAAAAGAGCTATACAATTTCACTCTGTATATGTAGATTATATTAGAGTAGCATATCTATATATTTAATTTGCACCAGCCATTTTGCTGCACACATCTGCATAGCTACATCCAAGATGCTTCAGGGGTAAGAGATTGGGGGTGGGGCCGTGTTTAAAAATACCTAAAGCAATTGCATTAGCATAAGATAGTTTTTTCCACATTATCATATGAGCTGTAGTTGCCGTACAGTGAAGCGCCTCAAGAACAGCTGCTTTTCATTGATAGGTGAATTGTTTCCCTTAAATTACAGTGAGATGATGGACTGTATATAAGCATCCTTTAGATTGTATTTTTAAAGAGCAGAAGCTCTTTAAAACATATTCTTAAGTAACTGTTAACCTCCAGACAAATGAATTTGTTTGCAATCTTGTACAAACAATGATTTGTTTCCAATCTGAGATTTGATATACCAAGTTCCAGCCTCAAGCACAATTCTGAAGCCAAGCTCAAATTTTCTGAAAATGAAAAATCATTATAAAACATAAACAAGCATTTAACTATGACATGGAGAATGGGAACAAGAGGAGAGATCATTTCCCTCTGATAGCAGTATTTTTTCTCTGTAGTTTAATCATTTTTACATGAAAAGAATTAGGTTAGCCTTACCTTCCCTGTCTTAGATTTGGACAAATAATTAAAAATTAAGAGAAGGTAGACTAAAATTAGTTTTTAATGCCATAGCTATATGATAACTGAGAAATAAAAACCACACGCCTGCCCGCTGCAATTTGTCTAAACAAAAATGGGACTAGGGCAAAAATGCTTTCCATTGTTGTAAGTGTGGATTTGTCTGCTCTTTTCCATCCTCTGGAGCAAGTCCTTCCCTGATCTTACCTCCTCCAGGATCACAGTTCTAAATTTGTCCAGGATCACGGTTCCAAATTTTTACCCACAGGCTTTCACAGTCCAGCAAAGACTCAAGACTTTTGTCTAGCAAAGGCAATGACCCCACAGCTGGCATTCAGGTACCAGGCCAGATTTATGTCCCTCCTCAGCAACTCCAAGCAGTGCTGCATCCCCCAGTTTATCATGCTGCATCCTGACTTTGCCCAAGGGACACACCCAGGCTATTCATTTGTTGGCAAGCGAGTGAGTTGCCTCAGTGGGGAAAGAAAAATTGTTGGTTGCAGGATCCTTCCTCTTCCACCAGGCACAGTAGAAACCTAGGCAGGTGCCACTAACATCTTCCCACAGACAGGTCACATGTCTGACAAGATACCTCCAGAGACAGGGAATGTTGCCTCCAACAGCTTTGACTCCAGGGACAAGACAATAGCTTCAACTTTAGGGCCAAGACAACGTCCTGTCTGGAACAAGGAGTTGACTCAAGAAAGCTGAACTCCAGCTTTGCAGTGATCACCACTTGTCAACAGGTTTGTCCTGAAGATTCAGACAAGAAAACTGAAAATGACCCTACTGACATGGGGGTGTAAGAATCTTTTGTGCCCATAGATGCTTACTTAAACCTCAACAGCCAACTGGGACAAGTCACACCCGTGGGGTGGCCTGAAGAGGTGGCCTTCTTCCATCAACAGTGTGAAGGGCACTGTGACAGAATGTATTGGGCCAGTGCAGTCTCTGTTAGTGGAGGAGCAGCACCACCAGGCATCACCACAGCCCAGCAGTGCCCACCACCTGGTCTGTTGGTACCAGAACATGAGAAAGGGTTGAGCACCAGGAAAATATAACATCTGTTTGCAGCCTAATAATGCTATTTACTGGTCAGTGGTGAAACAGTTGCCTTCCTATCTACGTTGACATAATTTGGTGGCAAAACACAGGATTTAAATAGTTTTTGTTCCTAGCAGGGAAGTGAGCAGCAGTCAGGAAGACATGCAGGCAGAGCTGACCAAAGCATGTTGGCTGCCTGTGCTCATTTGTACCCACTCATCCTCCCACAGATGGGTAAGAATAGTACCTGATCACATTGCACATGTGGCTTGCCTTCCCCTGATAAAAGTACTGCAACTTTCAGCAAAAATGATTCAAAACTCCTCTTCCACTCCCACAAATGACAGGCTTCTGCATTCCTGTGTTTGTGAACAGTCAGTTCATTCCTCAACAGTAGCCAACAGGACCAGTAGTACCTAGCATGGTTCATCTTCAGGGCTGTGAACACATAACTCACACTGTCTGCTTAGAGTTAAGGGTGCCTATGGGATATTAGAACAAGAGACAGTAGGAGACCTCCCATTCTGCATCTCCTTTCTAGCCCTAGTCCACTGGATACTGCACGGGATCCTCAGTCCATGCTGCCTTTCACTTCAAGGGTCCTTTCCCTTCAGGGTCATGATCATACTTTGAAGGAGACACTTCTGGGTACTTTCTATGTGCAGCTCTTGTGATGTCAGAAACATCTTGGACTTTAATGCTCAAGCTACAAAAAGAAATCCCACAGTAATCCCGTGTTATATTTCTTATCTGCAAGATACAACACCTTCATCTTTACAGAAACCATGCTTCAGGTGTACAGATAATGCACTGCTTCCATCATTGGAAAAAAACCAAAACAAAACAGGGATGAGAAGAGGGTATGGAAGTCTCTGGGGGACTTTACAGGGCCCCAAGGATGTAGGGAGAGAGGATGGCCAAACACGTCCTGTGAAGCTGGAAGAATCATGAAGATGTGTTCAGGAAGTGAAGGACCCACATAGCACTCAGCAGTCATGATTTGGCAGCCCATGGAACATGTCACCATTTATCTGGATGGGAAGGGGATGGACACCTGCCTGAAAGTGTTGCAAAAATAGCCTGTCTTGCTTAATAGTTCATGCTCTCCTTATCTACCCTCCACCTCTTCCTTGATGTGCTTTTCTTGCATGTCCTTAAGAGCTATTATCTGTGCACTGCAAAGCTGCAGTCCCAAAACATCCTCCAGCCCTGTGAAAAGACTTTTCCTTGGGCATGGTAACCAGTGCTCAGAAGGCATCTGCAACTGCACAAAGCCTGTTTGAGTTTGTGTCTTCAGCTTGCCTTTCTAGCAGCCAAACAATTTCATCCCCTTGCAGGCACATGGAGGCATGAAGGAAGGATGATCCAGACCCAGAGCTTGTGGTTGCTTCAGAGCACCCAGTGCTCACACTTCTGCAGTGCTCTGGTTGCTGAGGATTTTATATGCTGTTGCTGTAGAAGGTTTTGATCCTCCTTTTGTTCCATTTTGTCTGATTTATTTGCTCTTTTGGCTGATGGTTAAAAGCTTTTCTTTCATTACTTGCTGTACATTTTTATTCTGAAACCTGAAGAATGGTGTCTTTGCCCCACTGAGGGAGAACATGAAGCACTGGGATAATCTTGCCACTTCTTGCCCCAGTATATCTGGGTATTGTCAGCTACTTAAACACATCTGCAGCTACCCATTTTACAGCTATGTATGCCTCCTAGGCAACAGCTCCTATGGCTAATTTGTTAATTCTGAGCTAGCTGGTGAGAAATCCCAGGCAGTGTGAGGAGCTGTGTGCTCTAGTCTTTGTCTTCTCCACATTCAATGCAGAAACAGGGTTAGATCAGCACATTTGTCTAAGAATGTTGTGATCCTGCTTTGATGCATGATCATCTCCTCTGTCTTTCTCATGGACCCAAAATGGAAGTGGCAGTGCAAAGAAACCAGGTTCCTCATCATGGGGTCACCCTTGCTCTGTGGCAGTGCTTAGTCTGGTCTTCCTGGTTTCTCTGCAGGCCAGGTAAGTTAAATGGATGGGCAACATCATTGCACCTTATCTACTGCTGTGCATGCAGCTGATAATTCATAAGTGTCTGTGAGTCTTACAGCAGGAGGCATGTTCAAATGCAGTACATCTTATTGTCTTGTATAGTATTGGGTTTTGCATGCTGGTAAACTTTCATGCTACTGGTCTGATAACTCAATGACTTTTTGGAAACAATTTGTGGGTTGGCACTACAAAGAGGAGGCCCAGGTTTCCAGCTCAGGTTTAGTCCCACAGTATTTTGGTGTTCCATGATGCCTTGACAGAGGGGCCTGCTGTGGGTTTGGAGTTCACAGGCCAAATGAATTCCAGGAATGAGTTTGCCTGTAAGAAGGCAATGCTACCAATTTCTGTGATAGCACTTAATTAATTTAAACTTTACAGCCTATCTTTGTGAAGGATCATGCTTGCTGATCATCTGTATTATAGGAGGTTTGGGGGTTTGTTTTTATTTACACAAAAGTAGCTTGTGATAAACAACAAGATGCCTCTATTACCATATAGGAGATAGAGTGTGTTAAAGCATGTCTGATTTTGATGCTTACACGGTGTAGATCAAAAATTGCTGCTAAAAGAACCAAGCAGGAAAGATAGTACACAAACCCAGATTTTCATAGTAGATACAAAGAAGTAGGATTATAGCCTTGAAGAGAAAACTCCATCACCCCACCTCAAACTCCCACAACATGGCTGTTTCATCAACAGTGAGGAGAGAGGGATCAAAGAAAAGTGAAACTACAGACCTACATGTGTGTAAAAAGAGGATGACAGATTGTACTGGGAGAGCCTGTCTGGAGGATGCTGGCCAAAATGGACAGGTTGGCTCACAGGAACATGTGGTGCAAGCTTCTGGGTCTCCTCCTTGCGGCTGGTAGTGGGTCTGGACAGGAGCTACAGATACCTGAGGTGATCAGTGCTGGGTCCCAGCTCTGGAGCAGAGCCTGCATTCAGGCCATGGGCTGAGATGTCATGGGACCATCATGTAAGCATCCAACCCCCAAATCAAGGAATGTCTCCTACTTCCCAAATCAGATAACTACTTGTACCTCAGCTGAGTAGTGTAAAGAGGCTTCTCTGTGCCATTTACACAGGTGCTTCTAGGAAGTCATTTTTCAGGCTAGCATTCCAAAGGGGTTGGTGTCCTGTATGTACTGGCAGTGGATCAGAGATGCTTGGTTCCTTCTGCACTTCACTGTTCTTTGTTCCAACCAGCACGAAGCGATTACTGTCTGTGAGGCACTATCAGCAATGTAAGCAATAGTTCAGGGTGTTTAAAAGGACACTTTTCAGATTCCTTAATATGACTGAGCCTCTGAATATGTAAGAGCTGGGGTAAGCCTGGTGATTATCTGCTATGTTCCTGTGCAGTTGAACAGACACATGAAAACACCCACTGAGACATTGCAAAGGCAGAAACCATCACTCAGAGCAGCACATCATCTGGATGTGCCTCAGTTCTCAAAGCTCATGGCCTGTTTTCCAGTGTGTGGAAACCCTGGGAGAAGGAAGAGATGGAAGTCTGCATGTCTACCTGGGACACACACCTGAACCCCAAACCTGGGATGTGATCTCACACACAGGTGTAAAGACCTAGAAACACAACATACCCAGCAAATTTAGCAGGCAGCAATTTCCCACTTGATGAATTCTAGGCAACACAGAAATTACAGTTAATGTATTCCTGTGTCAGATCCTCTATAAGACAATGTGAAGAGTTCTGTAGGGGAGTTTGGACTGTAAGGAGTGTTTGGATATCTCTGCTCTTCTGGGCCCTGAGATACACGTAAAGTCATCCATGCTGCCCATAAAAGTGCCAGGTCAGACACAAAGCCTGGTCCAACCTGGAGGTACACGGTGAGTGCTGCAGCCCCTACTGGTGTCACATTGCCCAAAGACAGAACTCAGTCAGTATGCTCAGCCAGTGCTGGCACAGGGTGGACATTGTGGCTGCTCTGATCATTTGAAAGAGTGTGAGAAAAAGGCCCTGCCCCACCTGTGAGGGGAGCAAAACTGCACAGCAGCACAGAAACTCACATAGGAAATATGGCTTGTGGGATGTTGTTGCTGATGGGCTTTGGCCCTAGGTAGGGGAAGCACAGCATAGTCAATACCACCAACCACAGCAGGAGAAGGAAGAGGGGACAGGGTTGTCTAGAAGAAGTTAAAATGGAGGGTGACACCAGCTGGTATGGCTAAATGGCTCCCAATTTTCACCCCACTCCTCATCACTTAGGGCTTCACATCTCAGTAGGAATTAATCTAGAAGTCAGCCCACACAGCCTCAATGCCATGATTCTCTACCTTTAACATCTACATGGATATTCCTTTCTGAAATGCAAATCACGTGGCTCTTAAAGCAAGTTCTTTGATTTTCTCAAGTGCATTTAGTGCCTGACTCTTAGATTTTAGACTATCGCACTTGTAAATAACTTTCAACACAATCCCTAGGTGCAAATGAGGATATAGTCTGCAAATGATCAATTACTTGATTACAGCAAATCATGCCGGTAGATGTCTGTGCAGTGTCACTTGAATGCACAAGGAGCTGCAGGTCCAATTATTGGAATATTAAAGTCATAACATGCAAAACAGGAAGCAAAGTAAAACATGACTAAAAAAAATGGAGACAGCATTTTGTGGGCAGTGAATTAAGTCTGCTATCCTCTTCACCCCTTCATCTAGGAACTATTAATATAGCTCATTAAGATAGTGGCTAAAGACTAGACTTAAGAACCTAGATTTCTTTGTCTTTGCACTTTTTGTGCAAACTAAAAATTTTGCATTGTTATATAAAATTAACTGTACTCTTTCTGTGGTTTTAATGAAATAGTGATTGTCTGCAAAGAGAGGGGTATTTATTAGACTATGACTATCTCTCAGTCAAAGCTTTTCTTTTGTACATGCTCCTTCAGCACATCACATCCTTGAGCACTTACACAAACCCACAAGTTAAGAGTGAAGGACTGCATGTCCCGACTTGTAAATGCATATTTACCTTACTAGTACTGAAGCAAAGAAAGAGTCATTAAAAACCCTCTCCAAAATGCCACATTTTTTTCACTGCTAGATCAATAATGTCTTGAATGTAATCATTTAAAAAAATAAAATTGCCTGTTTCTTTGTTAAATATCTTTTGCTCAGTAGGTTACTTTAATAGTGAATATGCAAAATACAAACCACCATTTCTCATGTCCTGAGTCAAACTGTGAGTGAGACTTCACAGTTATGGGCCTCACAGAATGACCTTTTTTGAAAGAAACAGGTTGCCTTGGTGCCGTGCCTTCTCAATTGTTTGTGCTGGAGTGTCTTGGCTGTATGAAGAGTTCTCTGTTTTTTTAAAAAACACAGTAGCACACAGGAGAGTCAAACTCTCTGAGTGAGGAATGGCTTATGAAAGAATAGCAATTACTTCTTTCCAAAATATTTTTTAGGGGAAAAAAACCACAGGGTCAGAAGTTTACCTCTGAGTACAGCTTTTTGGCCAAGGACAGCAGAGATTTGACCCACAGGGATTATCACATTATGCAGTGTCTCAGTGCCAAACCCAGGAACAATGCCACACCAGTCTCCTACCGCGGTGCTGCAGGCAGAGCTGAGCCCTCCTTATGAAGGAAGAAACCAAGTGCACTCAGGAACGTGCTGTTCAGCATCACCCACACAGCACGAGTTCACAGTGCCTCAGAGGCTCTTGGAGCTGTTAGGAGGTATTCACAGGTATGAGGTGTAAGCATGTCGCAGCGACTCCTGTTCCTGTAGACAGTCTCTGTAAAAAGCTGCAGCCATATTAACTACCACACAGAAAGCCTCAAGCTCAGGCACGGAAATCTATGTGTGCTTTTTGCAAAGAGCAGGAGGGTAACACAGTCACTCTGAACATCCCTCTCAAGCTTCCCCAACTCTGCTGCCCTGTCAAATGATTTTCTGCAATGAACTCTTCTCCAGAAAACTTACCATTAAAAGAAAAGACAGCATGTGGGTGTAACCGATCATTTAGAAGATATTTATAACTCTTCTGCTAGAGACTTGTGCTGCTGCACTGAAGGCATTAAGCAATCCTAGCTCTAGAGATTGAGTAGAAAGATGGCAGTAACACACCTCTGCCAGTGGTTTGGTTTTTTTTAATTGTGGAAAGATGTGAGATGGTAAAATTAGTTTGTTTCATACTTACCTTGGACTTCCATATGTGCCTAAGGTTTTTCATTGCTCAGGATTATGCAGCCATTCCCAAATGAATGGAGCTTCTGTTCTGTTCTACACAGAGATGTTCACTCTCCCTCTCTGTCTCCCTCCATGTACATGTATTTGTTAAATACACAGTCACATTGTCATATCATCCCCTTCTGGTCCTCTGCTGTGACAGTCTAGCTGGTACTCTGACCTCATAAGACAGAAGCAACATTCTGAGATGTTCTCTTCTGCTCTGAGCACTGTCATCCTTCATCCCAGGCTCTTGCACTTCACCTAAACAGGCAAATGTTCAACATCTTGGAACATCAGTATTCTGATGAAATGGTCTTCAGCCCTCTGAATCCTGATGCTTTATGATCAACCTCTTGTAACCTCTGTCTTTGGTGAAAAAAAGGCTGCATTTTTATACAAGGATAGATAACATGAAAAAATGGGATCCATTAGCCATTTTCCTATTATAGCTAGTCCAAAAAAAACCTAGAAGCACGCAGAATGTGTCAGAAGCTTTTACCATAAGAACATAGAAACAATTGCCCAGAGATGCTCTTGAACCTCCATTCGTGTAGGTCTGCAAGGCTGAGCCAAACAGAGCCATGACTGACCTAGTTTATCATTTGACAGCACTCCCTTTTTAAGCTGTAGTTTTATCTGGATGATCTCCAGGTATCCCCACGAAGGAAAATTTCTAATTTCCTATGAATTTATTAGTATAGAAAAAAAAAAACACCACCAAACCAAACCAACAGAACAAACAAACAAAACAAAAAACCCCAACAAAAATAAAACCAAAACCACAAAAAATCCCCACAACCAACCAACCAACCAACCAAAAAAAAAGTAAAAACTACATGTACATTGTCTACAGAAGTCTCTGTTAGTTATCTTTGCACAAAAAGCGAAGCATTTCTTTTCAGAGGAAATTAACTTGTGGAAGAATGTTCAGCAATGGTAGAAGAGTGGTGGCAGCAGCTGTTCTATTAACACAGCATGATCACAAATTAATAATTGCACTCTCTTTGTAATCCTGTTCTATCTATGGAGATATCTGATCGTTTTCTAATGAATTCTTAATCAGCTTATGTGAAATAAATTATAAGCAGGAAACCTCAATAGGAACCTCAGCAATAAAGGAGGAAGAGATCCATGTCTGCTCTCAGTTTTGCAAAGGAATTTATCTTGATTTATTTGATGTGATTTCCACTACCTCATTCCTTGCACAAGCATGTGGAAAGTGGGGGCAAAGGATGTGTAAAGTCTGGCCATTTCCATTTGGAGCTGAACACAGCATCCACCTATGGAAAGGCACAATCTTCCCCAAAGCAGCCTGTGTTCCTCATCTGCCCTGTACCAGGCTGACATGCAGGTCTGCTCTGTCTGGACGGAAGGGTTCCAATACAAAAACAGTAGGAAAGGACACTTTTCTCTGATTTCTCATAAAAAGGATAGATAAATCATATCAGGCAGCCCTGGCATGAATTTATCCTTGTCTTCGTTTGAAAATATTATTGGGGATTAGATGCTGAGATCCCAAATGAAGGAGTCTTGAAAACTGTAGGGATTTGGAAAACAATTTGCAAAATAGTGCTCCCAGGTAGGCTTTATTAGTCCCAGAACAACCAAAATATTTCTTATTGCTCCAATTCCACATAGCATTAAGGTCCCATTTTACTTTCTGTCTGCCTAGAGGACATGATGTAACTAGAAAAATGTTCTTTGCCACTCAAGAAAAGTAAAAGATCTGTACTGAATTGCTGCCTTTCCTGATTCCACCTCTAAGAATAACATTTATCGTAAAGCACATACAAAGAAACTTCCTATAAATACAACAGTAAAGCAAATATTTAGTCAGTCATTGAGAAATGAACTAAGAATTTTCCACTCATGTTATTGTAGCTGGTAAAGGTTTACATTCTGACTCTTATAAAAGGATTTATATAGTCCTGTAAATTTACAAAGCACTTTCCAAACATAGATAAGACATATTCCCTGTCAAAAATGTCATGGAAGACAAATGCAAGAGGAGCTGCAGGAGCAATCCTTGGAAATAATTAGGGACTGCAGAGTCTTGACAGTATGCATTAAATGGATATCAGTGATCTGGAAAAATCACAGCCTGATTCTTCAGCTTCATGCATCAGCTCCTACAGATATAAAACAAATTATTGAGGGACACAAATTCTGCTCAACACCAATAAAAGCAGAAAGATTCTGCTTTTTTCATTCTGACACCTAAAAAATATTTAGAAATTAGCAGCAGTTAGAAATCCAACCACTAGATTTGAACCAGAGATTCAAAACTTGGTATGTACAAAACCAAACCAATATCCTGAACAGAAAACAAACCCCCAATTTTGTGACAAAGGCCATTTCTAAAATGGGCTTTTTGATAATTAATAATCAAAATATCATGAAGAGAATTTAGTATTTGGTCCAGTTTTGGACACAGACTTCTGACCTAGACTAACAACACTAGAGATTTAGGGATGTCTTCTATGCTGTCCCACAGTTGATGGGATTTGGGAGCTCAGGGCTGCTCAAAATCACTGAACTAGCACAAAACAGTTGCAGTATTCTGCACAATTAACACTAAAAATGTTTGGTAGAATAATTCTGTTCAAGCCTTATATTTTCTCTCTTACTGGATTTTGCTACTGTACCAAACAAAATGCTCCGTTTAATTTTAAATGAGTCAATGAACTAGTAAAACTCCATTACATGGAAGCTTGTCTAAAAGCCTCAGCTTTAAAATCTCTGAAATACTTCTGTTAAGCTCTATGATTTATTCCCAGGGCCTGGACTTAGGCCTTTGTCTGGGAAGCACTGTCCAACTCTGTTACTTTAAATGTGGATCTCTGCTTGTGCAGAGTACCCTGCAACAACAGGGAAGGAAAGAAAGTGCTTCAAACAAACAAATAAACAAACAAAGACTGAAAGAGAAATGAAGAGGGAAAGAGTACCATAAATGAATGTGTCTCTTCTCCATCCAATTCATGACCTGAAAATGCACTTCAGTTTAAAGCAACTTTTGCATAAATTTCACTTATTTCCAAATTGGCATCAGATACTTAAGGTGAGAATCACATTCATTTTTTGGTCCATCTGTATTCCCTGAGATCCTGAAGATTAAAATGCAAGTCTGCATGGTGGATGAAATAATTACAATAAACATTGTCAGAGCCCTTTGGATAGCTCACTTCCTTTATTAACCTTTTTATCAGCAGGAGCCCTGGCCAGACTTCAGTAAAGGCAAAGATTCAGAATTTCTCATGGGAAAAAATGTTGGCTTTTCTGACAATATTAAGAAAAAATATTAATATAATAATAATTCAAATATGTATATTGGGGTCAAGCTCCTTTACAGCTCTGCAGTGATCCCTGAGCTCCTCATACTCCAGATTTTCCGTTGCATGAAGTAAACACCTGTGGGATTTTGGCACACTGCCCTGCTGAAGTGTGGAAAGTTGAAAGAATTCCAGGGCACAAAGCCACAGTCTCATCTTTTCCTTATCACATGCTTCCTTTACACATAATACTTTTCTAGTTCTCCTAAGTTTACTTACTGCTTCTTCCTTGGTCATCTTTCGAGTCTCCTAATCAAGAAAGGTGACAGTGGTCCCACATGCTTCCCCAATACTGTTCCTCCTCAAGCCCCTGTATTACAACCTCAGCTGGAGACCCACCTCCACCATGGTGCCATAAGTGTATTTCTGTGTGGCCAGCATTTCTGTGTGGCCTTCAGGAAATCATCTAGCACAAGTACTCCAGGACAGATAATGTCATGTCTTTCTTCGGTCTGGTCAGCATAATTTTAGCCTGTGCCTTTCTTCTGAGAACTTTTGGAAAAATGAGAGAAAAATTAATGTTAGAGGGACAAGACAGGCAGAGCAAGGAGATGGTATCTACTTAGGGCTGAAATTTGGACACTTTAAGATGGAGAGGATCCTGGCTAACATAGAAGGAAAAGGGATAATGGCACTCATCTGCTAGGGTGCTTTTTAAATTCACTTAAGATATTTTCTGCATTTTAAGACGACAAGATAAATTTGAAAACCTGGACTTTTACTGTCTAGTGAGATGGTCAGTTTAACAGAGCCTGTGTCCAGCACTCATACTTTTCTGGGATCTGGCCAGCTTGGGTTTCAGACCCAAACTCAGTCTGCACAAAATGGAAGGAACTTCCAAAGTGACTTAAAATTACCTTTGATCCTTGCTTCCAAGAGTATTCATTTCCTCTTGCTGAAGAGACTTGTAAAGGAGTCCTGCACGTGCAACCTGAACATCCCATTTGTTCTGCTTTATCTAGAGTTAGGTCTTTATTTGATAATTACATTTAATGCACTAAGAAGCATAGAAAATAATTGATTTTCAGTAAATCTACTAGTATATACTAAGCAATACTAAGAACCAAAAAGGTATGTATGGAAGAATCTTCCCAAATTAATTAGCCTGTGTTTTTTTCTATGACTATTTCTTTCACTAGTTTTCCCAAGGCCTTTCTGAAGAAACCAACTGTCACTTGGTCAAAAGGTTTGGTATTGAAGGCAAGCTGATTCTGTTTGGGATTAGCTGACAAGGCTGCTGGAGATCATTTAATGGTCATCAGCAAGATTCAAGTTATTCTATGTGACATTGAAGCTGAGCATGTTCCTTTAGGTCAATTTAGACTCTATGCCAATTTTGAGAATCCTTCAAATTTGTTGAAAAGACACTTGTGCCTCTCTGAAAACACTTTTTACAAAGCCCAAAGATGCCTTCAAAGTGCAGACAGCTGGTATCATCTATCTAGATAACTTTATGCACCACACTTTTTATTCATCCTTTTGCCACAAACCCTTGATTTTTACTTGATGACAGGGAAGACATTTTTTTTACCCATTTCCTGCAGCTTAGCCTGCAGAATCACCATGAAGCAGTGCCTTTACATAGGTGTTGTTATGAAGACAGACCAAGACTGACCGTCATTTAAACTGACATTATTCTACTGGAGAGGAACCCAAAAGCACTAGAAACAAAACCCCAAAAGTCTTCCATCTTTTGCCAAGTGCATACTAGTGCACCCATTTCTAGTCACCTGACATCTTTTAAAAGTATCTTTTATTGTCCCAGAGAAGTCACATCAAAAGAAGGCATAAATCTGCAGCCATTCTCACCACAACTTTGATACCTCTAGTGACTATGCTGGGTACTCTTTCATTAATGAATACCTGCAAGGTAAACACGTCATATCTTTCCTCTGCATTTTCTCCTTTGGAGAGACAGCTCCAACTAGGAGAGCGAGCCTTAAACTGTGTGCAGTAAATGCCAACTGTCGTGAGGAAAACTGTCTGGTTACATCGGTCTGGCCTTCCTCCCTGTCCCCAGATGATAAAATCAGATTAACAAATAGCTGTAATGCCTAGAATTTTTTTCCCAATGTCATTTTGTCCTTTAAGCTGCAGACGCTATTCTCAGAAGACTATAACTGAGAATGGGAGAACCAAAACCAGTTTTCATGGTAAGATTTTCATAAGCTTTGGAGCTCTTGAACCTGTGTGGAGACCTGGCTCTTATGAGGGTTTGCACACTTCCCTCCATCACTCACCTGTTGTCATCTTGAACAATCAGTTGCTGCAACTGTTTTTATAAGAACATTAACCCTTTTGATGCAACTTTGATATTAGCTGGGAAATGCTTGTGAACTGAGGCCTCCTGTTTGTGAAGACACCTGCCTCGTTCTTTGTCTAGTAGACTTGGATATCAGTTCAGATTTAAATTTCTGTGCCCTGACAAAGCCAGGGTACATTAGGAATGAGAAGTAAAACATGAGACATCTAGGAACACTTCCATTAAAAACTGAGATGCCAGTGGAGTGCCAGTGGTAAACAGAGCATTTCAAAATATTTATCTAAATTATGCTTAAGTCAAAGATGAAATGCATAAATCTCTGCTTGGATCTGTTAGGACCATGGGAAAATTTATGGGTGTCAGCCCTGATGTGTGTGTACTGGGCAATTCTGGCTTAGACAGCAGCATGATGTGTTTAAAGAATAAGAAGAAATATCAGTGCCCAAAGAGACAGCTAGATATAAGCTACAAGTGATTCATTTTGCAGATCTAAACATTTCCCTGTCTGCCATTGCAAACCCTTACATATTATCTATAACACAACTCACATTAAAAGCATTCTTCAGAAACATTCAGCAAACAATCATTCAACAATCAACAATCAACATTCAACAATCATTCAAAAGCAAATACTCAAAATGATCTGGTTTTCAAGACAGTGCTACCACAGTTGCATTGTGGTTGATGGCTTCAAATTAGTAGTATACATTTGCTTACATGCATGGAGATGTAAACACACACACATGTGCAAACCTACGCAAGCGCTGTCAGTTTAAAAGAGTTTAAAATACTACAGCATCACATTTTTCAGCCTGCTTCTCACCAATAACTAGAAAAAAAAAAAAAAACAAACAAACAAGTTCTGGATNAAGTTCTGGATTAAAGAAAGAACCACATCAAATTAACAAAACTAATTCTAGAATAATGTAAGATGTTAAAGCTACTAGATGAAGGTTGAGTTAATATACTTACATATATACTTACATATACACTTACAATGAGGGAAAATTTTGAGTATTGTATCATTCTTCATAAGGTATAACAATTTTCCAAGTATGCAATTTCATCTTGATTGACTAACAGACTGCAAGCAGTGTATCATTTGTTTTATTTTTCTGCTATTCATTATACTTGCATTCTATTTCTTCTCCACCACTCCACCTGGCAGTCTTACGGATCTACTGATAATGTACTGATGACTCCGGCTCTGGTTATCTGTATTTACAATTGGGAAGCATTTAAAATCTCAAAGGTAAATCCATACCTGTTTCAGTACACTCTTCATCATTAACATGCTATGACTATGCCAGCAATGTAGACTGCCCTGTCATTCTGAAAAGTGCATTTAATTGGCTGAAAAATTGTGTAAAACTCTTGAATTCTCTGAGGATATGTCCTCAAGACTAGTGGCTTGGGACTTCTAAATTAATTTCATTTCTTTCCTTGCTTTACAGAGAAAAGGGTAAATTTATTTTCCTGCCCTGTTCTTTTGACATCATAAAGCTGAATGCTGCCTTGTTTTGCTGCAAGATTAAAAAAGCACAGAAAGCACCTGCATCCACTTTACTATTTATCAAATTGCATAGTTGCAATGCTGAAACATTTGGGATGTTGTGGACCTCTATGTGTAATAGCATGAGTAATGCTGCTTCAGTTGAATAATTTTTTATTCAAGTATTTTGTCTGATCCCTGTTTTACTAGGGCCATGAATAAAATCTTACAAAAGTTATGATCACTATAAAATGGAAAATCCTAATCCTTAGAGCAAGTCAGGAAGTACAGTGTTCCAAAAAATAAGCCAGTACCAATTGCAACATGAAAGGAACACATAATTTGCCCATACAGAAAGGAACACTTGACCCCAAAATTTGTGTGGTAGCAGAAGTACATGGATCATCACATGGACCAAACAGAAAGTACATACTTCATGCAACCAGTGAAACACCAAGATGGCAAAAAACCAAGTACAGTTGCTGTCCAGGGAAATTGTGACTTTTTCTAATTCCTTCCTTCAGCTTTTCAAGAAAAAAGTTCTGATGCCATATGAAGACTCTATTAACCCTTCTTTTTGGGTTTTTACACAAGCTTCACTACCATTGTATCTTCTGAACGGCAACTACAAATAGTTTCTTCAATACTAGATTATTTTAAGGTTTTCATTAGATCAGATTGTTTAGAAAAAGAAAAGAAGTACTGAGATCCACCACCTTCTCTAAGGAACAGAATATTGATTCCTCCATGGACACTTGAGAAAAAGACACTTGAACAAGAGTATGTACAACAGTGAGAAAAGTCACAGTTGCACAGGAGAGTCTTTACTTTTAGTGTCATGGTCATGGTCAGGTAAGAGCCCTGATCTTTCTTGTCCCTTTTCTGCCTTTCCAGTCATCCAGCTTCCCAATGCTATAATATAATACCAGGAGGACTCTTTGCTTAAGATACACAGAAAAAACTTCTGCTTTGGCCTGCCAATGGACTGGGTTGAGAGAGGACATTTCAGCACCTCCAGCACCTCATGATACAACCCTGAGGCCCTCTGGTGCCCCCTTCTTTGCAGACATCATATTCTTTTTCTCCAGTTCATAACAATACCCAGTCTGTTGATCACAATCCTCCCTCTATGCTCCTTCCAACATACTGTCTCACTTCTGTCTGCTCTTCCTTGTGAAATTACCCACCATTACTAGGCACATAACAAGTGCTGATGACTGTTGCTTGCAGGCACAGCTAATCTAGATGATCTTCTTCCTCTGTAGCTGCAGTTTATGATATGAACATATAATGAAATTTCCAGCTGCTCTCCCAAGTCAAGAAATAGGAAGTATGGAAAGAAAGGAGTCAGAGATACGTCCTGACAGATCTCCAAAGACTGCAAATAAATGCTTTGCAAACCAGAGTGGAATCAGAGACAGCCTGGGCCTTAAGAGGACTCCGTTATTTCCAATTACATTCTGAGTTTGCCCCACAGATGCTTCCCTTTCCTTCTGAGGGGACAGGATGACTAGAAGACAATCTTTATCACATCTCTTCTTTAATCACATCTAGCCAAGTGCATATACTTCATTTCTGGAAAAATTTCCCATAAGTCTGTTCTTCCAGTGTTTAAATATTTTTGTGGTTCTTTTAATAGTAGAACAGGAAATACAACCAAAATAGATGGAATAAAGTTGAGCTGACTTCAAGAAGTCCAGATGTTTGGAAGTTATACAAATGTCTAGATCAAAATCACTTTCTAGTCTAGAAGTCAATCTGGCAAAGCATGCCAAGAATATTAATGAAGTCAATTTTGGCATTTTTTCTGATTCTTATCTCTCTTGGAAATGCTAGAAATCAGCCTTCAACATTTCCATTTGAAGTCCCACAAAACCCAAGTAAATGGAAAGGCAGAGGAAACAATAAAAGTCAGTGGTTGATTTGTTTGAAGTTTGGGATGAAAATCATGACAGTTTATATCTCTGTCTATTTTTTCATCCTAGCACTCCTGTCAAGCTCAAGTCTCTTAAAGTACAACTTCTGTGATACCTACTGTGGTAAGCAGTGGCCAGCTGAAGCTTCATCTGAGCACTTGATCTCTTATTTCTCCCCTAAAGTACTCTCTCTCCCACGTGTGCCTATGGTCATTGTGAAGAACTGCTGAAGTTCTGCTTGATGACTCTTGCAGGCAAGAGCCGTACCTTCAGCCAGGAGATATTGCTCAACACATGTGTCCAGAGCACTTCAAAATCTTCCATCTTGCTACAACTGTGTTGGGTTTGTATCTGGCAGGGTTTTGGTACTGTGGGAGGGGCTACTTGTGTGGGCTTCCTGTAAGAAGGTGTAAGAAGCTTCGAGAAACTTCCCCAGCTCCAAGTCAGATCCATCTCTGGCCAAGGTTGAGCCAATCAGTGCCTCTGCAATAACATTTTTAAGAGGGCAAAAGCTGTTAGGTGAGTTCTTTTTTTGGGGGAGTCATTCTCCTTCACCCCATGGTGAGATGGAAGGCTTAGTCCTTGCATACTTTAGAGATCAATGGTGGGACAGAATCCTGTCTGCAGCCCATGGAGAATCCCATGCCGGAGCAGGGGACTGTTCATGAAGGAGGTGTTCACTCTGAGGGAAGCCCACTCTGCAGCAGTCCAAGGCTGGGAGGACCACAGCCTGTGGAAGGGACCCATGATAGTAGAAGATCATGGAGGACTGTCTCCTGTGGGAGAGACACCACGTTGCCATAGGGAAGGATTGTGAGCACTTTTCCCTCTGAGGAGGAAGGAGCAGAAGGAACAACATGGAACAGACTCAGACTGAGCAGAAAACCCATTCCCTGCCTCCCCCCTCGTGGGAAGAAGGTAGCAGAGATAGGCCCAGAAAGAATGGAGGTGCGGCTGGAAGCTGTTTTTAAGATCTGGTTGTATTTAACACTGTCCTGCTCTGATTCAGTTGGTAGATGGGTGGTGATGTTTAAATTACATTGATTTTATTTCCTCAAGTCTAGTCTGTCTTTTGCCTGTGACCTTAATTGGTGAGTGAGCCCTCACTGTCCTTTCTTTATCTTGACCCTCAAGACTTCTAATTTCTCCACATCTCACCGACAGGGAGGTAAGAGTGAGCTAGTGGCTGCGTGGTGCTTTGTTGCCAGCTGGGTGGGCTTAAACCACAACAGCACACAATCTGCCTAAGACACTGCCCATGTCATCCGGGCATCCACAGCATGATCAAACTACGCCATTTGCCAGCTCCACACTTGAGCACAGGAATGTCTTTTTCTCTGCTATTGCCAAAGCAAGCCACATCCCACTTTGTGCACTCCTAACACTGCTGTGAAGATCACCCCCAGTCATTTATGTTAAGCCACCTCCATCAGCTAGTCCTTGCCAGCCAAATCCAGGATAAGTTGCTTACCTCATCTTTAAACTCCCTTGTACTATTCTCCTCTTGCTTGCTGACTCCTGCCTCCAGAAGATTTTTCTTTTCTTTCTGTATTTTCCTTCCTGCCAGCCCACTTCCGTAAGTAATTATCCATGACATTACCTCCTTATCTTTCTCTGAGTCCTGTCTTAAAGCTCAACTTTGTTCTGAAACCTTAAAATCCTGGCACTGGCTAGAGTGCCTGCTTTCAGACACCACAGCCATTTTTGCACCCTAGAGTACAGAAGAGGGGAAAAGGGGGCAGACCCGCCTTTTGTGAGAAGTAGGCCTGGTGAGTGAGATCGTGGCACAGGCGAAACTGAGACTGCCTCTCCTCCCTTTCTCTTTGCCTAGGATGGGTACCCTGGCAGCAGCATTGTTTACAGAGACTGTGAAGCACAGAGATGGTAAAAAGCAGCATCAGGACAGCCTAAAAAGCTGGGATGTGCCCCACACAGCAGAGCAACAACTCAGGACTCACCCCACACTATGGTCAAATCTCAGCAGTGATCCAAATCGCTTTGAGGAGAACATAACATTTTCCACAAGCTCCTTCTTCTTTATCCTTGCCTCATTCTTCTACTCAGCTCTTTGTTTGGAATAGAGAGATAGGTTTTTGATAATCTGATCTGAAGCCCAGTGGAATTTTTCTACTGATCTCAGATAGGGGAGACTAAGGACTACAAATAATGTGCTACCTCTTGAGTTCCCATAAGGAATTTTGCTCAGAACATGAACATAAATTGCCACGAGCATGGCTTCTTCTGAGTTAGCCCACATCTCATTCCCAGTAACTGGTGCCTGTGTCAATTATCCATTAAAAAAATTTGTAATTTTGGTAAATTTACAGGCCAGGTGCAAGGCAGTCATATTTAGCATAAATGTAGAGTATACATTTTATTTGTATATAGTTGTCATTATTAATATATATGTGTCAATTTTAAGTACAAGCATTTAGAAATCTGTTTAGTTTAAACACATACCCACAAAGAGAGGTACTTACCTTACAAAGAGACTTACCTTTTGGCCAACTCAGGCCAAACCTGTATGAGGATGACAAACCTCATATCCACTTTATTGTTTTTTTTTTATGAAACCCTCATGTTTAAAAGCCATGAAATGTCTTTAAGCTGAGATATGACTGTACTAAAAGACATGGAACAAATCAAGCAGGAGTTTTGGGCTTTTCTGGAATACTTCATGAGGTACTGTTGAATGGACAATGTGATGGCAGCTTGCAATATTGTTTGCAATCCTTAGAATCACATTCCTGGCACAAACATTCATAACTGCACATTTGGAATAATTTGTTTCTCAGTCATCACAATCTGTGTTTCACAGTCATCAGACTTTCACCTTCAACTCCCTTTTCTGAATCACTGCCTGGAATTTATTTTCTTTAGTCTGGAGGCAGATGGTTGCTCTTAGGCACCTGAAGCCCTTACGTGAACACCCCACTGATTTCCATAGGGGATCTCCCCAGACTGAGAAGGCAGGCTTTGATCCACCACGAGCAGGCAGAGTCAATTACAAATTGCTCCTCTCTGCTTTACTAACCTCTAAACTTCAGGGCTGGAGGTGAGGGGCGTGTTAGGGGAACAGCAGCAATCTGCAATGGCTATTGTTTTCCCCCTGCAGCAAGATAGAAGTACAGGGTGAACCTGCGCTGAACTCTGAGCTTGCAATTGTTCTATCAGCCATGCTGGGGAGGCCCTGGCCATTAAGCACATCACCCATACAAACTTCATCTCCAAAGCTTTCACACAGATCAGAACTGCACCTGTGAACCTGATAAAGAACCAGACTGCTTCAGTGCTATTACAGTCCCAGAATGAGCAGGGAGCTGAAGGTTACTCTTGCTTTTGGCATCACAGACTAAGAGAAATACCCAGTTTTACCAAGCCAGCAATAAGAAGACTAAACTAAAACCCATGATCTAAAATATCCACTGGATACAGTGGATCCACTAATCCACAGTCACAGGTTGCCCAGAGAGGTGGTAGATACCCCATCTCTGGAAACATTCAAGTCCAAGTTAGATGGAGCTCTGAGCAACCTGATCGATCTAGTTGAAGATGTTCCTGTTCTTTGCAGGGGGTTGAATTAGATGACCTTAAGGTCCCTTCCAATGCAAAACATTCTATGAAATCATGGTTCCTAGGTCAGTACTATTAAGCAAAGTGGTAAAAAAAGGGTATAGGCAATCAGTGTTTCTCATTTAAATGTTTTTAGCCTCAATTTAAAATGTTGGATTATTACTCAAACATGCAATTATTTTTTTTTATTATTTTTCAGTGATCTTTAGAAGACTTAACTTACAGAACTGTACGAAAGGCAAGGATGGCTCAAAG
>VWZY01002101.1:83000-124897 GCA_013399075.1 Chloroceryle aenea | reverse complement strand
AAGACAAGGGTCATCTTGCAGAGAGGACATGGGAGGGTGAAGAGAAACACATGAATTCCCTGTTCATTGATTTTCCTACTTGTGATTTAAACATTTAATACCCTTTTCAATAATGTCATCACATTTTCAGGCAAAATTTATTAGATAAATTCACATCTATGAAAGAATTTTTCAATCCTGAACTCTGTTTTTGAAAGATAGGGGAAGATAGGAAAAAAAATAACCCTTGATATTGGAATTTTACAAATTTTAGTCTCATGAGATTCTGAGATTGTTCTTTTTGTTGTTGTTGTTGTTGTTTTTCTTAAAGGGCTATGCCTCTTTTTCAAAATTTCCAAGCCCTTTCCTACCTATCTTTAAGCACTGTTTATATATGTGTGTGTTTATTTTGTCCTATGGCTACGTGGAAAGGAAATTAATAATTTTACTGAAAAATCTCTTTTTTAATAATGTCATTTCAAGGGATTTGTTTTTCCCTTTTAGAGGATAAGCTATTCTGTTTGATGGTGAAGACTGTCTGCTGGAAATGCCTGAATAGGTGCATGGGATGGTGTCTGTTGATTAGCCTGAAGGTAATGAAAAACAGCAAGTTTCCTTGCAAGCCACAGGCAGGGCTCTCCAGCTCCCTGGGCCCCATCCCTACTTCAAATAGTGGTTTTTTAAAAGAGATTAGCATGCTGCACTGTTGCATAGTTTGTACTAAGGTAATCCACACAGGCAAATAAGCTTGCCCTTCCAGATGGAGTTGGGTCCTGCACTCCATATTCTGGGCTGCCTGATGGCAAACTCAGATGGGGTGCCTGATGGGAAACTCAGATGGGTGCAGTGTGCACACATGTCCCTGCCCAGGCCTGGCAGGGAATATGGGAGTTTGCAGAAATTCCTTTCATTTTGCTCTCCATGTGGGCACAATTTCCATGGCTGGCACTGCCCTGGGATCCATGGGATGGGAAGAGGATGTGGGATATCTCCTATGAGGAAAGCCTGAGAGAGCCTGAGAGCTCAGACTGTAGAAGAGGGCCTTTCAATAATTAAAGGGAGCTTGCAAGGAAGATAGAGACCGTCTTTTTAGCAGGGCCTTTAACAACAGGACAAGGAGTAATGGTTTTAAACTAAAAGAGAGTAGATTTAGGCCAGATAAAAGGAAGAAATTTTTTACAATGAGGATGTTGAAACACTGGCACAGGCTGTCTAGAGAGGCTGTAGATGTCCCATCCCTGGAAATACTCAAGGTCATGTTGGATGGACAACCTGACCTCACTGAAGATGTCCCTTCTCACTGCAGTGAGGTTAGACTAGATGGCATTTAACCCTTCCAACCCAAACTATGCTATGATTTTATGACAATAGGGGGAGGATGGGGGAATTCAGTCATAAAGAGGGCACCTGTTAAGAAAACTTGTACACAGAAATATCATGAAGCAGGGCATTTCATGGTTAGTTCCATGATTAAAAGAACAAAGAGGGATTACCTGAATGGCTTCAAGTAACAATGCAGCTGTGAACTCAGTATGCTCAGGAGGTTTAAGTAATATAAACCTACAATATGGTATTCACAGTGATACTATAAATACTTTTCAGTTCATAGCAATTAATTCACAGGTGTCAGGTATTTGTTAATGTAAATGGTTTTCATATAATTAAAGACCATAGTTCAATATCTGAGCTCAGTAGAATAATTACAGTCAGAACATCACACACAAAATCCTGTCTGCAAAGAAGAAAAGGTTTTGCAATGCTTTAAACTGTGTAAGGTAAACCCAGGACTGTTGCATGCACAGGCAAATGATAAGCAGAGAAAACACCTGAGGTGCCATGATCCACTGACTGGTGTATCTTAGCTCTACCCCACCACAGAGCCAGCATTTAGCAGAGACCAGGGGGTCTGTTGCACTGGCTGGCAGCACCCTGTTCCCTGTGCCTGTTGTCTCCCATAGGCACAGTTGCCATGCTGGGGGAAGGAACTGTCTCTTTAGCCAGGGCCTGCACAGGAGCAGAAGTTCTCTGGAAGGGACAAAACCCAAAGCCAGTGTGGATGTAGAAGCAGCAGTGGTGCATCCAGAAGAGCCATATCATGGCATCTGCTGTGCCAGATCAACCCAGCACTTCCCTTGTGCTTTGGAACACTGCACTGACACTGTCTGGCTCTTGCAAAAAAGGTTAGCTCTGACCCAATGTTTCCCTTCTTCCTCCTTGTGCCAGAGCTACCAAGCCTGTGGCTACACTGATAGTCAAAGAAGGGAGCTGATGTGGCAGAAAAGTAAATGGGAATAAACCCAAAGGTTCATTTTCAGCCAAAAAGGTTCTCAAGTCCAGTTCGACAAAGAATGGTACAAACATAGCACAGAAGAAACGAAGCAAAGATAAGCTGGGGGAGGAAGGACTGTTTCTTGAAGGAGCAACACCAAGTGGCTTTTTTGGTTTCTCATGAAGATGGGAATAAATGTTCCTGAATTCTTCTCACTCTGCAATGCATGGATGAGTCATGCAGTATAAGAACAATAGAGTAATAACATTAGAGATGCTGTGATGGGCTTCCAAATAATCTAGATTCAGTAATTCGTTCATCTCCACCTCACTGTAGGATATCAACCCACTCACATTCCTCCTTTCCTTATTTAACATAAAGAGCTATTCCACCCTTGCTGACAAGGGACAAAGGCCCAGCAAATAGTGGGCTGGAAGACTGAGGAAAAATAATATTTCATCTAGCTTAATGGAAACAAAACAACTGAATTCCAATCTGAGTAAAGTGGTCTCAACACATAATGCCAACCTACTTTGAATAGATGTGCAATTTGAGATTTCATAGTGCTGTCAGTCCTGTGAAGTCTGCATAAACAGAGAAGACAGAACTGAATACCACCAGTTCTAGACCTGCAGCACTGTACAGACTCAGTAAAATGCACTTACACACAAACTATTGAAATATTCTCTGTTGCTTGCAGCTTTCATAAAGAAAGGGCAGAATTTCTATAAACACCTGTATTTTCATAGCACTCTTCAGGATCCTCAATCCCAAACCTCTCTTCAGGGTAGGGACAGATCTGAAGCTGGATCCAGCTTTGATGCTAGACTAATTTTTCCAGGGCCTTCAAGCATCTCCAAGGCTGGCTATACCCTCCCTCTCTGGGCAATCAATGCTTGATAAAGGTTCTGAGGAGGCACTTCAACTATCATATAATCTGTCCATAGACCAAAGGAGGCAATAATATAGAGAGGTCTAGGATAAAATTCTGGATTTATACAATTCATCTAGGGCTGGTGATGGGTGTCTTAATCCAGCCTGGTGCCAGCTGGCATGCAGGAAGGCAATTGGCCTGTCAAGGTCTGAGAAACCTGATATTCCAACCAGCTATGGTTCGTGTTAGCTGGTGTCAGACTGGGAGATGTGGTGATCACTCTCTCTCTTCAACTGTGTTCCTTGTGCCTGAACTTAGGTTTTATGTTGAGCAGACACAGGGGTCAGCTATTGGGCCCTTTCCCTGCCACCCCAACACATTACCTGGCAGGAGATAGCCACTGACCACTGTGACCAATGACAGTGACATCAGGCAGAAATCTTCTGTCTTTTGTCTTCCAGACAAAGCACTGGCTGAAGAGAAGCTGATAGCATGCATCAGCATTTCCTCACCCCTGGAGAGACATCTCCACCCAGCAAGGAAAATCACAGAGGTTTGATTTTATTTTTTAAGAAGGTTCAGAGCATGTTTCAAAAAAGACACAAAAGTGCTGGACTTGCCACAGGTGTTTTGCAAGGATAAGCCAGAAAGGATCTCTAAAAATGCAGGAAAAGGAACTGAGAATTAAGAAACCAGACTAAATACTGAGGTGTGCAGGCTAGTTTCTGTCTAAACTAACAGGGACTGTGTCATTACCTTCACTGAAGCCAGACTTTCACCCACGCACCTTGGTACCAGAGGAAGGGGTAGCAGTAAGGCTTTGTTTTCCAAATAAACAAGGTGATCCAGTTTCTTCAACTTACTTTAAACTGGAGGCTGGTGTTCAAAATAATTAAAAGGCTGTCAAGCACTGGTCATCATAATCTGCGAATCATACTTTTTACAGTTCAATCAAGTTGCTTTTAAATCAGTCAACAGACTTCTCACTGGTTGCTGGTGCATGTCAAGGCTTCTGACCTGTTTCAAGAGAATATTTTATACGCATAACCTGCTCTCATTCTTGAAGTCTCTCAATGTTGCTTTCTTTGCAAACCTAGCCCAACTGCACTGAGCTCGTAAGTCTTCAGAAATGAAAGCAACATTTATGGTAGCAATGACATATTAAAAGAGCAATTAAAATCAAAGAAACAACTGCATCTATAACTCCTTATAGCTCCCTTGTCTGCAGTGGTGGAAAGTTTTCTGTAGTGTCCATTTCAAATTCAGCAAGTGCTGTTTTACAGAGGCTGAACACAGTAACCAAAATGAAAACAATTTTCCTTCTGCTAACAAAAGAGAGATTTCATAACTGTTGCTTCTGCAAGTAACAATCCTCTGACCTTCAAAAAAGCATACCTAAAATTGTCATAAATCCTTTTCCCAGCAAGTGAGCAAATTTCAAAGCAGGGACCATTTCTGTGGACTCTAATGGAGTGCAATGAGAACTGCTGAAAATTACAGCCCAACATGCACTTAGCACCATACATACACAACTGGGTTCTGAGAAAAGGGTTTGCTGTTAAACATAATATCTACCTGATCATTAATGTATAATAGTTCATCATATACTAGGGAACCTGTATTTCCCAGCATTAATCAGCTTACAGAAGGCATGACAAGAAGATATCACTGATGTCAGCAACTTAATATCATTTAAATATACTTGATTAATGAGAAGGTTCACAATAATACTGTCCAATAAGCTATTTCCTATTCATAATAGGAAAAAAAACCCAAACACAAACAAAAAAATAAACAAAAAACCCCTCACAGACTATACTGTAGCATCAACCATGTATTTGGTAGCAGGGGTTAATCAGAAGCTTCCCAGCTGGCTGACTGTTTCCTGACCACCTATTACAGATTTATTTCTCCCTCTTCCTTCCAAGGGTGAGGTGCTGGCCTCTACACTCCGGACCGCTGTGCTGGACAGACCAGTTAAGATATTTGGCAATTTCCAAGTGACTATTATATTACTCATGCATATTTCTCACCGAGTTATAAGATATAATCACTGGGCAATATCCAGGAGAACACAGAAGATTGATAATAAATTGCAGATCCTGTGTCACTAGTTCAAAAATCCAACCCTGTCAGTAAGCTAGACTGGTTTTCTGACAGTTGTTTTCACAACCTTGTTAACCCAAAGGAGCAGGGAGTGGCAGATCCTGCATCCCTGTGCTGGAGCTCAGCAAAAGGCTGCCCAATCAACACTGGGACTGACTGCTCCACAGCACCACCGAAAAAAGCACAGAATCCTTCTTCAAACAAACACTTTCAAAGAAATGAGATAATTCATCATCAACTGAGAATGGAGATGGAGCTCAGAAGAAAAGGATTGGGGTTTTTTTATTACTTTTGCAAATTTTGTTGCTTATTTAGTATTGTCTATATACTCTGAGTTTTTCACCAGCTTTGGTTTTTTTTTTTCATACTTGTTTACCTTTTCAGAAACAAAATGGAAAGAAAAGAGAGGTAAACAAAGGAGAGGTGAAAACCAAAGTTTTATTGATTTTTTTTTTTTTTTCCAAAGAATAACCCAATATTCCCAGAAAAATATTTTGTTTTTCTCAGAAACAGTTGAGAGAAGTCTGTGGGCAGCTCTTCATAGTATTGGATTACCTGTGAATGAGAAAGCAAGAGCTTATTGATGTACCAAAAGCCATAGGGCACTAGAGAGTCTTCCATCCAGCAAATTCACTGCATGGGTCACCAGCAACTCCTGATGCCTCTACTGCTAAAGCTTAACTTTCTCATGGGCACAGTGATGACAAGACCTGTGTTTTACCATACTGCCATGAAAAATAACCCCTGCAAATGAAAACCTTGCTAGCAAAAAAACCCAGTGCAGCTTCCCATTTAAACACTATTACTTTTGACAAACACAAACATGAAATTTTCTTTGAATCTTCTTCTGTCTACCCCATCATTCCTTTTCCACCATTTGTGAAATTCAGATTTCATTTTCTGTGTGGCCTATATTATGTCCATCATTTCTGTTTCCAGCAAGGATTGCCCAACATGAGCAGCAGCCCACATTGGCAAACAGCAGATGACACAGCACACCTCCCTCCAGGGCCCCTCTGCCACCAGTGAAATAGTCTAGCTTCAGCCAACAAGTCTTTCTGCTTTTAACAGCAGCCATCATGCTCTGGGCTTACTTGCATCACCATTGTATCACAGTGTAGAGAACAGCACTGAGCAGTGAGAGGCATGAGTGATGTCACCATTGAAAGCTCCATCTCAGCAGGGCATTGTCCTCTGCTCAGTGCTGGAAGAGTCCCAGTGCTCAAGTCCCTACCTACAGCCACCTCTGCTGATGCTTAGAGAAATATATGTCACCATTCTCTTTGTCAAGGGGGAGAACTGAGTCTCAGAGAGACTTGGACAGGCTGGAGAGTTGGGCAGGGAGAAACATGATGAAATTCAACAAGGGGGAGTGTAGCGTCTTGCATNCATTCAAAACCCGCCTGGACATGTTCCTATGTGATGTACTCTAGGTGGCCCTGCTCTAGCAGGGGGGGGTTGGACTAGATGATCTTTCGAGGTCCCTTCCAACCCCTAGGATTCTGTGATTCTGTGATTCTGTGATTCTGTGAACTGACCTCTGATAAGCTTTCATTCCGGCTAAAAGGACTACAACTTTGGCTATGTATAGCTTTCTCAGAAGTTTGAGACCTCAATCATGTTAATTTTATCCCAGGCATGGGGCTGCAGAAAGAAGACAAACATGGCAGCAGAAAAGAGGTTCACTATACAGGAAAAAATGTCAAAGATGAACATTAATAAAGATGATTTCTACACACAGGATAGCTAATCTGGCATTCTGTATGAACCTTCCTGCTTCAGTTTAAGAGTGCCTTTGTCCACTTTAGTTTAAACCTGTTCCTAATCAGCTAATGCAAAGCTGAGATAAACCTGGATTAAATCAAGACTGGAATGTACAGAGAAGGACTACTTGGAAATTGTGTCCCAGGGCACACACTTACTTCATCTGGCTAAAGCAATGAATTGTGTGATGGTGTTTCAGAATGGAAAGTACACATTAATAGAAGAGGCATATCAACATTTAATTGAATGTACAGGACATTTTGGAAGACCTTTCTTTGGTTGTTTTTTTTATAAAGCATTTCATGAGACTGCAATTCTTGAGAAATACTAGAAACAAGAAAAATATTAAATGATACTAAAACGCTGGCAGTAGCTATTGTATCTAGATGAGAACAGAAAGCCACATGCAATCTGAATGGCAGAGGATCAAAAAAGGACACAATTTTTTATAATTTTTGTGCTTAAAAAGCTCCAGTTATTTTTTCCCTTACTAATCAACATTTCCAATATAAAAGAACATGCCAGCGAAATAATATATCCTGGAGTGCTATAGGTGGCTTTACAAGTCCTGAAAGATCAGATAAATAAATCCTAGCTCACTGTCTGGGAAAAGAAGACAGACTTTCTGGACACCACAGTGTAGATCTGTGACCACTCATGCCAATGCCCAGAGACCAGATTGCTCAGAGTCCTTGGTGCCAGGTGCCCAGCTGTCCAGTCTGAGGTAGGCAGCTTGTACTCAGCTCCAATTTTCAGCAATCATGACCTCTGTACAATTAATTTCACAGCCTAATTTCATTTGCAAATGGAGTTGTGCTGTCTGGTTTGCAAAACACACTTTCATTTATGTTGGAAGGTATACCAGAGAGATTAGTTGAATTGCCAAAGACTGGCTTTATCATCTCCTTATAGACTGTACCCTTCCCTGCTGGGATCACAGTGACAAGGAAACAGAAGTTTGCACTTTCTCTTTTAATATTGTAAAAAAACCCAACTAGTGGGAACATAGAAGCAACCAACCTCCTGTGGTCTCCTTCAGATGAGGAGATGGAAAGGTCAACTGAGTTTATATTGATCTCTATTTCAGGGCCATAAGATTTGCTGTACATATCATTAATCCTGCATGACTATTCATAATGGCCCAGCCCTGCTTGGTATTTATTCCACTTGGAAAGAGTAACAATAATTTTAGATATCTTCAGTCCAAGACACACAAATAACAACTAATAGCTATTTCATTTCAAGTTAACATTGTTCCCCAGCTATTATCAAAGCTAATAATTTATATGGATAGTTATAAAATTACCTGTAACATGCTAGCAATAGATTTCATCATTTTAACTTCCAGTTCTCAGAGCACCACTAAGAGAGATTCATGTGAGAAAATAAACTGTAATTAGGTTGGCCAGAAAATATTGTGGAGAAATCTTTAAAAGCATGATCAAGTTGATGGACCTCATGCCACTGTGCTAGGGCAGCAGTGATAAGATTTGAAGAATTTAGGCTTTTTTATCTTGAGTGATGTCCTGCTCCATCTATACAACAAACTGTCATCCATTGTGCCCACTTGAATAATTTTGAAATGAACAAATATACGTGAGAGTAAAATCTAACTGGTTAAATGTTCGTGGAAAGCAATTATATAAGGGGCTATCTGGCAGCCTCAGCCTTAGTTCCCTTCAACTCCATATCTGTAATTCTAGGAAAAGGTACATAGTTGTTCTACCTCCAGCTCCTGCAGCTATGTCACGATTTCTAGTTTGCAAAATCAGAAATTAATGAAGTATGCTGGCATTAGGAGGAGTCCTTGAGAGAAAAATCTAGCAATAAAAGCCTGGTAATTGCCATCGAACAAGGAACTGATGGATAGCTCACCATGCTGGTTGCAGGTAGGTAGGCAAAGTGCCTCATGAAGTAGACTATATAAAAGGATGAGTAATCAATGAAAACAGAGTGAAAGAACAAATTGTCTCATTTGATAAAGCAGTTGCTGCTGGAGGTTACCCATCTAGGACTCAGAAGCAGTAATGAAAAATTCGTTGGTATAGAATAAAGAAGAGTAATGGAAGAAAGCAATAGAGCAACAGTTCCCAGTCCCAATTTGTTCAAGACCTAACATCACTCACAGCAGCTGCAGCAATTCCTGACCATGGGTGGTAGAGAAGGCAGTCAGTTCTTTAAGCAATGTACTATGATCTGTCTTGCACATCCACAGCAGCAGGCACTGGGGATGGAGACAGAGAGCCTACTGCAGATGGTAGCTAGAGATGCATCTGTTCTGGGCCCACGGATAAAGCCAATCAGACAGTGCAGATATGGAAGTGAAGGGAAACACGTAGTATTTTGAGGCAGAAGCAGTGTCACGGTGTTTGGACGTTAAAGCATGAATATTCATTTGATCAGTTATCACTGCAGAGGACAACAGAGCTCAGAGTTAGTAAAGGGGATTCTTACCAGACTCCTCCACCCCTGCTCCATGGAGCCCCACTGCTGCACACTCCCCTGGCTACGTACATAGGTACAGTGGCAGGAGAGCCCATGGCTACCTCTGTGCACATCTGGAGCTGAGGGAAGGCAAAGCTGATCTACCCCATAAAAAGATGGAACAGATCAGAATATGCATGTGAATCCAGCAGTGCAGCAGTAATTGTGCCCTGCTGTGAGATACAAGACTTTTCCTTTATTTAGATAGGTATGGTCCATTTACACATTCAATGAAAGTCAGACTATCTCTCCTCTGACTGTGAATCTCTGACTGAATCACAGTCAATAGTAGAGACTATTGACTAAGTGTCAGAATTCTCTGACACTTCAGCCCTCTGATACGCTGTTTACCCACTTCTCTCAAACTCCACTGAATCTTTAGCTACTCCCCCAGTAATTTTGTATATTTGGGCTGCATAATCAAGGAAGGCTGTGGAGTTAATTACAACACTAGTCATTGGGACTGAGCAGGAATGGGATGGATTTGTCTTTGTTCTTGTAAAGGATAAACCTAACCATTAGGAGACAGTTTTCTGGTTCATGCTTGCAGATTTTAAAAATGAAATTTTCTATCTGTGCTATCCTTGCTTAGACCCTGATCCCATAAACATAGACACTAAACATTTGCAAAGAAGAGGAAAAGCAGCCAAACCCTCCTACTAAGTTATAGTAAGCAACAATCCTATTGCAGGACATTTATGTTTTCCACGTGTTCCACTGGGAGAGAGGTCCCTTTAAAGCATTCTGTATGATTTAAGCACAAATGCCTTTTATATAGGTCAGGAAAGAGAAATGTAATTTCCCCTCATTTTGTTTGGTTGAAGTTCTCTGCTCTAGCACTTAATTAATGACTCTGGTGAAATGCTTTGAAAACAGCAATGTTTCTAACCCCAAATGCATTGCCAAATTAAGTACTTCCTGCTCACTGTCTATTTTGGAGAGGATGCTGAACTCACATCCATGAACCACTAATAAAATGAAGGAAACTATTTTTATGGCTATGGAAAAAAAGTATTTCTTCCTCAGTACACATCTCTGCTAGTTATAGCTGAATGAAAGAAAAAAGTAATGTAAGAAATGTGGAAAGCAAGGGAGAGAAGTGAAAGGAAGCTACATAGGACAGTGCAACATTACCTGAGCTGGAACAGCCACCTTCACTGGTTGCCTTTAACACTTCCTTTCTTATATCTTCACTTTTGAAACCTAGGCACTCTGAGAGGAGTCCACAAATGGACATAAGCATCCAGAATGTAAATTAGGCAGGACTGAATCCAGAACACAGTCCTCAGATCTTTACCTAATCCAGTAAGTGTTTGGTTTTTCACCAGTAAATTTCCCTGGGTTTTTAAGCTTCCATGTCTCTTCAAGTCCAGCACCTGCCGCAGGTCTAAGATACTGCAGCCCAGAGGGTACACATGCTCAGAGCTCCCCTAAGGTCTGTCTCCAGGTGCCACTACAAACTGACAGCATTGCCTTCAAAGACTTTTCCAAGTGAGGAGATAACACTCTTCCATTATGGCACAGCCTCCATACAACTTCTCCGGGCAGTGAGAAGCAATGTACATCTCTGTAGCATAGAGGGTTCAAGTTTGCTGCCCTAATGGCCAAAGTTCAGATTCATTTCACATAGGGAATTTTTGCCCCAGAATTCTCTTCCACACACTCCAGAAACCTCCTGGACTGTTTCCTCTCTGCTGTATCATATTTCCAGCAGACATCTGGTAAGTTGAAGTCCCCCAGGAGAAAAAGTGGTAGTGATTGTAAGACTTCTTCCAGATGCTTATAGAAGTTTTTATCTACCCCTTCATCCCATTTGCGTGATCTAGAACAGAGTCCTACCATTATATCTGCCTTGTTGGCCTTCCCCCTTGATTCTTACCCACAAAGTGCAGTAAGAACAGAGAAACAGGGACTTGCAGCAGATACTCCAGCCTAGCTAAGTCATCCTCCTTGCTGAGTGCAGAGAGGTCTTAGGAAAACACCGCCCTCTGCTCTGCAGTGGCAGCAGGATGTGCAAATGGTGTGGAGATGGGTCTGACCTTTAGTATGGCAGCTGTTCCATGTACAGCAAAGGTAACAAAGCCTCCTCTCCTGGAGGTGTCTCACCCCCTCCACTTCCAGTTGTTCTGATGAAGGAATAGCACCCATGATCTGGGTTCCTGGCAGCACCCAGCAGATTACTGACCAGCCAGGTGCAGAACAACACCAGTTGAAATTGTTGCCTTTTTCTTTACAGAACAATGATGACAGAGGTTTCTTTCTTCTACCTCTAAGTACTTTTCCCATAAAACCTGAAGCATCTTAGGCAGCTTTTGTTTTGCAGTTATATTTGGCTGCAATTTCAAACGGAGAAGCTTTTGCAGAGGGAATGGAGGATGGTCAGATTCATTACATGAATCTCGGACAGTTGTACAGTATTGGAGTATCTGCTGAGACAAATACACTGATTTCTATTTAGCAAGCTACAGAGGTGGACATTCTCTCAGATAGCCATCCTGCTTCTCCCAGGAACTGTTATAACCAGATGCTATATTAAGTGAAGTCAAAAACAGTCACATCTACTTTGAGAGAATGAGGAAGAGGAAGAGTGAATAAATATGAATTGCCACTTCTTGACCAAAGTCTCTCCATCTTAGAGATGTCTAACTTTCTGAGGCAAAACTATATCACTAACTGCCTATCAAGCTGTGAAATAAGTCAGAATTTGTCTCTTACAAAACACAATTAGTCTGCAATGTGTTGCAGAGACAGTTTAAACAATGCAGGAGACTTCAAAGCATTGAAAGCATTGTTCTTTTTTGCAGGCACTACTTCTCCAGACACTTTCCACTTGCCATAGCTCCTGATTGCCATAGTCCCCAGACTTCATGCTCTTAGACAGACTGATGAGACAAACCTGTCCCTGAGCAAGGCCAGACTTTGCATCCTGCCTGCTCAGCTCTTTTTTTACTGGACCTACAGCTAAACAGTGGATGAAAGTTCACGGATAAAACCCCTTCATTTTCTGAAGGATGTCCCTTGCAAGCCCTTGCTACACCATGATACAATTCAAGCAAACATATGTTGCTGGAGGATGCCCCAATGGGAAACACTGTTTACAAGGTCCAAAGATCCTAACAAATATACTAATGATGTTAAAAGTCTTCAGTGCTACAGGCACATCTTTACTAGCAAAAGAAACTCTATAAAATCTTGTCAAGGCTGTAAACATGAAAGACTGAATCTGCATGTCAAACAATGTATGGAATATCATCCAACCTGAATTTCTTCTGCGTGACTGGAAAAAGTCCTCATCTTGACACTGATACTGATGTAGGGTGTGCAGATGGGAGAGGCTGCAATGATCACATGAAGCCACATCAAACAGAGCTGAGAGGTCACACTGTTAAGTGATGGTGTCCATGGTTTTGGTTCTAATGCACCAAAACAGTTTTCCCTGAAATAATAGTTGATGTAATCACAGATATGTGCACAAGAGATAACTATCTCAGAATCACCGAATGTTAGGGATGGGAAGAGACCTCGAAAGATCATCCTATGTGCATATTGAAATCTCAGTCGAGGACAATGATATGGACATCAGCTAAAAAGTAAACCATAAAGCTGCTATTGAAATATTTGATGGGTGCATTGCCTCTCTAACAGCTGCCCGACACAAACACTGCTCACTTAATGTTTTTCCACAGACTCTCAGCATCTGACAAAATAAATGACTGCCCAGGACTTCTCATTTGGCATTTCTGCTTTCTGCTAGAACACAATGATATTGATTAAACATGTGTCTTGTAAACATTTGCCTGCAGTGTTCCTGCTTTGTATATTTACACAGCCCATGTAAATTTTATGCTTTACTTTTAACAGAGAAAACCTCCAGTGACTTTGTGTGTTTAATACTTTCATTCTGAAGTTGCTGCTTCACCTACTGCCAATATGCCCTTTTCTTGCTAAAGAGCATTAGAATCTATTAAGAAAACATATTTGCAGATGTGACCTTCATGCCATTACTTGCACTACAGATTTTAATGGCCAAGAAACTGGTATATTCCCATGTTTTGGATCAGTGAGGTTTCTATGCATTATTAGATTGACCTGGCAAGGCAGAGAAAGGGGAGCTCAGAAGGTCAGAGGAATCACATGCACAATCCTGCCAGCCTGGGAACAAAGAAACCAAGGCAATGCAAATTCACAAATGCTGAATTGGCAAAGCTGGATGGCTTTAGAAGGAGGTATGACACATGGATAAAGACAGGAACAGCTCAGAAGCTTTCTCTTAAGAGCAATGTGCAATACCTCAGAAAAGTGACTAGCCTACCAGTCTGCAAGCTAGTATCTTCATTTTTAAACTGGATGCAATCTTTAGGCAGACTGATGATGTCTTTGGAGAGAAAAAGCAAACCACAGAAAGATAATAAAGAAATCAAATAGAGAACTTGAAATGCTTACTCAGTCCTCACTGAAGGAACATAAGACTAAAGTTTTTACAAATATTTACAAAAATAAGCAGTCAGAGATTGTAGCATAGGTATTAAAACATGCACTGTTTTAAAAACAGATCACGCATGTATCTCATCAAGCTGACAGCCCCAGCTCATCAAGATGACAGGTCATTCATGCAGTTAGGGAAGAGTTTGAGGGCACTGGTGAGTCAAGAAGCCCGTAATAAAAATAGGCTTATGCTGAAGGAATCCAACCATCTTACTCATCATGACTTAAGAACCATTTCTCCATTTTAAAAGCAGAAATTAAAGGATTTTCTTTCTCAGAGAAGCATTGAGCAAGTAGAGCCACCACCAGGAGTGCTAAAATAGAGAAAAGAGCTTTAGTGTAAAACCAGTTATACTTTTTTTTAAGGAAAGTCATTATTAACTGCACTGATTGTGTCTTCCAAAAGGGAACTCATAAACATCTTCCCATCCTACAAAAGAACCCTACAGATTCATTCTGAAATTTCAAACATCCAATCTGCAAGATAGAAACAATTTTAGGAAAGTGTAACTGCTTTTCTGCACAGAAAACAGTCAGAGAAACAAAGTCCAGAAGTAGCATTTCAGTGTAATTCAAAAAAAAAACCCTGCATAATCCTAGGCAGATTTAGAATGTGATTACCAAAACTAATGAAGGCCTTCTTCAGAAAGAGAGTCAACAAAAAAATCAGTTCTCCCAGCTTCTGCTGGGAATCAAAAAGGAGAGTAAGGGCTCTCAGTGTTAACCAATAAGCTTTTTAAGGATAGAGATTTTCAGAATTTAAACCTCCCCACTGCTCTATAAAAGCTGCCACTGCCTAACTTTCTATCTGCAATGTAGAACTACATTCTGCTTCTTCCTGAAATGTTTTGGAGAGTAAAAACTAAAAAGAAAAATATTGAAAAAGTAATTAAAAATCATTTATGCTGACTCAAAGAAAAAGAGTTTGAGGAAGTTGTTAAGAAACTGTTATGTGTGTCACGCTCTTCTTAGTCTCAACCAATAATAGGACAAGGAGCAACGGGTGCAAGCTGGAACATAAGAGGTTCCACATAAACGTGAGAAAAAAAACTTCTTCAAGGTGAGGGCAGCAGAACACTGGAATAAGCTGCCAAGAGAGGCTGTGGGGTCTCTTTTTCTGGAGGCATTCAAAACTCACCTGGACACATTCCCATCAGACCTGATCTAGGTGGTCCTGCTCTGGCAGGGGAATTGGACTATAAGATCTTTCAAGGTCCCTTCCGACCTCTAACATTCTGTGTTTCTGTGAAAAATACAGGTTAAGTCAGGAAAAGAGTCCCAGCAGTCACATGGAGGGAAGCAGATCTTGCAGTGGAGCAGGCATGTAAATTCATGTCCAGGACTAGACCTCTCCTCCTGGAGGTAAACTTAGCAAACACGAGTAGATGGACAATGAAAAGCTCACGCTGCAGTGTGGTTTGTACAGGTCATGAGTGGGGCACAGAAGAACAGGAACTGACCAAGCTCTCTATCTAACAGGCAGGAATTGGAGCAGTTAGCTGCGGTATTCACATGTAGATATCTCATTAATAGCCTTAATCCTTGGTCCAGGGGGAGGGTGGAAAACGGGGTCAAACAGCAAAACCTGCATGTAGTGCCTCAGCTCAGTCATATTTCCTGATTATTGCAGAGAATAAAGACAAAACCTTTTGATAGTATAAAACCTTGGAATAATGAAGGAAATTTATGAAAAGGGAATACATAAGACTTGTTCATAAGGAACAACTAGTGCCAAATATTATTCTGTCAGTAAAGGGAGGAAAGCAAAGGAATAAATTACTGACGAATGAGAAAATTATTGTAAGTGGCTTAGCTAGACTTTGAGAACACCAACTGGGGAAGGCAAGATGTCAAGGGAACAAAATTGGTGCATACTGAGCCAGGGATTAAAAAACCCCACATTAAATAATCACTGTATTTTTGTAAATTATGCTGATCCCTTGCAGATAACTCTTGCAAAATTAAGGGTTGACTTTAGTGCCAAGAAGTCCATAGATGTTTTGACAGAGGCTAGCAGGAACAGGATCTGGGCCATAGATAACACAAGAAAAACAGAACCGAGCCAAAGATTATTTTCTCTTCATTGGTTGAGATTTTAAAAGGCAACTAGAAAGTTACTGTGTTCACCACAACACAAAACATTTAGAAAAGTTCTGGTTTGCAGAAATCAATTGTTCAATACCCATAAAAGAAATCAGAATTTCTTAAAAAATATCTCATGTTACTACTGAAAACATTTGCAATGAAAAATCACAAGTGTTTTCTGGAGATTTCATGGAAAAAGCAGCTATATAGAAGTAAAGCCTGGTTGTTTCCCTTTACAAGGGGGATAAATTTTGATTAAAGTTTGTACTTCATATGTTTTCAGTGGCTGGCCTAAAATGTAATTATATGACTAATGTGATACCTTTGAGCCTATGAGTATCAGAAGGAAAATTTAGATTATGTGGCTTTCACCACATTTCTCAAAAGATCAAAACCTAAAGCACATATATGACAATCTCAGACTGTGGTAATGTTCAGTTCTTACTTCTATCTGGACCACAAAATCCTTAGTTCTTGCTGATCTTTAGTTCTTCTGGGTCCTCATTGTTTTATAGAAGAAAATGGGTTTCGGAGTCTTTTATCACAAAATCACTGCTTTTGGAGCCTGAATAAATATGTGAAGAGAACACCAGAAGAAAATATGTCATTTAAATGAAAGATACAGAAAAATATGTAACACCTATTAACCACAACCTCTACTTGGAAACATGCTAAGTTTATGGTGATATTTTACTATTCCACCACTAAGTAATTCTCCTCCTATGCATTTTAAATAGTATGGTATTACCTATAAACACAATGTTCAGTCTACTTTGCTATCTCTAGAACTGTGTATCTCTAGGCTGTATAAGAAATAGAACCTGATATTTCCAGAACCTCTGTCAGTTATGAGGGATTCTCTTAGCTGTGTTTATCACCAGCTTTAAATAAACTTGTGAATGACATGAAACACAGCAATACACCTCCATCACAACTCAACCAAATGAAGTTTTCAAGAGGAACGGATCACAGGACTTGATTTTAAAACACCTGGCAGGCTTTGATCCAGCATTCGCCCACTGCGGCTAGTGTGGACAAGGTTAATGTCATGACCCCATTACAAGCGAGTCCTTTGGGAGCCTGTAGCTCCAGTTTTATCCCCAGTGGTCACTGCATTACAGCTGCAATGCCACTGAATTATAGTTTTCCATAGGAGGCTGCTTGGGGCCACAGAGTCATTATTCCCACTGTGGTGCTTTGTAGGTACTACACGCTGTGATGAGATGTCACCCATGTGTCATATGCAACAGTAAGACTGTAATACTGGGTTATCCTATTGTAGCAGCTCTTACCCAGAAATGGGTGAATATTTAAGGGTTTTATATTGTTTCAACACTTTTAACTTAGCCTTTACAAAGAAAATCCAAGACAGTGCTGCATCTGAAGTTGCAAGCTGATATTGGGGTGCAGCAGGTTGGCTGAATCTGCTGTCCTTCCTACATGGTCCGTGTCATGCAGAGAAAACCCTCTTCTGCCTCCATAGGCAGGCACTTGTGCAGACAAACAGGTTCCTGAAAACCACAGTCATATAACACAGCTGAAAACCTAGGAATGGCCAGAGACATGTGAAACAACGTTATATTCTAGCCATAAAATAACACCACCAAAGCATCAAGAACCAACCCAGGGCAGGCAGTGAGATCTTTCGGGGCTCTGCTGGGGAGAGGAAGTGGGGCCAGTAGGTGGGGGGCACACCCTGCTCTGGTGGAACAGCAGCAGTGGAGCACTACCTGACCATGGGAAATGGCAAAGCACAGGCAGTGCCAGCCTGGGCCTGAAGAGCACAAGGGGCATTCAAGGCCAGGCCAGAACAGAACAGAACAGAACAGAACACATAAGGCATTGCAAGTGTCTTTTGTTTTTCTTCTCTTTCTAACCCAAAATACTTTACATTGCATGCAAACATTGTCATATATTAAGTGTGAGATTTCACAAAGGAGGGCATCAAGCATCTAAACCATCCTGCTCGCAGGGCCTGGCATTGGAAAGTCTCCTTGACCACTGATCATCGCTGACCATAACTTGGGAACAGTCTTTGACCGAAATGTCAAATACTTAAGGCACAGCAAACCACCGTAAGAGATCCACACTGAAATTATGATATTGACACACAGGTACACACTACCTGAAATCAGAAACCAAAACCAGACTGGAAATACTTATCACTTTAGAGTGGTAAAAAAGAGGCTTCAAGAGAGAGGAGATGGATAGATTCATGTTATCAGAGCTGCCTAAAAACTGAAGGAAACCTTTCATATTCTTGACATCTATTAATTGGGAAAACTTTCATCATACACTGCATGAATCATACCCAGCTATAAAAAGACAACCTTCTCCTCTTAAACTCCTGTGACCAGGAGTCTATTCAGTTAATAGTCAGGGGAGAAGCTCAAAGCAGGTCCAGATGTATAGAGATTTAAAGTCCCCCTTCACAACACCAGGAGGTTTAGTAACACAGCAATTCATCTCTGGGAACTTTTCTTTTCTGGAGTCTTCAGCCTTCTCACTTCAAATTTAATCAGAAATAATTGGCCCTTTTGAACAGCAGGAAACTTGGCTGTTACCAAAGCCGTGCTACACTGCCAAGCTCTGCCTGTCCAGCAGGAGCTGCAGTCCTGCTGTGTAGATGTGGCTTGCAGTCCTTCAGGTCAGCTTTCTCCTAGGGGAGATGCAGCTCAGCATCCCAACAGCCTCCCTGGNTAATTGGGGAAAAAAAAAGGTGACATGCAAGAGGAGATCAACAGGAGAATGTCAATTCACGTTGCATCAGCTCCATAAAGGAGATCTCCAGACTGTAAAGTGTTGGGGATCAAACGGTGTCACAGACAGATCCTCAGACTCTGGGACCTGTCATGTACTGTGACTCTAATAACTGTTTTAATGTAATGAACCTTGCATTAAACTGTGGAAAATGAGTATGCTCTTTAAAAGTTTCAGCAGTGCTATTACGCGTGCTTGCACAGACACCTGGTGAGTGCGTATACAGCAGAGTCAATGACAAGAGGCCATAGTGTCTGACATCAGACTGGTGCCAGGGATGGTACCAGCCCTGAAGGAGGACATTGGCTTCCAGAAAAAATACCAAGAGCCATTCTCAAATACAAACATGTAATTAGGAGACTTAAAAAAGATACATGGTGAATTTTTACGAGTGATCTTCTTGTGCAAGAAATCTCAGTGTTGCAGAAATCACAGGTAATGGGAAAAAGGATGAAAGGGAAATTCTGCAAACAATGTCTGAAGCGCAAGAATGACAAATGCCCTGTGGACAGATCCTTTAACCACACTAAGAAACAAATCAAGGTGGAGGCAAATAAAAGGCCATTATATTCACAAGTGAATCAAAAGAACTTCTGAAATGCTAAGTGGACTTACAGGGAAATAAATGGAAAATAGGAACTTTTAAGGGTAGGCAGGATTTTTATTGCACATGGTTGACAACTAGCTTTTGTAGTAGGGGAAAGGGACAGAAACTAGTTTGTTTATGGGGCAATTCCAGTCAAATATCATTGTCAAATCGTTGTAAGTAATATGTTGCTAACGTGATAACTACTGTGCCCCAAGCTGCCTTAATAGTGAGGAGATTCAGATACATTTTGTGATGTTAGAGGAACATAAAATAAATCTGCAAGACACAAAAGAAAGACTAACAGCTTGGGAAAGAAAAAACAAAAAACAACAGCTGAAAGAAAGATAAAGATGTGACCCTCAGATTTCTTTTTGTTTTTCCCAAGACCTGACTAGGGAGTCTCACTTTTGTGTGTGGTTGAGTTAGTTTGGCCAAAAAAACAGTGTAAATAAAGTATATCAGCACTGTCAAAGGAATAAAGGCAAATTATTTTCTCATTCCAGGAACTGGCCTTAATACACAGTTGAATCTAGATAAAATGAGGTGGATGAGGTACATAACAACTTGCATCACACTAGACACAAATGAACAATAGCTTAACGATTAAAGCTATGTTAAAAGTGTTTTTTGTTCCTCCATGTCTCAGAGTGTTCTTCTTTTGACTTGTCAACTCTATTTCTTGTCTGGAATGACAAATTGTGTAAACTGACAAAAAACTTATGACTGAAGAAACAGCCACAATTTTATGCTGTATAATTTTAACTTTGAATTGTTCACTGTGTTCTCATTGTTGTACCTTATGTGACATACATTGTAATTGCTTCTGGGTAGGGGCAATAATAAATTATATACACATTCTGTAAGTACAAAGGACTCCAAAGGAACTAGTCAGCTTAGCAATAAAGATACAAGAAGAGCAGTAGTCATTAGTCCAAAGAAAAAGTACTAGTTGAAGTTCTTACAAAAAGTTCAAATTGTCACAAAACATTTGCAAAATATTCCACTCTCAAATTGCTTTGGCAATTGGAATGGAAAATCTCCGGGGTCAGAGTAAACTGGGCAGAGAAGCTGAGCCAAGGCAGCAACATACTTGAGGTTGGGATACAATTCTTTGACAATTCCTGTAAGGGACTATCCTTTTTTTTTTTTTTGCACATGGGAACCTCCTGCAGTAGGATTTTGCAACAGCTAGTTTCTTCAGATGTGAATATCAGAAGAGGAGTCAAGTATATACAGCAATGACTGCAACTGCAGCCTGAGAGAGAACAACAGGTAATGTTTCTCAATTGGACATGCTAATCCTTCTTAGAAAAGCCAGACAAATATGCTGCGTATTCATAGATTTATCCGAAGGGCTTGCTATGTCAACCTTCTTATGGAGCATAGCTGAGACAAACCCACTGTTTTCTGTCCTGAAGGGATCCCAGGGAATAAATGAAAAGTCATCCTTTTATATTCATACAGTGAGATTATAGGTATGTTACCCCTGAAAGCCACTTTGCTTCCACTAGACGTGCTGGTAGTAGGATTGGTTAGTGTATAAGACAAAAGAAGAACAGAGGTATTTAGCTTTTGCTAAAAGAAATGAAGGTTGACAGGTAAGCAAGCCTGCTTTGAGGCAGTAAGTAACAAAACCATCTGTGTCTTTATTCTTTAGAGCTTCTCCCCATCCATTGCTCTTCTCTATTTAGTAAGTCCAGGGCCAAATTTTAGATGTCTTGCTATGCAACTCCAGGTATATCCTGGGACAGGAAAGATTGCGAAACAGGACTGAGACACTGCAGCACTGGAAGCAGATGGCAGAAAGAGAAAGTTAAACTCATCCTGAATTTGATTGTGCTGGTAAAGAGACAGAAGTGAGGGAGCTTTGTGTCCCGTTGTTTCACAAGCTCACCATGGCTCTAGCCACTGCATCTCTCTTCCCTACATCTTTCTGGCATGCTTCAGCTACCTCATCTTCACATAAATTTGTGATGACATCCTTCTTCAATCAGACTTGCCATATAACATTTGGAGAGCTTGCAAGGACAGCCTTTAGACTTTTATTCAGCTAATTTCACCATTTTGCACTCACTGTCTTCTAAAGATTTTTAGCAGCTGATAGATCATCAAAATAAAATTCTTCTAATAACTTATTCTTGTATATGCCTGAGATTCTTATAAATAGAAATTAGCTTTAAAAACCAGGGTTTTTTTTTTCCTCTCAAAATCAAATTGCAAAAAAGATTTGAATTAAGGGGTACATTAACAAAAATATAGGAGCTTTCCACTGAATAATGTTAATAACTGGAAGCCTTTTAAACCCTACTGAAATATAACTAAATATACATTCATCTCAGCTTTAAAGAATTAAGCTTTCCTAAAGCCATTCTGTAAAAACCCTTGGCATCCATTATAAATCCTTTCAGTAACATTTTACAATTATTCAGTATTGATTTGGGTTTGGGGTTTTTTTCTCCTCTTGTCTTTGTACATTTTCTTGAGAGCAATGTCTTAGTGTAATTGTTTTAGCTTTGGGGAAAATCCAGTGCTATAAGCAAATGCAAATGCTCTTTTGTTTCCCCTCATTACCCAATAGAATAAGAATAGGGTTGTAATTGAACAAGTGACTTCATGTTTGGACACATGCGGGAAAGAATGAAATGTATGTTATTGTAAGTTCTCCAGAGTCCACATAAGCAAACCTCTCCAGAAACTACACTAAATGTCAAATCCTGCTTCTTATGAAGTCAGCGGGAGGTTTGCCATTGTCTTTTGTGTCAGCAGGATGGACCCTCTAGTTTATGTCTTCAAATGTGGTGACTTGTCCATGTCTGCCAATGTCAGTAGAGCTCTGGCTACTTAGATTACTTGAAGACCTGCCAAGACATGTTTATACTCTATCACTATTGAAATCACAACATGCAGGAATTTAAAACAAAACAAAATGAAACACCAACCAACCAACAAACAAACCAAACCTCTTTGTTAAAGGAAGTCCTGGAGGACTGTCCTGCACCTTTGGGAAAAGAGTCTGTGTGTACAGAGCTGAAGAACATGGAAAATATTTGAGTTTGGTAGCAGCCAGAGCAGGGGAGCTGCTGCATGGAGCCCACACTTGCTTTGCTCGCTCACCATAGTGTGATACCTGCAGCTGGAAGGGAGGATGCAGAGGCTTCTTCTTCTTCTCTCAGGTCCTTGAGAGGCAGAGGCAGGAGAGGGAAGATGTGAGTTCTGGGAGTCAAGGAGGGATGAGGAATGTCAGGGGACAGGAACCTCCAGATGGGCCTCAAAGGACAGAGGGACTGAGGCAAAATTCCTGCTACTAGCAAAGCCATGGGGCTGGCTAGGAGCAGGGACTGGTGGGCAAGGCCAGCATGGGCAGGGAATGGAACTGCATACAAACCCTTCTAGTATGTCTTTTTTTTTCCCCTCCTGTTCTGTCTGCCACAGTCACCTTGAGATTCCTCTCAAATTAAATTTTCAGTTTAAAAACCTTCTAGTTTTCCTGGATAAACTCAGTGTAGGGGAAGGGCTTGATAGCTCTGCCTCAAACCTCTGGTCATTGGAGTTCAGTCAGAAGTACCAAGAGATATTATCTCCAATGTCCATGGAATTGAAAATATTTTTGAGACTGATCAGTTAAAACAGTGCCATTCTCCTTGCTATCACCTCATCTGGAGTAGAAACATACTCTTCTTAAAATTTCTGTGCACCATTGTTTTGTCTGAATGTGGCTTCTTGGAAAACAAAAAAATATCCTCTGTTTACATCTTACAAAGCCTTGTTATTCAGTTCCAGACAAAAAGCAGATAGGGTGAAATGCTTAATATGGACAATAACTGCACTTTATTTTGGAATCAGCCCACCACAGAGAGAGATGAAGTCCAAACAGCTGTGATCGGACCCATATTCTTAAATATCCTCCTACAACATTTGCATTGCCATAATACTATCTGCTTAAGGGATATATATGTTCAATACCACAGTGAGGTAAAATAAATATAATGCTCTCAGTGGCTATCCTGAGGTCACAGGACTCAGACATGGTGCAGACACCAGCTTGACTCTTCAGTCCAGAAGACTTAACAAGAAGACCAATCTTCTCTATTCACTGTATGCATAACCACAGAACCAGCAGCTTGGAAGTCTAGGACTGTTATGACAACAGAATATGAAGCTGCTCACAATTACAGATATTTCTGCTGACCACTCTGACAAGAGTAAGCTACTGACAAGAAGGGGTGCATGTCCATCACCAAGGTAAAACTCAGAAAGAGTAATAGCTTTAAATTTTGCTGTGCTATATCTCATTCCATGTAAAAATCCAAGGCAGACTGATAAGAGCCGAAACATAACTAGCTCCACTGAAAAATGTCCGTGATTTAGCGAACCTTCCACTGAAGCAGTAAGGAGGGATAGATGAAGTCCAAGAGCTTCTGTCCAACCATAAGTGGAGAAGGGGCACTCTGTCCACACCAGACACAAAGGAGGAGGCCATGTGCACCTGGGATGCTTTACAGCAATCAGCTAGACAATTCACATACCTCTGCCTGGGGAGAACCATCTACATTCTCTGGAGGTCTGAAGGAAGATAAAATCATTTCCCTGCTCTGGGGCATCCCCAGGTCCTTCTAACTTTGTCCCACTTCCAGGAACTTGTCTCATATCTGGTAACACAGTGAGGAGCCATCCCCCAGGCTCCTGTCCCAGCTGCCATGGTTGCAACTGTGCTTATGGCTGTCACTGTGGGAAAGACCAAAGCAGAGACAGCTCAGCAACTGACAACTCATCCAAATGATGACCTGTGTCCTGAAAAAAAATATGGAGCTGGGAAACAAAGAAGTGGCAATGTTTTAGTCCTTTACTGAAGACACCCAAAACAATGAACCTGTGACAACAGCAACCCAGACCATCACCAAGGAAAGCTGATGAAACTGCTGAGGAAATGGCAGAGGACCTTCACTTCACAGGAGGTATTCAGGACTGTTGGGGCACAGGATCAGGGTGTTAGCCCACCTTTTCTATCTTCAGGGAAAAGAGATGAAAGGGAGAGAAAGAGAAGAGGATATCTCTGTGACAAAGGACAGAGCTGAAATCAGAGAAACAAAAACACACATCAGCTTTCCTCAGATCATCATTCAGTAAGGTAAGCCTGTGTCATTTCTCCATTTTTGTCTTTTCTCATTCACACAGTGGAAAACCCGCAATAATTGTTAAATGCATTATTTTTAAGAATACAAGGGTGTTCCCTGCTCATGCAGAAGCTCATTGCCAGGCCAAGAAACCCTTTGTCTTTTGTCCTCACAGTATTTATTTGCAGTGGATACTCCTGTGTTAAGGCACTCTTGCAATTTTTGGGCACCAGGCAGCTTGAGATGACGTTTTCTGAGCAAGACACATTGTGTGTCCCTGTTGACTACAAAGGGAGCTTCAAGTGAGCAAATCAGCCGTGGCTATCCATGCTCAGATGACAGATCCTGCCTGGAAGGAATAAGGGCATTTTGTTTCCTGAGCCGTGGTTGACTTTTTTTCCACCTGGGTAGGGAGGAGAATTAAAACAGAGTCTGTCCTTTCAAGCTCATAGTGAATTCTGTTAGCCACATTATTTTAGAAGCAACACCTGCTAGGCATAAGCATTTTGCTTCAGCCAAGATGACAGATTTTCCTGGATAGGGAAGTAAGTCACTATTGCTCAGCATAACCATCAGGAAATGCAAGAAATTCCTTTCCTGTGGAGCCCTCTAATTAATACCATCTTGAAGTAAACTTGACGTATGAATTAGATAGGGTCTGAACTCCCCAAGTTAATTAGAAAAATACCTACAGCTTCAGTGCTTTGCATTAATGGCTGATTTATAAAGGGTTAATAGAAACCTTGTACAATATACAGCAGTGTCATCATGGTAATTATTTATAAATGACTGGATTCAGCTTTGCAAGACAAAATGGTTGCAGTACTATGAAACTTGTGCAGACATTGACTGTACTGTATTTGATTTGAACAATTTATTGTGAGTGGGCGCTGCCTTTACTGGTCTGGTTCATCTTTTGTTTGTTGTTAGCCTAAATTGTGAAGGGTTTTCTTAAATCATCTGAATAAAAGCAGTGTTTTTCATCAGTTTTGGGAAGTCAATAGTTCTTAAACACTTTAACTATTTGAATCTACAGCTGCATAACTCCAAAGGTAAATTAAATTAGGACAGATTTTTGGTTTTCCATGCATTAAATGAAATCACCCTATATAAATCAGTTTGATCATTTCATGCTTCGACCATTAAATGCACTGTTTCAGAAGGACCCAGCTTTACTCACAACCTTTGAGGTCAATTAGATTTTTGATACCCTGCAAGAAGGACATGTTCTTTCAAATAAAATGTGTGCTTTTGGAAAGTCATGGGTTTCTCCACTACTGGAGGAGTTGGTGTTTACAAATATCTTTGTGCCATTTTGCTGTACTTTGAAGAAATTACTCCTGCAAAGCAAAGGCCCTCAGTTGCAGCAGAAACGTAAATGGCTGCCAAAAATGTGCTTGTATTTAAGGTCAAGAGTCAAGAAAGCAGCCCTCTGCAGAAGGGTTAGTTAAGCATGTGTTCAAATTTCATCATTTCTCATTGCACTGAATGTCATACCCACTTCCTACTGGAGAAATCAGCTGCTCATCCAATGAACTGAATGCAGTTCCTGTATTTCCTAAGAAAAGGTGCAATAAGAGTTTAAATGTTTTCTTAGGTAAGAGTGAGATATCAGTATGTGTTCCAGTGAGTTCCTAGATCAAGGTCTAAGATTAAAAATGATAAAGAAATACAAATGAGTTAGCCACCATTCCCAAAGAAAAGACCCTTCTTTTGAATGCAGCCCACATTTTTCAGGGAATTGCTGTTCTCTATAGTTCTGAAACAGCTGGGCTCCAGCTGGCAAGCTTTAGTTTGAGTAAATTCAATGGCTGCCACCTGAAAAATACACAGATTTCACAGCATGAAAAATTCATGGTGTGCACAATGTGAGTTTGATCTAAGTAGATGGGTATGCCATTTCAAACCTACCTACTAAGTTGTTTCAAATTGGCATAATAATAATTGTGACAATGAAACAGCTCCTATTTTTCTGATAAAAAATAACGTGGAANTAGAATAATAAAGATCATGCTGTTTCATAAAGGACTTTCAACACTTCCAGTTTAGAATCTGCTTTATAGTGTTGTTTACTTAGCTCATAATCTTCCCATAAAATTTGTCCACCCAAAACATTTATTTCTTTACTTGGTTTGTGTTTAATTGCCATAAAACACTGAGCTGTAAGAAGTCCAGAGATAGAGGGATTTATTTCATTCATGCACAAACTTTATGCAACTGGAGCTCCACTAACTTTAGCTGTATTATTGAGTTCACCACTATACACAGACATCATTCTCTACCAAGTTTACAAAGGTTTTAGGATTCTCTTTTTTCCCCATTTTGTCCAAAGTATGAGCAAAATTGAGAAAAAAGTGAAACTTTTCATGTAGCTTTTCTTTCCAAAACTGTCTAGTTCTTTTGACAAGTAGAAGGGAGAAAAGATCTGTCTTATACAAATATGTTCCCCAAGTATGACAATTAACTAATAATATAGTCAAATAGTTAGTTTCATAGCTTTAATATTTGAAGAAAAAACATGAATGAGATCTTATTTCTTTATTCAGATTAGTACCATATTTACACTTCATTCACCCCAAGACTCAGAAAGTGAAACAGAAAACATTCACATGAGGTTTGCTCAGCACTATATAGCATCAACATCTGGTCTGAAAAACCCACATTCATGTGATTTGTACATACAGATTAAATGGTCAAAGGCTCCCCTGACACTTGCCCAAAATAGCATGACTAAGAGAACACAGACACAGCAGCACAGAAATAGCCCTGTATCAGCACCTTCTTTAGCAGCAGGACTTTCCCATCTCGTCACATGGTGTACAAGCAGTTTGAGGATCATTCCTCTCAGGACTGTGCTTGTTCCTATTCTCTGTCTTCTGTGCACAGCACTAATGTGGGTTTCAGCAGTTTGTTGTAGCATTGTCTGCAGCCTGCCAGCATCCCAAAGGTGATTTGAACCGAGTGGGCTGAAAGCTGAGAAGACAGGTACAATGTAAGGAGGAAAGGAAGTGAGGCAGCAGAAGTAGGCAGCAGATTTTTCTCGCTGAGTATGAAAATCAGATAGTAAGTTGAAAAGCTGATAGGACAAATTGCTTCCTAAAGCATGACCTGGCTTGTTGCTTGTGAAGTTTTACTGGAAGCAAATATAGCATAGCGATTGTCATTGAGGGCAGAAGTCTCTGCAGACACCTCTGAAGACATTTGGGTCTGCCTGTTCCAATCTCATCCTCTGACTTCAACCAAGGTGTTATGCGTAAGAGGAGCAATTGTTTTGCTGCTTGGATGGTAATTCAGCCCATACTTTTCTCTTTCAAAACCCGTCAGAATAATATTTAATAAGGAAAAAATCCAAGTCAAACTTATCTCCAAAGATAAGTCTTGCTGTGACTGTGTCAGATCAGCACTGCTCAGAGAAGAACACACAGTCCTTGTAAATGGGAGTTGAACATTTTTGTCTAAACTAGCCCTTCCCAGATGCAGCATCTGATTTTCAGCTTGGAAACAAACATACAGTTTGGCTTGTAAGAATACAGGGAGGTCAAGTGACCTGCCAGAGATCTCTCAGAAAGTGGTATGCAGCACTGGGATTGAACCTAGGTTCCACCTGGTTCCCAAACTTCTACTTTTTTGTTTGGATGCTTCCCACCCACCAACTCTGCTCCTCCCTGCCTGCTCCCCAACCAAGAAACCGAGCAAACCTTCTTCCAAATCAGGTTTACATGTGGGTTTTAACATTCATCCAGCATGTACTGAATGTGATGTATTCAGTAAAAATTGGATATGTAATGAAACTGTATTTTGAGTGCACTGGAGTCAGGGAACAGTACAGAAGCCTCTTTTTTGATGCACCTTGCCCACTCAGTTCTCTTACAGGCACACTCATGGACAGGAAACTGTTGTAGTGCCTAAACAAGAGATATCTAGAGCTGATAAGGGCAAAAAGATTCACTGTTCCCCAAACATGACACATGTGGAGTGAGCCAAAGCCTCAGCAAATGCTGGAGAAATACATATTTTCTGTTTCATCTCTTGCTCCCCCTGTTGCACATGGAAACACTCATTAGCTGAATGTCTGCTTCTTGGAAGTGGCACCTATCTGAGCTGCTCATCACCATTCAGTCCAGCCTGCACCCCAGTGCTTCCTCACAGCTCAGAGCCATGAGTGAGGTTATCACAGGCCCAGGATGAAATGCATCTGAAATTAGTAAGAGCTGCTAAAGCAGTAAATTCAAGAGAAGTAGCAAAAATGAACAAAACAGATGGGGTTTTATTTAGTAGCAATAGTATTAATCCCAAATTTAACAGTAAAATATATCTGTTTCCCACCTTACAGACCAGGGGTCCTAACAGGATTGTGTTCTGGGGTTTTGCTCAGCCCAAAGCAATGCTTTTCCCTCTGGAAATGTACAAACCTTTTGCTACATATAAAAAGAATCAGATTGGACATAGAATCAGACTGAGAATCAAAAAAGTCAAAACAAAATCCAGGGTTTCCCATTAAACCACTTTGCAGTTTTGGGTAATTCACAGTATCAGTTCCCTCTCTTACAAAACAGAGCTATCAAAAAATGCCCGGCTTTGCCATGCACTGGATCTTTCAGGTAATGAGGACCATACCAGCTGTAATATTTCTGAAAGTTTACAGAGTTTGAAGCACTCTCTAAAAATTGAAATTAGGTTACATGTTATTGGTTTGGGTTTTTTTTAACTATCTAATTAATGACTAGATTATGTAGGTGCCCAGTGAGAAAAGCAAACACGAATGTTAATGAAACAAGTCTGGGCATGGGCACGAGATATTATCCTTCACACAAAGCAGTAAAGCATAATGCTGTGGACAGTCCTTCCTGGGCTTCCACTTCCACAGCCATGGCTGTGTGTAGGGCTGGGCTCTGGCACCACCTGGGGAGCTCAGCCAGTTTAGAAAACAAACCCACAGATCCAGTTTACTAAAAAGTTCATTTGAGCCAGGAAACTCAAGATAAGAGTTTAGCACAAAATGCAAGAATTGACATTTGCTAAGTAAATATGTTGTGCACGACATGGCTTTCTAGTCAATGTGAATCTTGTGAGGAAGAGTCTTCAGAGCTGCTCTCCTAGGTGGGGATGAACACCAGCAATGGAAACACCAGTGACAGCTTCTTTGCAAAATGCTTGTGGTTCTGTATTTCAGCATGCTCCCATCAGATTACTCAAGACAAAGGAATTCCCAATCTGGATTACATAGCAGGAAAAAAAAATGGGTGACTTTATGGCATCTTTCAAACTGGCACATGCGGTGACCCAGCATGGAGGGACAGCACTGTTCTGTTGACCTGTGCTATGGCAGGTCAGGTTAGCCACAACGCACAGCTTAGAAAGGAGCTTGTGTCCTCCCTTTGAAATACGCAGGTTTAAAGTGTAAAACATCATGTAAAATAAAGCCTTAGAAACGAGAAGTGACTAAGAATGCTCAGTGTTTGACATAGCGTACTTTTAGATTATGAATAAAAAAATCCATGTCTTTCTCCAGCTCAGAAAGCAGAAGCTTTGCACATGCCTGTACCTCTGTTCTTGACACATCAGGAGAGTTATGTGATGTATGGCCTTTCATTGTTCATATCTGTCTTCTGGTTTAGTTTTAAACAACAACAACAACAAAAAAGAATAGGTACATTTCTCCTAAATTCAGCTCTGCACTTTGAAATATGGATTTTAAGATGAGAAAGAAATAAATTCTTTTCCCGACTGCACCATATTTTTTTTTTTCTGCAGAGGAAGTGAACATTAGCCAAAAAGCAAAAATATAATCCATGAGTTCCTGAATTTTAACTGTCTCTCATCTTGAAGCAATAAACAAAGGTTAATCAAATACTTACTAGCTGAGTAAATATTTTTGGTCCTATGTATAAACCAACCTGGGTCAGATTCTCATGTTTTGGCTCTGTGTTAATGCATCTTTGAAAAGATTTGCAAGATTAGTAGATTCAAAATTATTTTTTCCTATCTTAACTCCATATGCTAAACCAAGGAACTATGCACATATACCTACGTATGTATATATAGACACTGTGTATATACGTTGGTTTTTTACAGACCCTCCAAGATCTGTTTCTCTTTCCTCTAAACAAAGCATAGCAGTATGTTCATGAAAGTGTCCCTAAGGAAATCTACAATAAAAAACTCAGAACGCATTTGACAGAGGTCAGCATATTCCAGCAAGGTAACACACTCCAGCTGCCTACAAAGTACGTGGAAGGATTTTTCCAGTCCACCTTACAGATGATGGGGACATGCCAAAAGCTCCATTTAGGCAACAAGCTGCTGTACAACCCCCTCTTATCATGGGTGGTCACTCATATCTTTCTCTCAGCAAGCCTAGGTCCTATATCTCTCCTACCACCTCCCACCACAACAAAGATCTCTGCTGTGACCACTTTTCAAAATTAATAATTTAGTCCAGCTCTATGGAGGTTGTTGTTTAAACCCTCAACTTCATTTTGATCAGCCTTACAAATTTTTGCTTTGCCTAAGAATTATGTTGAAAACCCCAAAACAAATGATCCCATTTTTTCCCTGAAAGCTGTAGAGAGGGGAATGGAGAAGTAACTACCTGTTCTCTGAGGAACAACCAAGGGACACCTGACCTGCTAAGAGAGCAGACACCCTGCAAGTGCCCAGCTTGGAGACAGCACCACACAGGATAACATCAAATAGCATCTGCCAGCATGATTATCTATGCCTCCTAAATCTGTGTTGCTTGGTCCTATGAAATCTGTGGCCATGCTTTGCAAGTCTTTCTTTCTAAGGGCAACATTCTCAGGTTTATTCCAAGCTCTTTCCAGACTTTGGTGGGATCACATATATTGTGACTGGGTTGAACTGCTTTAAGCTGACAGTTCTTCTGTAAACTTTGCTTCAGACAAATGATGGCTTTATGTCCTGAAAAGTACATATTAGACCAGACATTACTTCTGAGAACCATATCCACCTGCTGGTCCTCTAAGACTGTACTTCCTCATGGGAAAGGAAAGGGTGTCAGCATTCACAGGCTTTAAAAAATAAGTCTTTCCCCTTCCCTGCAGTCATTGCTAGGAGGAATAGCAGTACCCTAGGAAGCAGTGAAGCAACCAAGTATGAAGCTCTAGTTGAATATTTCTGTAGGGGTGTTAAAACATATCCCCTGAACATGGTATGTGTTGTGGAAACTGCCACCATTTTCCCTGATTAACTTGGGTCTTTAATGACCATAGTCTTGCAAAACTGTTCCAACATTCCACCAGCAAGTGGATATCCCTGGGCCTTATCTGAACCAGTGACTTGGGATCCTGAAAAAAAAAAGCATAACAAGTGTACCAGACCAGCCATCCACTCCCAGTCTGTAGTCCAAACCTCCCAGTAAGCCATTTCAAACACATGACCTTTTTCTCATCTGCCTCTGTGGAGGCACTGTGCCAAGTCCACAGATGCCAGATAGATCTGACACATTGGCATCTAGGACATCACCCCACAAGCCAAGGTTCCCCCAGAATGTAGAGGAACATTTCTTCTTCAGGAGCTAGTTTTGCTCTTTTATTCTTGGCACAGAGGACAATGCATGTTTTGTCTTACAGGCAAAATGTTAAAATATTTTAAAACAGAAAGATAGAGCCCAGATGGTATTCTAGTTTCTAAAATATAATATGAAGCAGACCAGATAAAACAGACTGATAATAATCTATTTTTTTCCAATAATCACCAATAATTTGGGGCTGGGGTGAATAGCTTGCACAGTTACCCCATTCCTTCTTCATCCATTAGGTTCTACTCCTCCTTCATGGGCCTCAGTGAATTCATTTACTCCAAGGAACCCAGAAGCCAACTTTCCCTGCAGCTGTTTTTACTAGACTAACCTTTCATGGATCGAGGCCAGACCACAAGGAAGCAAGCCACGGCCATCTGCCCATTTTATGTCTTATCCTGGAATGATAAAACATTGCAGGTCTTTGTCAGCAGTGGTCTAGCTTGGCTCTTTCCCCAGCCTGGGATTTACCCGAAAGTCACTCCTGGGAAACCCTCACGTGACTTCTCCTTACAGGATTTTAATCTGAGCCAGCTTTCCCTAGATTTTTCCCGCCTTTATTTATCCACCTATTGGTTTTCATGTTTGGGGTTTTCTTTATTTAAAAGTTTTTCATTTCCCACTTTTTGAACATATTTTTAGGAAGAGATTACTGCATTTCCTCAGTTATGAGAGCTGACTGCCACCTTCTGATTGCCACCTTCTCTTATGGGCTGCCCCACCACTGAATGTTTTCCCTCCTGTTACTCTGTTTACAAGGCCCAACCCTAGTACAGTCTTTAACAATAAACCAATTTAAACAATCCATATGCACAGGTTTAGCTGTTTCTTTCGGTCAGTCATCTGCGGAAAATACCTGCAGAGCAGTCTAACAGAACTTTGATTGTAAGTAGGTCTAGAATGGAGAACAGATGACAAAATGAATGAACAAAATGACAAAATCAATGTGTATTGCACTCTGTTCCTCTTCCACCTCCATATTCTCAAGCTCGGTCTCAGCTTCTCTCATCCTACCTGAAGCCTCCTGGTCCTCATCTGCAATTTCTGCCACTGCAGCTCTCAAGTAGGAGAGGAGGATTACCATAGTGTCAGTTCTGCCCACCACGGGAGATATGGGTGTACAGGACCTTTCCCAGGCTGCTGTTGGTGTGTGGGTAGCAATTCTGTCCATGTGTTGCAAGGAAATGCTTTTACCAGAGGTGCCTTGGGGAAGCCTCCACACTCACTCAGACAACAGTTACCCAGCTCTTAGGGAGCCAGTCAAGCACAGCATTATTCCACCTTCCCTATCTTTCTTGCAACTTGCAAGTAAATCACCTTTTTTCTTACTGACACCTTTGACTAATATTGGTTTTTTTTCTGCTGTGGTCACTTTATGTGGTTGCAGGGGTACCCAGTTCCTTTGACTAAACCAGCTGCCACAGCTCAGTGGAAGAGCTTGTTTCTGACCTTTACATAGTCCCTCTGTAAGCAAATCCCCTCATCTCTTAAGATCATTTCTGTAAGGGTGAGCTGTATTTTCTCCAGTGAAAGAATCCAGCACTTTCTAAAGAAGTGTTCAGCTATCAGAGACAAAGCCCGTCAGGGATATATGTAACCAGCAGATGTTTGCAGTGGGACAGTGTAACATTTTCAAAACAAACAAGCATCTATTAGCCAATGTTAATATAGTTCTATCAAGCCTGTACCAGTCATGTTATTTCTCTCCTCACCAATGGAAAAAAAAAATATTTATCTCAATTTATTAAACACAGTTTTTGTTCTCCATCCTGACACTTATGTCTGATTTCATGCACCGCTTACATTATTTTAACTCTTTCTGACTAACTTGCCTGGTAAACATGATGTATGGTCATAGGTTTTTCACTGTAAAGAGGTGAAAGGCCTCTGGTCATTAACATGACTTAGGCATGGGATCCCCACCAGAACCACCTGTCCAGCAGCTCTGGTGGATCTGTCCAAGCCTGCATGGTGGAGCTGGCATAATGTTACAATGTGGCATCACTGACATCGCAGGGCCAGTGCACAGCCTGACATCTTGTGTACCCATGCCACGCCTCCCTTGACCCTCCAGTGGCTCCTCTGGAAAGCTATCTCAAATCTGTCACACTGTTACAGATTCAGAGATAAACCTGCCATCCAGTGCTGTCATTTAACACAGATCGAACAACAAGATCTGGGACATGCCTTACACCCACCTAGGTGGGCAAACAAAAATACGTTCATGTGCAGGAATTGCAGTCATAGCAGGGCCTTGCTGGCCTGCACTGTGGACAGGGGGCTTCCTTCTTTCCTGATTTACCAGATTTGTACATGTCTGAAGACCCATCTTTTTGGAGAAAGCACAAAGACAACTTGTATTCTGCTCCTTCTGGGTGCATTGTCGTCTTCATGGCCATAAGAAAACATGATCACATGCCTCAGAATCAGTAACTGTTCTGCCTACATCATTAAACTCAGGAGCTTCTAGTAACTAGAAGAACATACTGCTTACTGAACGCCTGGGTGCATCCACCCAACTGAGCTCAACACTGGAGGCTGAAGGTGGATTTTCACTCACATTCACTCACTCAGAAGATAGAACCACTTCAACCAGAAAGTCAAGGACACCTGGAAATATGTGGTTCCTGTCTCCCTAGGAATCAAGAGACTTTCTTTGCATTTCCAAGGTTTGTTTACATTGATATTTGAATGATAGTCAAAACGACAGAGCCTGAATCAGACACCACTGCGTATATACATGGTAGGTTAACCTTGGCTGGACACTAGATGCCCACCAAGCCACTCTATCGCTTCCCTCAGCAGGACCAGGTGGGGAAGAAAACAAGATGAAAAAAACTTGTGGGCCAACACAACGGCAGTTTAATAAAGCAAAAGCAGAGGCCATGTGATAAAGCAAAGGGAAACAAAATACTTACTTGATACTTCCTATCAGCAAGTGATGTCCAGGTATTTTTTCAGCAAGTAAGGCTTTGGAGGACAAATGTTACTATAATGAATGCTCCCCACTCGCTTCCTCCTTTCTCTTGTCTTTTATTGCTGCACAGACATCAGATGGTATGTAATATCCCTTTGGTTAGTTTGGGCCATCTGACCCGGCTACATCTGCTTCTGAGATCTTGTTCACCCCCAGCATACTGGTGAAGGGGAGATGCTGGAGAGACAGTCCTGATGATGTGCAAGCACTGCCCAGCAGCAGCCAAAACATGGGTGTGTTATCAACAGCTTTCTAGCTACCTATACAAATCACAGCACCATGAGGGCTGCTGTGGGGAAAATTAACTCCATCTCGGTCAGACTCAATACAATACACCACCAAGTGTCCCTGTTAGGATGTATGTTCAATTATAGCTCTAAATCCATTCTATGCCCACAGCTCCTTCTACTCCCAGATGTCTTTCTCCTTTTCTAGCTTAGAAATAGAAGCCCTCCTCTGAAGGTTTTCAGGCAGTACAAGCAGTTAGCGGAGCAGTTAGTAACTAAATTTAGATGTGTGGGAAAAGACTTAGATCCAAGGCACTAATGGTAGCTAATTTCAAAATGCTTTCAGATATATGTTCAAAGCTATCTATCTCCACAGGATCTCCTCTGAGTTTTACTGTATGGCTGAAAAAATTTTCTTCTGTCGCTGTTAATTAAAATGATAATCATTGTGTGAAGTCCTTCAAGTTAGCAGTTAGATCTGCCTTATCTAGAGATTTTCTGGGGCATGTTTTAGTTTAGATATCTGCCTGGTAGTGAGGTGACACTTCTTCCTTCACAATGCCCTTTATTATTCCTTTAATAAATCTCTTAGACCCTCTTCACCTTTAATTTGCTTGTCTTCATCCCTCAAGATTCCCTTTTCATCCCCTCTTTAAGGAGGGATGTTTCCTGAAGCCACTAGAAACCTTTTCTTGTCAGATAGTAGCTTGGAAAGGAGCAGTGTTCTTCACCTCAACAAGGTTTAGCCTAGCCTTCCTTGCATTTCAGCTTCTGCTGTGGTGAGTGATGAAGACCTAATGTTCTGACCCTGGTTGTTAAGTGGTGTATGTGGCATGCTGGTTAGTGAAAGCCTTGTTTTCTGAGTTTTGCTCACACTCACTCTTCCTTTCACCTACCATCACCCAGGGCAGCTTGGAGTTATGCCTACAGAGGCTTGTCTGGACCCTAAACTGAGAGGGAGATCTTCCAAAGGACAATACTTGCAAAAGTAATCTGTGCTCAGAACTAATGTGTGTACATCCACTCCACTTAGGTGCCTTAGTGTCAGTATCATTCATGTGCTGTCAAAAAATGGTATTTTCTATGCGGTGATTAATATGAAGCAGTATCAGCTTCTAAAAGATTAAATCAATCTCAGTACAATCTTGAAAGTGAACAGAGATCCAAGCTGTATCTAGCAGATGCAAATAGGAGACCACAATTTTGCTCTGCCTGAGGCTCAGGATGCCTTTGCTGGACAATCCAGTCTGTAAACTTAATCACTGTCATTTGGCTCATTCCGAGATGTTTTAGCCACAGAAAAGATAGCAGCAAGGACTGCTGAGAGCAAGGGACACAAATGTAGAAAGTATTACAAATGTTATATTCCTCTTTGGATGGCTATAGTCCTTGCCAGATGGCCAAACAAGATGTCATTTGTCCCCTGCAAACATATGAATTATAAATTTCTACAAGCACTAAGTGCTCAGTTATGGTTAGATTTTGCATACAAAGCACAAGGGAGAGCGATCTAATTTCCTACAGCTTCCCTTGTGCATTGCTGCTGGAAGCAAGCCCTTCCAGTGTCAGGGGGGCTAGTGAGTACAGCAGGAAGACACAGCCTATTTTGGTCAGGTAGGATGTTCTGCCACCATTTCACAGAAAGGGACAGGGAGCTATGGCTCAGCTGCTCATCTAGCAGCAATAGCCCGTGCAAAAATCCATGCAAGCTACAACAACTGCCAGCTCCCAGGGGAGCTTCACTCCCAACTGCCCTGGTTTGAGCTAGAATGGAACTAATTCTGTTCAGTGATTTTACTTTTCAGCTCAGTCTGTTCTAACTAATGTCACTTTCTAAGTTAGTGGTGTATTTTGCAGTGTCCGCTTCTAGCAGTGATAACATCTGATGTTTAGTTATTACTAAGTATCAGTATGCAGAAAGGCTCTTGATTATATTTGCTCTTCTAGAAACAAAGATCACTGATAAATCTTTAGGAGGGTGCTGTAAAGTACACATTGGGGTGCCCTAAAGTAAGAGGTCACACCTGCAGGGGGAAACAGTTAGCAAAGGTAACTCTAAACTGACTAACAATGTATTCTGTTCCATATGTGACATATGCAACTCAAAGCTGAGAGATCACAAGAGTTAAGCTCTCTTTTTCAATGGCTGGTGTCCCAGGCGGACTCTGTCCATTCTGTCTTCAATCCAAATCTCTGCATTCCTAAATCCAGTTCCAGAACCTATCTTCTGAACTCATCTCCTGAACCCATTTCCCATCTGCTGCTGAGTCCTGTCTGGGACTTCCCCAGTGCCTGCCCCACAACATCAGTGGTGACGGCGATGTAATTGCCATCAGGGGGTGGGTCTGATATTGGCTTTATATATATTTGTATGTAATTCACGTTATTGCTATTATTTTCATTATAGTTATTATAGTTTTCTTTTCCAATCTGTAAGTCTCTCTTCCTTATTCTCTTTCTTATCCCCTTTGGCAAGGGAGAGGGGTTAATAGAGAGCATCTGTTATTTGTCTAATGGCTGGCTCAGCCTTAACCCTTAACACCGACAAAGGAAGCAGACATGATGACACCTTGGCTGCTGGCATGTGTGTGTCACCTTTAATGCTATCATCTTGCACCTGAAATACAGCTTGCCTTTTAAGACAGAGCGAAATTAAAAGTATGTAAGGACACTGGCATAAAAATGATCAAAATGATCTTTTTCAGGGACAGCTGTTTGATGTATAAGTCTGAACAGAGCTGTAGTCCACATCTATAGGGCTTAATCAAAGCCATGCAAAATCTATGCATTTTGACAGGGTCTCAAGAGTCCAGATTTCAGCCCTGCAAAATCTATGGATAATGACTGATCCTCAGAAGACCATATTTTCTAATAGTGTATATACACCCACTGGAGAAGGGGTGAAGGCAATGAAGACATTGGCTAAGAGGCAGAAAAGGCTTCCTACAGAAATTATATCCAGAACAAAAGTGCCTTAACAGTTAAGGCTAGCCGTAATGAAGGCAGAATTAATATGCAGTAATTAATAAGGAGATAGGAAACACGGACAAATATGAAAGAGGGAGATATCAGAAAACACTGTTAGCATTGAAGCAAAGTGCCCTTTTGAGAGCTGCTAAAAAAACCCTAAAAAGTACAGTTGTATTTACATACTACATTGAAACACTAAAGAGTCATCTGCAAGACTGTAATGATTAAAAAAAACCCAAGTTTTTGTATTCATTGGCTTGGATGTCAAAAATGTCATTCATTGAAAACCACAAAGAAAGATGAGCTATTAAAATAAGATCTTCATAAGGTCAAGCCATAATAAAATAAATACGATAAGGTGAGCAAGAGTTTATGACCCTTTTGGAATCTGATCATGATGTTCCAGGTTCAGTGAGTATAAAGAAATCACATGTTAGATTATGCCCAAAGGATTATGCCTTCCAATGACAGCTATAAACAGCATGTCTATTTGAAACTCTGAATAAGAGAGGGCAAAGCATGCTGTGTGCCTCAAACACACAGTGCTTGCTACAAAAATATACCCTCTGTATTATTATACCTAAAGCAAGCCCAGGCAGCTTGTGTAATTTCAACAGAGCGTGAAAACTTGCCCAGTAGTCTATTGTTAAAGTTGGGATGCCCTGTTCTAAAAAGTCTGAGAAAATAACCATCAAGGTCCAAACTGGTAAGGTGCCTGCCACATCTACACATCCGAGTCAAAGCCCATGTCTCTGAATTGAGTATGAGAGAGATTGCATTTCAGAGTTTGGGCCCAGGATTTTACGTCAGGGGCTCCCCAGTGATGCCAGGAAGTTCAGATAAAAAACACATGCTAAATCCACCATGAGAACAAAGGGGAAAGGATGTGGGAGAAGCTCAGAGGACTACATATGATAGCAGCAACACGGCAGTGGCAATCCGGTTTTGTGCACCGGAGTGTGAGACCCATGGTCCCACGGCAGCCCCAGCTGCCACTGCTACCACCACTGTCACCACTGCCATACTCTGAAGTCATATCTATGCTGGAAGGACTAACAAGGCAACAGTCAGGCCCCAGAACTGTCCCTGACCAAGCAGAAGTAAAATAAGCCTGGGACTGGACCAGCTGCCCCAGGAGCACAGAAATCATGCTCTAACTGGGGCTATTAATTTTGTTATTGACAAAGGCTTCTGGGTATTTTTAATGAGGCTCAGATAGGCTTTTTTTTTCCTTTTCTTTTTCTCCTTCTTGGTTGGCTGTCAGGGTAGGTGACAGGGGCCAGATCAAGCTTGCTGGATGCAAGGCCACCCTTCCAGTCAGCCTGGTTTAGAGCTTTTCCATGGTCTGCTGCAGAATCAGTACCCTCTGAGATGCCTTTGATTACATGAGTGCCTCTGCTGCTGCATAGGCTCAGATTGTGGACACTGTGGGAGGAATAGGCAGTCCTAAGCCTTGTTTGGTTACTTTTTGCAACAGGTTTGAAACATTCACTTTTTTTACTACTGAAATGTTTGACTAGTAATTTTTTAGCAGCCAGTACTGCTCTCTTTTGTACTTTTCAGATAGCCTATTATTTTTTTGTTGTTGTTGTCCTTACCCTATATATGGATATCTGGTCCCTGATGATGATGACTACTCAGCTACAATTTCACACTTATCAGGTCTGCCCTGTGTTAGGCTGGTAAACTCTCATTTCCCATCATGCTGCCCTAACCCAGCACACTGTTTGCATTTACATGGGGAAAGGCTACAGAAAATGTGGGTTTTAAAGCTTTCAGCTTCACTTCTGGAAACCTGCAAAAAACGTGGAAGGAGAAGAAAATGTTGAAAGGAGTTGAACAGAGGCCTAAGAAGTCCACATGCAAGGGCAGGGCTGCAACGCCAAGTACAGTTACAACATCTCATAACCGCCTTAACGAGTCAGTTTATTTTCACAAACAAGGAATCATATCTCAATGTTATTATTAAACACATTACAACTGATACGCCCCCTTCACACCTTCAGAGACATCTGCCTGTCTACTTGTGATAATGGAGAGTAGCCAAGCTGATCTCTAAGCAGGTCTTTCTTGTGCATGGTGGAGCAGCAGGAGGACTCTTGCAGGGCTCCATGCCAGCTGGCAGTTCTTCAATCTTGTAATCCCATGCCTCACTTTCCTACAGTGCACTGCAGGGTGTTGTAAGGCTTCATTAGCTAAGGCTTGTGAAGCATTGTGAGTGCTTGAATAAGAGGGATTGGTGTAATGTTAAATATTATGAGGATGTTTTTCACCATGCAAAACTTACATTTCCAGCCTGGAGAGGTCAGCATTCACCCCAAACACATTTCTGGTAAGGAGAGGCATCTGCCACCAGCAATAGTCTCACCATCACTGTCTATGAATGGGATTGTCTTGAGTGGCCTGAAAGCAATGGTGGTACACCAGTTTCTTTCCCAGCTAAAGGAACATTTAATCAATTTCTTACCAGAAATCTTAATTTTCTCCACTGGCAACACTATAGCAGCTAAAGCTATTTGTAGTCCAGTCATGTTTTTACCAGGACATTTCATTTAATTACATTTATAACCTTTTTTAAGAGTCGCTTAAAAAAAAGAGTAATTAAGTAAGGTGGTTGTATTTTAGTGTAAGTGAAAACTATTGCCATTGCTATTAACTGAACAATTCACACTGAACAGAAGTAAGCTCCTACTGGTGCATTAAACAAATAAATGATCATTTAAATTAAAACATTTAATCAACTGCTAATCTTTATAAGCCTTCCAGCTCTTTGTCATCAAGGCTATATACACATAGAGAACAAGAACCTTTTTGTTCAGAAAATCAGTGTGAAGAATAAAGGAAGCAGCCCGCCGACTGTCACCCTTTTGTTAGACAGTCATGCTGCATTGTGGCTTCTAAAAAAGAAGCCAGATTATTTACAGGAAGTAGACCTGGAAAATTAAAATCTGGCACCAAAGAAGAAACATTCATTTTACTATCATTTAAATGTGTTGGAGATTACTACTATAAATTACAAGGGTCAGTTTGTTCCTTCATTTTAGCAGCTAGTGTCCATTCATTTCCCAATAGTTACCAAAGTACACGATTTTTGCTTTCTATAATATGCTTTGTATATTTTCTATAATATAAAAAACTGTATGCTTAGAAACCCAGGCTTGTTACAGCAGTGGAAAAACCTTTCTCAGGAAGGAAGGATGACATGAGCATGTCTGGACACCTGTGTTGGGCCAAGGAGCTGAAGGAGCAGGATTGCTCAATGCTGAGGGGGACAAGCAAGGCACAGCATTGTGTGCAGGGCGCTATTCCGGGGACCAGAGGTGTGGCCAGGTTCCTCTTCCCATGATCCTCTCCCCTTCACAATTCCTCACTCCTCCCAAGTAAATTGACTTAATGATGTCTGCCATTCACTGCAAGATATCATTTTCCTCTCCCCTTTTCAATGCCCAGTACCCCCTAAAGAGATCAAAAAACAATGTCTCCTAATGAAGTTTACTGTAGCTGACATTTCTGCTACCTCTGATGTTCTTAATGACTTGTCAATTGTTAAGGTGGAAGAAACAACAGTTTGTTCATATTTCTGATCCACACAGCCATTCACGCAGCATCCACTCTGTAGCAGCCAGGATAGCTTCCCAAAAGCATACTCTGGGATGGATTAAGTCCAGAGAAAC
>VWZY01002101.1:38564-62681 GCA_013399075.1 Chloroceryle aenea | reverse complement strand
TCACCCTACTTGGCAGCTTAGTGGTGCTGTGCTCCCTGTCCTGTTCTTTAGTACAGGGAGTGCAGGGTAAGAGGACAGCAAACAGGGTGGGAAGCAATTCAACTTGCAGAAAGTTCAAACAATGTAGGGTTGCACTAGTAATTTCCTTTGCAGGAATTAGGCAGGTCCTACTGTCATGTCATTCAGTTCCCTTGAGTGAAGGTTTTAGTCGAGCTTACCTTGTTTCAGCTGAAGTTACATTCTTTGGCTGACTCACCGCACATTTTACCCACATTATGGCAGAAAAATGACACATATGTGTGTAAAATTGGTGAAGAAAAAAGACCAGACCCAACGGTAACCAAATCAGGGTGTGGAGGTATCACCTTTACCTCAGATGTTTGGTGTTTGCATTGTTTATGCAACCTTCGGGCTTTGGGTTGTTTGTTTGTTTTTGTTGTCGGTTTTGTTTTGTTTTGGTTTGTTTTGAGAAAGAAACAATGAAAGACTATTTGCATAAATCCCATTTTACTGAAAGAAAGGCTGTCATCAATGACTGCAGCAACAATTGGCACTCAGCCATTCAAGAGGAGCTCTACAGCATAGATGCTTTTTAGAAAAAGACATGTGTTTAGGAAAAACCCTTGCTTGTTGATGTTTGAGCTAATGCACTTCATTACAAGAGCCTGACCACCCTGTTAATTGGCTCAATGATGCAGTCATTAAAATTAATGAGCTACACTTTTGCAGGGCCAGCAATTTAGGAATCCATACTACGCTTACTATCTTACAGTGAATAACAGATTGTAAATAATGTGAACTTATAATTAGGCTGACTAAACATTAAAAAAAAGGCACATTCTAAGGATTCTCTTGCTTTTCCCCTTCCTATCAGATATCCCACAGGTTTCCCAACAATGACTTGCAGGAAGTGAGTCTCTCAAGTAAGTTTTTCTTCATAAAGTGTCTAAATTAAAGGTGCATCCAGGGGAAAACAGATATTCCTACACCAGAATATCCTATCATCTCTGCAAGCTGATTATCATCTGACTGCTGTAAAAAGGAGGTGAGGTGAGCAGGATGCTTACAAGGAAGCTTATGAGTTGTAAGTGGTGACACACACTTATAACATGCAGCAGAAGATAGAAACGTAACAGAGATCTAGAGCAAATTCACAATGCAAAAATTAGGCTAACTTCAAGTCTCAGTCTTGAATGGAGAGTTAGCCAGAATGTACTAAAACTAAACATAATGTTGCTCCCAAAGAGTGGTTGTCAATGGTCCGTATCCAAGTGGAGGCCAGTGACAAGTGGAGTCGCTCAAGGATCAGTATTCAGATCAGTCTTGTTTAACATCTTTGTCAGCAACAGGGACAGTGGCACTGAGTGTGCCCTCAGCAAGTTTGCTGATGACACCAAGCTGTGTGGGGCGGTTGACACGCTGGAGGGAAGGAATGCCATCCAGAGGGACCTCGACAGGCGGGAGAGGTGGGCCCATGACAACCTCATGAAGTTCCACAAAGCCAAATGCAAGGTCCTCTGTCAGGGTTGGAGCAATCCCAAGCACCAATATANCCATGAGGGTGCTGAGCACTGGAACAGGTTGCCCAGAGAGGTGGTTGAGGCCCCATCTCTGCAAGTTTTAAGCCCAGCCTGGATGGGTCTCTGAACAACCTCCTCTAGTGGGAGGTGTCCCTGCCTGTGGCAGGGGGGTTGGAACTAGATGATCTTCAAGGTCCCTTTCAACCTTGACAATTCTATGATTCTACAATTCTATGATTCTACAATTCTATGATTCTTTAATGTACTCTGTGCAGGGAGCATATGCAGGCTGGTCCAGCTGCAGGCACATAGCTTTCCCCTCCTCCACCCTGCACAACAGGATATTTTGGTCTTTCTCTACAGGTCCAATACCATCACCAAGGGTACTAAGGGTACTTCCAGGAGACAAATTTGTCTACCAGTTACATACCTGCTGGCATCAGCTAGGACCAACATGGGATCAAATCACCAACTTCATCCCATAAGACCCCACCACCCAAGCTAAAGGGCTAGTAATAGTTAGGACTGAAAAGGTATGCATGTGGACCAGAGATGGTTTTGAAGCATTTTATCATGAAAACTTCATACAGTGAAGGAAACCTGACTGTAACATAATTAAACAAGTCTATTCAGGAAATATGACTGCAGGGAGAACATTCTCCAACTCCAGTATTACCAAATACCCTGCTGAAGGTAAGAACCATCTTACAGTATCATTGCCTGTGACTTGAAAATATCTTTCTGCTGCTGTTTCTTAGTTGGATCTACTTGGCTCTGACCTCTTAATCCTTAATAAACTTTTTCCTTCTTTTGAACCAAAAAAGCTCACAGATCCGGGAGATGCATGATGTTTGCATAGATCCAAGATAAGCATGCTTTTTGGCTAATAAAAAATTATCTGGATAAGGTACTTGAGTCAACATTGGCAGGCCTAGGAAATGATAGGCAAGCATATAAATATGTGTAAGTGTATATTCAAACTTCTCTTCTCATTTCCTGTGGCAAAACATTACCAGTCATGGAGTTGGAAGAGAAGAGGGAAGGAATAAAAACAAAAAAACCCACATGGGTCCGAGGACCCTGTTTGCTGCACTGATACTCAGTCTCTCTTGTGCTCGGAAGGATTCATCCAGTCTGCATTCTAGGAAACACTCAATTCAAAGCCAGGAATAATGTATGTATTTGAAAGCAATAAGCTGCCCTAAAATATTCTTGCATCTCTTAATAAATGGCAATTATCCATACACTATCTATTGTAAATGAAGAAAAAAAAAAGCCTACATAATGAGACATAATATTCTCAATAATTTGCTGAAAAAAACTGGCTTCTGGGAAGTATCAGAAAAACAAATCAATCCCTGAATTCTGGGAAAATATGTGAGTCTGATTTAGCTGAAGTTTGTCTAACATGGAAGGAAATATGGATGCAAATAACTTACAGGTGGAAGCACATTGGAAGAATGGCTGGAAAGCTGTCCAGCAGAAAGAGACCTGGGGGTACTGATCGACAAGTGGCTGAATACTGAATATGAGCCAGCAGTGTGCCAAGGTGGACAGGAAGGCCAGCAGCATCCTGGCCTGTAACAGAAATAGTGTAGCTAGCAGGATCAGGGAGGTGATTCTCTCTGAACTGGGGACTGGTGAGGCTCACCTGTGTTCAGTTTTGGGCACCTGAATACAAGAAAGACATTGAGGTGCTGGAGAAGGTCCTGAGAAGAGCTATTAAGCTGGTGAAGGGCCTGGAGAACAAGTCTTGTGAGGAATGGATGAGGGAACTGTGACTGTTTAGTCTGAAGAAAAGGAGACTGAGGGGAGACCTTCTTGCTCTATACAGCTACCTGAAAGGGCATTGTAGAAAGGTAGGCGCTCGTCTCTTCTCACAAAGAAGATGTCCTCAGGCTGTACTAGGGGAGCTTTAAACTGGACACTAGGATAATTTTTTCCACTGAAAGTGTTGTCAGCCTTTGGAACAGGCTGCACAGGTTGCTGGTTAAATCACCGTCCCCGGAAATGTTTGAAAGCCATACAGATGTCGTGCTGGGTGATATGGCTTAGTGGTGGACTTGGTAGAGTAGGGTTAATGATTCGACTCAATGATCTTAAAGGTCTTTTCCAACCTAGGTGATTCTATGATTCTTATTTATTTCAGCAGAAGTCAGGAACAAATTATATTGCAGAACATGTGTTCCCTACCTGCTTGTTTCATAGCTTATAGGTAGCTGACATGCAGAGCTCAAGCCTCTCACTTCTAGTCAAAAGGGACATTTTTTTACAGAGCCAACCTGAATTTTAGTTCTTTTAAACAAAGCAAGTTGGACAAGCATGTCTCTGCCAATTTATTCTCTGGAAAGGCAATAATGTCCTGGAGGCTATACAAGATTTTATGCAGTAACTGCTGATCAAGCCTTTAGACATATAGAGTATGTCATCTTGATAGTGTTTGCTGAAAGATCCTAATGGCTGCCAGGAGGGGAATTTCAGAACCAAAGACAATAACAGTCTTCATTAGAACACTTGATTTGCCATGCTTACTTTAGATTCAGTTGAAGGAACAACGAAATAACATTCTATATAATAACAATAATCATCATAATGATAATAATAATTAAAAAAAAAAAAACCCAAACATTTTAGAATTGCCCTGTCAGGCATTAAATTGCAAAAGAGGTCAGGGCTAAGCCATTTTGCCTTGGAATTTCCTCTTATGAAAGAAGAGACTGGAATATTAGCTTTGCAGAATTTGGACTTTGGAGACATGAAGTCAGGTAAAAGGGTTTGGAGAGGGTGTTGGAGAGAGAAGGGGCTTTCTGAATGCATAATTCCTTGGAGTTACAGTCTTTGGATATACTAAGAGCTGTAACTAATGTGTATAAGCTGAATTTATAATCTCTTTCCATAAGCATGATTAATACCCCTGTAAATTCTCTTCTTTACAGGTTTCATTTTCTCAGCATTTCCAAAATTTCTGAAGAAGTTGGCTGAAGATTCTCACTCTGTGCCAAATATAGGAATTTACAGAAAAAAAGCATGGCAAATACACTGAAAAGAAACCTCAGCAATGAGCCTCCAGGACTCACAAAACTGTTGTTTCTCAGTTTGTACTGATTTTAAAAATGAGCACTGGGCAGTGTAGAGTCTGCAGAGAAAATGAAAAAGAGTCTACCAGTTACTGGTGGAGTAAAAACCCTTGAGGATGAGAAGGCACAGTAAAGCTTCAGTGAGATAGAAGTCTATTTACACATAAAATATACATAAATATACGCATTCCTGTTCTGGTAGGACAGGCGAGTAATACCAAGGAAAAGCAAATCCATCTTTTAAATTGGGTCTCTGCTGATGTAGCAAAGTATCATACTCCTCTTATGCAGCACTTGGGAATTGAAGAAAAGGATGGAAACATCACCTTTTGATTTTCTTCCACTGGGAAAATACTGGACCATTGCTTCAACTGTAGGAGTTTTTCTGAAAAAAAAAAATAAAAAAAAAATTGCAAGATTTAAAAAATATTAATCTTTCTGATCCAAAGAAACTGCTCATCTTTGCTGTTTCTCTGTCCTATTCCCTGCTCTTCAAGGCTCCAAAGACCTGTCATGGCCTATGCTTTCTCTTCTCTCTTTGATTTTTTTTTTCTAGTATTTATATAGATTATGTATGAAATGAGGTCTGTCTTCCTGGTTATTTTCATTTGCACTTTATACCTTTCATATTGGCCTCTGAAATCCCTGGCAATTTATTTCTGCTCTGCTTTTCTGTTTCTAAATTCTTTTGCTGAAGTTCTGGAATCTTCCTTTGCATTTTGTATTGCAGGTCTTGGAGGATGAAGTAAGAATCGTTTTGGAGTGTTTTTTCTGTTTGCTTTCAAGACCACAGAACACCTTACAACAATGTTATTTGTTTTTTTCACTAAATCCTCTCATGCTTTTTAGCTGAGTGTTATTTTACATTTCTGAGAGGCTCCACTGCTCTGCTCTTGTTCAAGAACATTCTATCATATGAGCTTGACAGACCATCTCAAGAGCCTGTAAGAATATCTCAGGGTTAAGATAGATGCTAATCCAGGGAGAGGCACTATTCATTTGCTGTGGTTATAGATAGTAAGTAGTTATCAAGGATTCTTTCTTCTTTCTCTTTCAGGAAATACATTTTTCTGGCGTTAATATATCCTAATCATGTAAAGCTGCAACTTGAACAGGTCTGCTCTGGGCATTTGCCAGTTGCACTTTTGAATATCACCAAATAGTAGTCTGTGCACTTGTGTGAAAATGTGGATTCGAAATCCATTCCACATGTACAATAACAAAGTGGACAATATTTTATATTAAACTGAATACATTTAAGGAGCTATTGACAGAGGTCATCTCATTAAATGACATGTGCTTCCCAAATAATAATACAAATCAACAGCTGAAAGTGTAGGTACCCATAAACCTCCCTGTAAGTGCTGTTTCTTCTATTGGTCCTTTCCCCTTCCCAGTCCTTGCAATCTTGGTGGAGTTGCTGCAGGCAGTCCCACATCTGGTGTGATTGGAGGACCCCACAGAGATGTCTGCAAAAAGTAGGAGACACAGAAACAACATAGTCTAAAATAATGACATTCAGTCTGACTTTTAAGGACTGAAAAATGGTATCACTACTCTGGAGTGCCTCAGTCACCACAGCTGAACCACAAAAACCTGCACTGATTGTGAAGTTAACATAGATTTTAATTTAAATTATTGCTCATAATCTTAACAACACATAATAACACTATATAATAATATGTCATAATATAGTGGTGATAATAATATGAAAAATATGATTCATTATCATAGATTTGCACTACAACCCTCTGATTGGCAACACTTACTCCATTTTAAATGGTCCCTGCTGTTTATTAAGGAAGCAGACATTATACCACAGACCCCAGCTGACCATGATGCCAATGACCAAGATGAATGATACACAGACGTCCACCCTCTGAAAAAGTAGTTAACCACACTACTTACTGAGTCTTAGCAGAGGAAGTCTCATTAGTCCCCCCATCAAACAGCCAGTGGCTGGCGTAGGCAGAAAGCATGCAGGAGTTTAGAGCAGGCTTAGCTTTCTGCAGATGTTAGCATCTTCTCACCTTCTGCCAGTCGAAAACCTTCTTATAGCTATTAAAAGATGGAAAGTCAAGAGTCTCAGATGTGCTGTCATGCATCATTAACTTTAGCAACTTCTTGATCTCCCAAGACACCTGGTAAATCAGTCCTGTGAGACTGGGGAGCATCATGAAATCTGCTGTAGGGAATACGCAACATTATATGCCACACGTGAAAGCTCTGCATTTGCAAACAGGTTTCACTTCAGATATAATGAGTTGTATTCTCTCATTTTTACACTATCTCGATGTTCAGTCTCAACACACACATAGAGCTGTGGAGTATAGAAGTCTCCAGAGAAGTCAGCTGGCAGACTAACATAGAGATCAAATTTACACCTAAGAGTGATTAAAGAGGGAAGATTGTTGTAGTTTCACTGGGAATGTCAGAAAGGCCTGGGGCAGCTCAAAATGTGAGATGAGAGCCATCAGGGAGCAATAATGTAAGCCTAGGAAACTGGAGAAGGAAAACAGAAGTGGCTTAGGGTGTACTTGAGGTAGATCAAAGAGATGACTTGTGAGTGAAAACAGTCCGATCCAAAACTAATTTAGTGAATGGAAGAGCAGACAGACACAAAGACTGAAGCCAGTCTGGTCTCCTTTACTATCTTCTGTTCTATCTGGACTCTGCTTACAGTAGTTACCATGATTATCATGAAGATACTATAAGTAGGGCACTGGTGTTGTTAACATGCAGCATGATTATATCAGAGGTACTGTTTATTAGACTAAGCTGTATCCTCTGTAATTCTAATGGCATTTGCTGATGCTCTTTTCCTGTTCACATACTGTTTAGGCAGGGATTACAAGAGGAGGAGCATAGGACCTTTAAACCTGAGATGCTTTGCTTTGTCCTGTAGGCATGGAGTCAAAGGTCGCTCTCTGGAGGCACTCAAAGAAAGATGTTCCACAGGACACTGAGTTGGAAAGGGGCCAAGGAGACTTCCAGATGCTTCACAAATATAGTTGTCTCAAAGATTTAAATCACTTAGGAGTGGGTCTCTGTAATAACAAAGGTGTTTCATCCCTATCTTTTCAGTTTTGACACACAGTTACAAAAATCATGTCAAGAGATGAGGCAGCAGCCATTATCAGGGCCTTTCTTTTCCTCTGTTACATCTGAGGAAGAAGAGGGGGCAGGTAAATTAAGATCATACTTTTAGTTCCTAAAACCTTTTTTACATTTTCCCTAGTCATCTTTAATTGTGGTGCAGAAGTCTTTTGCCTTAACTATCAGAAGAAAAGCCAACTGAAGAAGCAAACCATTTAGAAAAAATAGCAAAACCAGTGATAACAGGAATAAAATCTCAAAGCTTTCAATTTAGGCTAGAATAAGTGAGCTTTGTAACAAGAGCTGGTCCATACATTCACAGCAGCAGAAGGTGAGACTTCAACAACAACAACAAAAAACACCAAAAAAACCAAAACACCAAACACTTTAAGGAAGAAAGGACCCACATAGACATCAAAAGCCTCCAACACTCTGTTCTCTAGGGGATCACCCCTAAAAGATTAGCTGCTATACCAGGAGAGATGGAATCTCCATGCATGCCTAGTGTGTGGTGTGATGCTTTGACTTCTTATGTGCCTGAAATTAGGCACTAGTACCTGCACACCTGGCTAAATGACACTGCTGGTGAGAACTGTAGTTCTCAGAGCTGTGGCCCCAAAAAACTATAAATTAATTCGGGGCTGGGTGTCAACTAGGCAGATTCATTGCAAACTATAGCAACAGATGAACATCACTGCACTGATCCTCTAAACTAAGGAAGACAAAATAAGGGAGTTTACACTATAGACAGACTAGATTAGGAACCACCTTTTTTTTCCCATCTTGCTGTGTATCCCTGTCTGCCTCTACTAGCTCTGCAACATGCACTTCTGCATAGACATTCTCCATGTGACTTTTTTTATCTCTAAGAGTTCTACAAGTTGACTGAGAGGCTTCTCGTATACCACACACCCTGACCCAGCTCATCACAGCAAGAAGACAGAAATAGGTGTGTCAGTATGGCTGTATCTCAGCTTCATCAATCAACTTGGCAGTGATGATGAGGCCAAATGAAGTCTTTCCAATCATTAGATTCCTCTGGTCTACAATGTGCCAGAAGTTTGACCACAACTCCCTGGCATATGTAGATGGCTTCTGTGATTCCCAGGTGGTCTCTCACAGAAATATATTCCAGGCCTGGATCTGGTTAGATTCCCAGAACAGATGAGACCAACACAGCCATGGGCTCCAAAGATAATTACTTCTTGAAGAATACACATTTTTTCGTGTAGAAACAAAGTTCAGCAAATAACCATGACCTGTGGAGACAGAGATAAGAAGTCATAGCAAACCTGAAGAAATAAGGTTATCTACCCCAATTTGTTTGGGAACAATAGAAAAGGAAGGCATCTATTTTCATTTTTTCTTAACCAAAACAGTACTTTAAAATTAAGACCTTAAAAAGTAATAANGTTTACATTTTTCTAGTACATCTGTCCCTATTTAAAAAAAAAAAAAAAAGGTACTACCGCATTCTCATATAATCTAATCCCCAGCAGCTCTGCTCTCTCCCTCCTCTATTCTGGCCTGCTCTTCTCTGATACTTCTCATATCCAGGTGACTGTAGAATTAAGACAATAATTCTTATGACAGCAGGATAAATCTCTGGTTTTTACAATAGCCCACTTTCAGTGGAATTTTACACCATTTTATGATTTGATTCTGCAAGAAGAGCAGCTGAACTGTGAATCAATACAGAATTCGTTAAAGAACCTGGGCAGTAGCTTGATCTCTAGGCAGAATAACAAAGTATCTATCTTTCCCTTCCTTTTTACCACACTGACAGCACAAAAATGTATAAAATATTATGGGAAGACTTAATAAATCTTTGCACTTGTAGCTTTTTTTTTTTTAAATGAAAGAATGAAATATAGGAAAAGGACCATAAGAAGCAGGGTGGGAGAAATAGAGAAAGGCAGCAGATGTTGTAAAAGATCTACTTTCATGTTCCCTGTGCACCAGAAATGTGCAGACATATGTTGGCAGAGCTACAGTCGGAGTCCATAGTGAGGCTACATCTTACACATCTGGAAGCTATTTGGCAGGGTGCAGAGTTCAAATGTTTTCTGCTTCAGCTGGTTTCAGACATACCTTTCACTGTCGGCTGAGCTGGGGACAGCTCAACCTAGAGGCTCGTTAAAAAAGGCATTCACAGCAGCTTCAGCAGGCTAGATTCAGCTGTTGTCAGGAGCAGGCATGGGGCTGGGCTTTGTTCTCCCCACTTCGGCTGCAGGGTGACTGTAACACTCGGCAATAAGAATGATAATAGAGAAACAAGGAAGAGAGTAGGGAGAAGAAAAGGGCACTGCAACTCAGCAAAGGCTGGCCTCATATAAGAAACAAAATGTACTTGGACAAAATCCAGGGTCTGAGTTAACTTGAGTGCAGAGCAAGTCATTCAGGAAATAAGAAGGTCTGTGCTGCACAGGAACACGGAAGGGTCACATTAGAGTACATGTGATTTTTTGCAGAAATCCCTCTGTTTTAAAAAAGAAATAAATACAAGCAGAAGGGAAAGATTTCATTTCTTTGCTGTAGAAGAAGGGCCATCTTAAGCCAGCAGGAAAGCGGAGGCATGTTGCTCGGTCCAGAGGCTGCTGACATTGCGGTGACCCAGCACAGGAGCTCCCAGCAGTCACCAAAGGTTAACTCTTCAGTGGCAAGAAATGTTTCCCAGCAGAAATGAATTTCTGGGACCACCCCATATTCCAGATAACATGATTCAGTGGCCATGAGCTACCCACTGTGCCTAGTAAGGGGACAGCAAACCACCCACGTGGCACATGATATACGTCATCAGGATGAGGATGAATGCAGCACAATTTGCACTGATCTGCCTGCCTAGAAGGTCACAATGACTAGCTAATCACCACACTGCCCAAAGCATGGCTGATGGTGCACACCCAGCAGTTTTGTAACAGACTGCAGCAGAGGCTTTCACCTCCTCACAGTACAGGTCCAGGATGTGCTGCCATGGGAAGCAAGCTGGGGACTTTCACTGGTGAAAAAAGATGTCTTGTGCAGGGCCAAACCTCACACCTATGAACTGACCTTGGATCATCCAGCCAATGTTTCCCCCATTTTCTTTCTTTTGAGTCTCAACCATGTCCAGGAACTTAAAGCAATACATCAATCCTCTCAAAGCTTAACACACTTCAGGCTTTCATATCTGATTCATTTAGATGTATTCTACATTCTTGCAATTCTGCATTCATCTTCTCTGTTCAGAGCCATCCTGGAATTAAAGCAGGGGAAGAAAGGAAGAATATAATGAAATGGCATCTAAAAATAGCATGCCAGGACATTGTCACTGAATAATGTTGTTGGTGGCAGGGATGTTTTGCATCACAGTGAAGGTCTCAACCTCCATCTTCCCCCACCTCCACCTCACTATTTTTATTTGCACTCTGATCTCTCTGATGGCTTATGTGCCCAGATGCAGGTGATGCTGCATTTCTGCTTTCACCATTGCACTTCAAAGTTTAGAAATCAGCAATATTTATCCACTTTTTTTTGTGGCTAAGGGCATGGACACTAGTGGAGGTGACCCAGAGCATGCAGCAAAGGGATGAGGAGATAGGAAGCCCCTGTGCTGCAACATCTCTGCATGGCCACTGCAGTCATCTCCACCTCAGTCCAGGTACAGCTTCTGGTACACTCTTACACCTTCTCCAAAACAAGCATCCACCCCCTACCCGTACCTCAGCTACTCATGCCATGGCCTCAAGTAGCCTGTGGCCCTCCCACTCTGTCTCTGACACAGAGGAGCCACATTATTTCTTTAGTGACATAACAAGAAGGTCAGACCAGTCAGGGATGAAAAGATCCCAAGAGAAGCCTAAGATATTTTATATCAACTTCAAATGAACAGGAAGACAGTTGGTCCCATACATCAAAAATACAGCAAGTCAGAGGAGAAACTTGCACTCATGGAATAACAAAAATTGAACCCTGAAACAATGTTAAAATATATATAGTTATGATGTCTAGAAAATCCCAGCAGACTGTGAGCAAAGAAAAAATTGCATTTTCCCTACAAAGAGCTTTACTAGAAAATACATGCGAACCATAAATATGATATTCAGTTCTTTTTAAATATGGAATTCACTTCTTTTTATCAGCTTGGTGTACAGAGCTTAACAATACTAACATGATGTGGTGCTGTGAAGCTGGATGGTCTGCAATTGAGAAGGGGTTTAATCACAACCTCCAACGACTCTGACTCCACAGAGTAGCTCACCTCTACTATCCCCAGCCTAAAGGCATAGAGGAAAATTGTTTTGATATGGGAGAGCAGTCACTGGAAGCACCTGAAGTACCTGTGTCTGCCTTATATGTAAATGCTCTGAATTACAGAGTAAGATGCTGGTTGTCAGCTGATGATTTTCATCAAAAAGTGAAAGCGCCTGAAAACCAGGGAACAAGCCTCAGTCCTCCAGCCTTGCAGATGTGGAGAGCCATGTAGGAGAAAACAAAGATCTCAGTCCAAGCTAGGGCCAGGACCCCTGGGACAAGGATGCAACATGACCTCAGAAATATGCAGCCTTTCCCAAAGCTCAGAAAGAGAAAAGGAGAGAGTTGCTTTGGGTGCTGGTATTCCTCAAGACCACTTCAGAAAAAACATACTACGAGGAGGCTGATGTGACTGAGCTGTTGATACCGAGTTACTGCAACTTGGCAATGTCGCTGGTGCTAGCAGCCATGGGTTGTAATGGTCTAAGACCATAAAGCAGCAATGTCTGTGAACAGAGGATAATAGCTTTTATTAGACCCCCTAAAAAAGTTGAAAAAAAAAGACAAAGACCAACCTTCAGCACACAGCTTTTTCTCAGGTCTGAAATAGAAGTGTGTTATCCCAGGGGAGAGCTATGACCCATGAAGAGCATGGAGCGTCTGAGAAAATAACTGAATGCTGAAAGTTGGAGGATAATTCATGCATATTTGAAATATCAAATAGTAGGGTGAATGTTGATTAGCACAGTGTTTGGCCAAGGAAAGGGAGCACGCAACTACCTGCCAGAGGCAATCTGAGAGCCAGCTGGAAGCAGCCACACTGTGATGGGCAGAGGAGACCCTCACACAGCTGTCCAGGCTGGGGCTGGAGCTGGAGATGGGAACCCATTAGCCTGGGACACCTACCAAACCAGCAGCTGAGGAGCAAGTGCTGTCTAGGTTCCAAGGCTCTGAGGGATTTCCCAGCAACAGGTCCATGACAGCACATAGCTTTGCTCACGACCCTGGTTGAAGTTACATTTATCAGCAAAGCTGCCTGGCTTGGTGATGCTGCAAAGGCCAGTGCCTTGAGTGTGTTAAGGCTGAGCTGGGAGTCACTGCTGCAAAGTGCAAAGCCATGGGACCCTTTGTGAATTACAGAATTCTGGGGAAAAAAAAAAAAAGTTTACAAGACATAATGTTGCATCTTGTTTTTTCCAGCTGTTGACAAAATTTGCCACATCTCTACAGAGCAACTGAAAGACTATGAAAGCCCTATAGCCAGTGTCTTGTACACTGAGAGAAATAGATACATTCTTCCCACTGAGATAATGGTCCAGTGACACAGGAAGAAAAGCACATGTTCCCTTGGAGACATGACAAAGCACAGTGCATTAGTATTGTTCTGTCTCTGCGGAGGCTGCTGCAACTGCCCAGTCTCATTCTTCATTGTCTTTCTTGCAGCCTATACAAAGGGAAAAATGTTAAAAGCATAACCCAGACTTGCTTCCACAGTCAGAAGGCAAAGAGGAGTATGGAAAGAGAGTTTATGGCAAATTTTGAACCCCTGTTCAATGAGAAAGAGATCTGAATGCAACAGAGTTTGAAAATACTTGGTTCTGATGGAAATATGTAACTATGTATCCTTCAGTTTAGGGGATGAGACTGTACAGGGAAGGGAGGATGCAGAAAGTGGTAAGGTTGAACATATGGAAACCCATGGAATTTGTTTTCATTATCACTGAGTACCTCCAGATCCAGAATTGAGTAGTGCTTTCTTTCCTTCTTCAGTATTAAGAAACATGTCAAAATTAGAAAATCGTGATACGGCCAGAAATAATATCTGCATTTCCAAGGAAATTAAGGCATATGGGGTTTTATTTATCAGGGGACCTTGGAAAAGGAGGGAAAAACCTAGAGTGAAGGATGGGAGATGATTAAAAGGGAAGGCTGGCTGCCAAGACAGCTGAAATAATGTAATTGCAGAGTGGCATGAAGTTCCCAGTACTCAGTTACTCTTGAGAAACTCCGTATCTCAGGTAGAGTTATAGCTGAAAGTTATTCCTTTCATGTATGAACCTTAAAAATCACCTTTCTCTGTCCAAATTACTAAAAGCCATTTTGCTGTTTTTCAAAATGACATATCTGGTCTTAAGAAAATCACAAATAGAACCACCAACTGCCTTTAAGTCACAGGGCCTACCTGGAAAAACAAAAAACATCAGATGATCTCAATGTCTTTTATTCTTCATCTTTCCTAGGATGTTATGAGTTGTGATGCTCAGTGGCATATCTTCTTCCAGGGTAAAAAACTGTCTCTGACTCAGCTCAGAAAGAAGACTTGGTGTCTGAAGTGCTACCACACATGCAACCATCCTCCTGCTTCATGAAAAAACAAGGCGAGATCAGAGCATAGGTCTCGCTGCAGCCTTGCCTTTGGCAGTGAGTGCTCTGGCCATCTGAGGATCATCCTTGGGACTTCGCACGTAAAGAGTGTTTTTTTGCTAATAGAGCACTGACACCATGCCACTGATACCTACTAACTTGCCTTTGCTACACTGAGAGGTTGCCCCAGAGAGAGATAGAAAATAGGACACATTGCTTTTAACTGGTTGCCAAAATTCATGTGAGAGTGAGCTGTGGCAATCTACAGAGCTTGAAGTCAGAGAGAAGATGGTTGTGCCAACATGACAGGGAAGATTTCCCATCACAGCTGAGGTGATGGAGCTGCATGTTGCGCTGGGAAGGAAAGACCTCCTGTTGCACTTCAGCTCTGGTTTTGGTAATTCTGCCTTCTTAGGCTCAATGAAATTTATGGCACATTCATTGCAGACTCAACCCATGGTCACAGCCTGATCTGAGTGACTGCCACAGAGGAGACACCTCACATATGACTTCTAGTTTCAATATTTCTTGACATCCAGTGCAGCTCTGTGTTTTGCTATGCAATTTTACTCTCTCTCTTCAGACACATACAAAACTGTCTATTTCTATTTGAAAAGAGAGAGCCTGAGCTTGGATTTGAAGAGGAAAAATCATCAGAAAGTGGTGTTCCCTTCACCATTAGACAACAATACCTACAACGTGTATCAGGACTAGGAAGATAATTAAATGCAGGCCTTCAAAAGCAAACTTACAAATTTACAAATTTACTACCCACTGTACCACAGCTTACTACTCTCATCTAGTAACCTAGCCTGGTGCTACAGACTAGCTAAAAGAACACAGCTTGTGTAATTCAGGTAAAGCCTGACCTGCCCTGTGTGGTGCTGGGTGCCGGGTGCTGCATCACAGGAGAGGCATCAAACCCACAAAGCAGCCCAATGTCCTGTGCACTTTTCTAATTGATACCAGATATTGCCTAATGGTTTAAAGTTGTGTCTGCCACAACATTTTCCTTGCAGTGTCATGGGGGCTGTTTCCATTTAAAGCATGGCTCATTTTGCTATTGTTTAACCCAGTCCTCTGTACTATTACATTTTTCCACATTAAATTATAATTGTACCATCTTTACTGAAGCATAGAGAGAATCACACTGGTTTACCCCAGTTGCAAACTATCATATTATACACAGAGGATTTGCTTTCTGTAGCAGCCAGAAAGTTTGCTGAAGAAGTACCTAAGGCATTGCCAAGGAGAAAGGACTACAAATTCTCACTGGGATGGTGAAGCAGGATGACAGCAACACTAAGGCCTCAGCTGGCTCAAAGAAAAATCTTTTTCTCTTTATATCATTTCTACAATGGAACGTCAACAACATGGTAAACAATGGCAACCACTCTTGCTGTAGGCAGTCCGGTTGCTTTTTTGTTTCTGAACTTTTTCATTTCAGAGACCACAAAAACAGGGCTAATTACTGTGAGGTGTGGTTATGAACAGATCTGCAAGAAAACAGGCTGTTGACCAAAATTCAACTGTTCATAATTCAAGTCAAGCAGTGTTAGCCAAACAAAGATAGGAGAAAATTTTTAAACAGTTTCAGTATTCTTAGAGTATAAAAAATAGAATATGTTATTTGAGACAAAACTAATGGATTAGGCATCTCCAAGGTAAAATTTTCCTTTATACTACATTTCACTGGGGAAATAAATAAAGGAAATACAAACCTGTTATTTTTTTCTTTTCTTCTTTTTTTTTCTCCCTACTCAGCAACTGAAAAACAGTTCAGTCCAAGCTTTCATTATTCAGGTGTTTTATATTCCTTACTCACTATTCATCTTGTCCATGTTAGCGCTTGCACAATGGCTATAATTTCTAACTCACATGTAGGTTTCTCATCATGTGAGCCTCAAGAGACATATAATACACGAGAAGGGACCTTATATTTATTTGGTTTTACTAATCAGTTTTAACAAAGTGTAGGAAAAAGTGAAGAGAAATCAAGAAAGTGAGCGCTGATGAAGTTTTATTTATATATTTCCATATGTGAATTATGACTTGATGACTTGGTGATGTTTTCTACGTAAGCCAATATGAGCTATGACCCCATTTGTCTTTATTATTATCTGATAACTGCATCCTCAATGACTTCTTGGAAGAGACAGTCTTCAAGAGGAACTGCAAGCCACATGGGCCCCTTTCAAAAGGGCGCTGCATGTCTTTATCTTCCCACCTTCCAGGCATGCCAAACAGAGTCTTAGGTCTTTAGGAGCTGTAGAGAAGGGAGAATAAGAAACTAACAAGAAATAAAAGCAAAACAAAGAAACAAACAAACGAAGTTTATTTTAGGAAGCAGAGGCTACAGAGGATTACTATGCCTCATTGGCCATCAACATCTTTCACTGACAGATCATCTCAACTTGCAAAGGAGAGACAACAGGACTATAACAAGCATGGAGGACAGTTTATCTCAAATGTTGATTTCTGTCATGGAGTTCTCTGAGGCCCTGGTAGCTCTCTCTCACCATGAAGATGATCTTCAAAGCCACACCATGAACCACATGCCTTCAGCAGCCAGGTAGAAATCCTATTCCATTAAAACATCAAACATTTTCATCCTATATGAGAATGATAGCTACATTTATTTGTGAGAGCAAAAGGCAGAGTACTGCAGTCTGAACATTATCTTAAAAACAATACTAGAAAGGCTGAGGTTTAAGTCTTGTTTCTGACTTGTTTTGAAGGGGTTCTGAAATCTCTATCTCCCACACCATGAGTGACCCCAGTGTGACACAAGCATACCAAGCTCCAAGATTTGCAAAGAAACTCCAATATGCAGACAAGAAATCCTGGTGCAACTGCTGCTGTTGAAGGATCCAAGTTACAGGGTGTCTTTTAGCAAGCATGGTACTGAGATTATAGGGCACTCTGCAGGACAGATACAGCCATCATCGTGCTTAGCCTCTATGAAGCTGAAGTGCTTCCAACAGGTATTCTTTGGGTGAGAGAGAGACTTTCCCCGTTTGTTTTTTTTTCTTTCAAGAAAAAATGTCACTAAAATAAACAAACAATAAGCTGCTGACCAGCTGTAGTTGCCACACAGAGCAGCCCTGTCTCTTGCCTGCAGTGTTAAGTCAGCCAGAAGGCTGTGGTCCATACCATGGGGTATGTGGGTTTGAGCTGTAATGTTTGAACACTCAAGACACCAGGGTGGAAGTGCTGCTGCAAGGGGAACCCACAGCTCCAGATTGCAGTTTGCCAATTCTACATCTTGCATTTGTATATATCAAAGCTGCAGTCTTCAGACATACTCTGCAGCCTCCTTGCTCCCTCCCCTGGGAATATCCTGATCTTATGATACCCAACCCTGCTCAGAGAGTCTGGAAGCACCCCAGGAGATGCCCGTTGGCTTCCAAATGCACCAGCCTTCCCCAGAGCAAGGTGCTATGTTTCACATGGGGCGGTAGAAGGCAGCCAAAGGCCTCTGGAGATCTCTGCTTTATCTGGAATGGAATAAATGGGAAGATATTAACAACATTAAACTTTCACCCAGTACCATAGATATGGACAACAGACAGTGCAGGTTTATGCAAACATCATGAACTTCAACATGGCTGAGTGAAAGGCCCTGCACCTGTCAGGGCAATCCCAAGCAAAGATACAGGATGGGCAATGAATGGGTTTAGAGAAGTCCTGCAGAGAAGGACTTTGGGCTGCTCATGGAAGAAAAACTGAACATGGAGCCAGCAACATGTCCTTGCAGCCCAGAAAGCCAATCCTAGCCTGCATCAAAAGAAGTGTGGGCAGCTTGTCACAGAAGGTGATTCTGCCTCTCTCTGCTCTGCTGAGACCGCACCTGGAGTACTGTGTTCCGTTATAGGGGCCCCAGCACAGGAAAGACATGAGCCTGCTTGAGAGAGAACAGAAGAGGGCCACAAAGATGATCAGAGGACTGGGGCAGCTCTCCTGTGAGAATAGTCTGAGAGAGTTGGGGTTGTTCAGGCTGGAGAAGCGGTTAAAAAGAGGTCTTTAGGAGACCTTAAAGAGGTCTTCCAGTACTTTAAGAGGGCCTACAGGTAAGATTGGCAGGGTNAAAAGGGTAGATTTAGAGTAGATGGGGAAGAAATGATTTTCTGTGAGGGTGGTGAGGCACAGGAACAGATCACCCTGAGAAGCTGTGGATGTCCCATCCCTAGAAATATTCAGCACCAGGTTGGATGAGGCTTTGAGCAACCTGGTCTAGCAACTGGCCCCTGCCAGTGCCGGGTGGAACTAGATGATGTCTCAGGTCCCTTCCAACTCAAACCATCCTATGAAGAAATAGTTGGTCAGACCACTGTAGCTGTTTGATAGGCCAAACTGCAAGTTTAGTGAAATATAACAGATGTACATGAAGGTACATACTAAATTTGGCTTCCAGTGATTGGAGGCAGACAGGAGACCTGCTTTGCCTTGTTTGTCTTCAGCAAATATTTGTCAGCAAATGGAAGCTGCACTCCCCAGTGAAAAAAAAAGGAAAATGGTACAACAGAGCTAGATCTTGTCTTTTAGGATTTACATGATATTAGGGAGTCATAACTGCATCAGCTCCATACAACCCCTATCTGATGGGGACCTATGGTCTGGAGCCAATTCTGTGTGAAAGTGAATCAACCAAATGGTGCTTTCTTTCACCAGCTTTGCTGTAAATTCTTCTTAGGGAGGAGCTTGCAGTTGCAAATTAACAGTTCAGTTAGTAAAGATGAGGAAGAAATGGAAACGACATGTCACAATTCTCAACTAATTCTGTTTTTTTCAGGTTTGGCAGCCTGTACTAATCCTACCACTTCTTTGGGAAAGAGCTCTTTGAGCAGAATGTGACAACACGCTGAGCAACATCCATGGCAGAAACTCTGCACAGCTCTTCTACATTAAGCTCTGCACACACCAGAGAAATGTCATCATGCAGACTCCACCACTTCAAGAACAGACATGTGAGAATGGGCATCCACACTGTATTCAATGAAATACTTTTGGGAGCTGTGCTGCAGTCCTCTGCTGACCACTTTCAATGAGCAGTTGGAGGTAGTATGGGTATTCCAGGGCAGTGCCAGAAGAACAGAGAGCACCTGGAGGTGGAACCTTGTTCTTTGGAGATAGTTGGTGGAAGCCCTGGAAATCATTTCACTATCAGGCATCATTTCCTATCAATGTGGTTCAAAATCTGGCTTACTAGGACAACTTTGGTTCTTCTTTTTGATCTTCTTAATGGGGAAAAGCCATGAAGTGAGGAAGCTTCAAAGTAGAGCTGTGCAAGACCTTGTCTCTCCCCCATCAGAGTGGATCATGCCCCTCAAGTTACCACTTCTTGAACAAGGCAGGTTCTGCAATAACATTTTGTTTCCAGTCGTCCAAACATCCTGGAATAAACAAAATCAAAGCATCCTAGTATTATTCTTAAATATTTATTTTACTGCAATATTCTGTGTTCAGTTGGGGGTAGAGTGGGGAACTTATTGGAAAGTTTAAAAATAATTCAAATATCTCACCAAATAAATGTTAACCATTCTCCCTTATTTGTGAAATTCCAGGGTAATCTACCAGATTTTTGTAGAACTGATCATTTTTAATGGAAATGGTTGAAATTTCTTCATCTTAATGGATGTTTCCATGTCCCACAAAAAAAGTCTAAAACTCTTCAGCATGCAGCTCCAGAGGAATTGCACTAAAGCTGGAAGCATCATGTTTGAGATACATACTTATACAGATGCAGATTTAACTTAGCCCCAGATAACTGTTTAACATTTAGTACACACTCAAAAAAAGTATTATCTGAGAAGATAATTCCTGATTCAGTTAGAGAACACAGTTCGCTTTGTAGTTAAGAGCTACCAAATCCATACTACCTTTTCACATGCCCAAAGCACTAGATCCTACCTGGAATTTTCAAAATTCTCCCCTACACCCAGCTGCCTTTCTTCCCATTTTACAAGCTGCATCTTGTTCATTTGTCTCTTTACTAAGAAAAACCACCAAAGCCACATTCCTACTAATACTATTCTTAGCTTTTTGTTTCCCCTTTAGGCATCACAGTTCATATTTTACCACAAAACAGACTTACAGAAATTTAATTTCCAAAACAAACTGTAGCTTCAACCAAGTTCCCAACAGGGTGCATTTGATATTTACCTTTTTTTTCAGCCAGGCGACATACCTTGAAGTCTAGTATGACCTTGTCCAACAGACATAAAAAAATGGGAGCCGCTGAGGAGCACCGACGTTCAGAGCTCATGATAAAGCCATATTAGAAGTGGTGAGATACCTTATTCAGCCCATGTCAGAATGCAGCCATAATTAATTGCAGAAGAAACTCCTCTCCAGAAGACAAACTTCTTATATTCTTCTTTTTCTTTTGTTTTGCAGCACCATTCCTGAGAATAAGCCAAGACACACTGCTATAGCTGCATCACCTGATACTAAGCATACCAAGCAAGAGAAATCTGAAGCCAGGGTATCTACTTTAGCAGTTTGCTCAGTGTAAAATACTTGGAAATATTTGCCTTGTAGAATTGTAGATGCTTATAGCTCAAAAGGATTTGAAAATCTATTAACTTTTACCACTGTCCCAAGGCAGAAACAGCTGCTTCACTATCATTACTGGGAGATGTTTCTCCAATTGTTCTTGAACACTGGCATCCTATTCCTACATTTCACCACCATTACCACCAGAAAATGCTTTCCATTTTCAAATCAGAAACTTCTTCACTACTATTTGCAAACTGACAGTCCTTTACTCCTCAGCAGTGTTGCAGCACTGAAATATTTTTCTCTTCCCACCTTAGTCTCCCATTCTTTGGGCTGAGAGTGTCTCAGCCTTTCAACATCTGCTGCACACCTGAGGATTCTTACCAGTCTTTTGTGGACTTTTTCCAAGTGATGTCTGGCTTCTCTACTATAAACACAGCCCTTGAGCTGGCTTGTCCTATCACAAGTTAAGCATATCCTCCTACAGCTCATACTATTATCCCTAATAGCACATTTTCACCACTGGATAACTGGAAGATAACATTGCCTCCTGTTCACCTTGCAACAAACTACACACCCCAGAGGCACTTCTGACAAATTCTTGCCTTTTAGCCCTTTCCTATCTTTGCCCATTTATGTCATAGCTTCTGAGCAGCAGAATTTGGACTTGTCTTTAATGAGTTATGTCTCCCTTTTTCATAGAACCANAGTTCTATGTCCCTCTTGAACTGGGGGGCCCAGAACTGGACACAATACTCCAGGTGCGTTAAAGATTAAAGATTCATCCCAAATCTGTAATTCATTGAGATTCTTTAGAATTCAGATCCCTTCTGAGATGTGCTCACAACACTCTCATTTTGGTGTTGTCAGCAAATACAATAATCTGTCTGTACTTTATGAAAATGATGAGTAATGATGGACAAAACCCGACCTCAGCCAAACCTCTTACAACAGTCTTCACTTTTGATTTGCTGGTTTTCTAGCTTCCCTGGAGAATAGGACAGGTTTATTGCTAATGATTTCACCTACCCCTGATCATAAAACCCCATTCATTCACTTATGGTGAAATAGAAATAAAGGTATCACCAATAAGGGATGACAATTTCTCAAAGATAAGCCATCATGCCTAACTGGAGAGAGTTGTAATGACCAAGTAATTGACAATCCAAATGAAGAAACCTCACACTAAAATGGATCAATAGCTACTGCTTTGACTTTGGGGAAAGTCAAAGGTCAAGAAAAGATAAGATATCCCCAAATCACACTAATGAAGTCTAGAGATTAGGGAAAATATTGCTACTGGTGCTCTGTTGCTTGATATTTTGCATTGTAAGCAGAATTTCTGGTTCGGCTTGTGCTTTTGCTTTGTGCCATATATTTAAGACCTGGTTCTCTCACAATTGTTCCTCCCTAAGTTAACATTACAAGAGTTTCTTCACACAATTTATTCCCTGAAACATTGAACACAATTAAAAGCATTAAAAAGATCAACATACATTTATAGAGTAATCTTCTGATATTGTTCTATTGGCATTTTTATCTCTGGCTTTTCCTTACACTATTCTTTTTGTCTATGTAAAATGTGACAATATATGTATTTGAGAGTGTCTTGAAGATCAATGCCTCTACAGAGAATAACAGACTCTTAATGAACATCCCCTTGGAATGAAAACAATGCAAAAGCTAAAGCTACATATATCATTTCTTTGTTTGTTTGGTGATATTTAGTAACAGCAGATTCTTTTGTGTCCCTTTGCTGAGGTTTCTGGTCAATAACAAGTCAGTCACAGTGCTTGCCAGACTGTCTCCTGGATGCTGCAAAGGTGCCCCAAGCAGCTACTCCCCTGGCCACCACATGATTCAGATAAACTGCTCAGACAAACTCAGTCCCTGACCACGGCATGGTCACAGGTAAATTTCCTCACTCAGAGGATGGATTTACCCATCCTTAGCATCAGCAGTCCAGCATTCATGCATTTCCCACAGTCAAAGCTGGGGCAGCAGACAAGGGAGTCAGGTCAGTCTGTCCTTCTCTTTTACCACAGCACCATTGGTCTTTGCCCCAAAGGCTTTTCAGCCTACTTTGAAGTAAGGCCTGAAAGAGCATAAATGAACAGGGGAAGGACAAGTGGAGATCAAAGGCAACAAGGGCAATGCAGATAAAATCAAGTAATAATGTCTATCTGCCCTTGCCTAATGCAATTTGTCTTAAAAATAAGGTGACCTTCCAACAGATTCAAGGATAATTACATTGTGTGTTGTTTGATTTTCCTATTTTTAATCTTTCTTTTTTTTCTCTTTCCTCAAGAGGTGTCCCAGCATAAGTAATTCTGAGTGGAAACTACCTGTAAAGGGCCAAAGCTTTTGATCTAGTTCAGAAAGGGAAGTCTGAAAACAACACAGGGGAATTCAAGGGATGAGAAGTTAAGTCGTTTAGGGTGCCAGCCCAAAGAAAGAGGGGAACAGTCACAGTGGAGATCAAATGAAGAGTTAGTACTCTAAGGTGCTTGAAGATCTGGGGATATAAATCCACTCCCGTTTTGCTGAACAATCAACGCAGTCTTGTGTCAGGCCTTTCCATCTGCAAAAAGAGGGCAGGACTGCCTTTTTCATTTTTTTCCTATCAGAGGTATATTGAGGGAAACCAGAGAGATTAAGGTGAGTGATGTCTTCAAATATGGCAGTTGACAGCACAGTACAAGAGTAAGGTCAGAAGCCTGGTCAAGAGGGCTAGCACCACGTATTTGTCAGCCCAGTACTTGCATGGAGTCCATGGAGCTGTGCAGAGTTGTAATAAATAACAAGCTGTAGACAAGGAAAGCTAGCAATTTAGAAAAGCCATAAGGTGACTCCATCTGCTGTGACTCACCATTTAATAAAATTAAGATTTAACCTTTTCTGTAGTTTCATGTGGATAGGTCCCAACCATTTCATACAAATTCAGCTCAGTAGATCTCTACTATCATTTCTTGCTGTGAAATCATATTAGTCCAAATGTTTGACTTCATTACTATGCCAGACAGATCACTACTGTTACAGTATCTCTTTATATATGATACACACACTATTGCTTTTCTGCTCTGTTTACTATCCTTTATCATTGTCTTCTTCAGGCATAGAATAACAAGAAACCCTACTGGTGTAATTTACTCTGCTCAGTATGCTATGTTTCTAAAANTGTTTAACAGGCTTTTTTCTATGATCCTTAAAACTCTGCTCTGAAGACAGACTAATTAATTTCTGCTTGTTTTTCTCCCATGCCACTACAGTACACAAGTGCTTCAGAAACTTGTTAATTTTCATGGCAGCCTGGGGAGATGTGCCAGGTG
>VWZY01002101.1:0-14495 GCA_013399075.1 Chloroceryle aenea | reverse complement strand
TTTTTTTCCTCATAATAGAAGATAAAGAATAAAGGGAGACTTGATGACATTCAAGGGGTGGAGATGTAAAAATTGAAGAACAGGAATTTGTTAAGTCTGAAAATTTAGTGTGGGGAAAAAAAAAGAATAAAAAACCTGGTTGTTTTGAGAAGTTACTCAAAACCACACCAACCTATTGTAATGATGATACACATTTCGGAGGAAAGATGTTAGTGCCACATTACAGCCTCCTGCTGTTGTTAGCTACCAGTCAGGAAATGTCATCCATCATGGCTTTGTGCCTACCTACCCAAGGCGCTGGGCTGTGGTTCCCAGACACTGAGATGAGTTACTCAGCTAATGCAGATCTCAGTCTCTAGACTAAACTGCATTTCTTCATGCAAAATCCTTGGCCAGCATGGGCCTTAAGGTGTGCCCTGAGTTGGACCAGTGAAAAAAATCCCCCAAACTGCCCGCCTCTGAGTAGAGCCAAGATGTGCCTTAAGGTACAGGAATGAAATCAGTTCACAGGGAAATGCTAACACAAGAGCCTTTCATGCTGAACTTTTATTTTAACATTATGCAACTGCATAAGTATAAATAACCGTGTTCAATATACAACAATTATAACATCTATAAGGAGTTTCTTAGAGAAAATAAGACTGCACACACTTTATTGCACAGACCATAACAACTTAACTTTTTTTTTTTGTAAGCTGAGGAATCTACAGCAGAAAGTCTACAAAGGAACACATCAGATCTACACTCACATAAAGACTTACCAAGTAGAACACAGGTGAGAACCTAACAGGTCACTAATAAGATAAACACTAACAAACAGGTACTACATGAACACAAGCTTAAGTACTCTTACACTTCCAAAATGCAAAGAATTTACTTGTCAGAAGTGATAGTGAACTATACAAAATATACATAAAGGTATACTGTAAACAAGTAACTAGATGTGCTTTAAAGGAAACAAGAGTATAGTTGAAAAAATGCAAAGACTGTAAACTAGGAAATACCTCCCAGACAGAAATGTTATTTCCAAGTGCATTAGCGTTCATTTGTAGTAACTGCCAAAGCACAGATGAACTGTAAATGTTGAGACCACTTTATCTTTACAACTGCCAAAAAAACCTGCTCACTAGCTCCTCTGTGAATGCATCAAAGACAGTATTAATGCTCTATTGTCATATGAAAAATCAGAAAAACTTGTTTGGGGCATTATTGTTCCATAACAAGTTTCCTGTAATCCAACTCAACTAGTCAGTACAATAAAGTTTTCAACAGAGGGAAATTAATTCTGTATACTGTCAGTTGTCACACAAACCTCCAAGTCAAGATCATGCTGTGCTTTTATGAACAACTTTCTAGCTTTAGAGACAGAAAGACAATCTGTAAGCCTAAATAAAACAGGTAGGGGCCTAGCTCTATGTGTACATGTAACAGAAATAAGCAAAACCACCATTCCATTGATCCCCATTAAAACCCACGTTATCTGCACGGGTATTTTGTAGTGGTTCTGTACGTGTTTGGAATTTTACCTTACATCCTTCAAAACTAACTAAATACCTCCACACTAAAATGAACAAAAACTACACTTTCCACAGTATACAAAATTTAAATAAGGCTTAGCAAAAGTAAAAAGACGGTGACATTCTAGCACCAAATAGCTCCAACAGCTTCCTTTATTACAAAATGCATCTTTTGTAATTACAGTATTTACTTTTTTTGCATACAAATAATAAGGTTATGTTTTGAAATGTATGGAGCTACTCAATGAATTTAGAAATGAATGTGAAACCCAGAACTGCTTGCTAAAACCAGCAAGCCTACAACATAAGGCCCCAGCTATGTATTAATATGTATCAGATGTCCTGAAACATTTTGAAGATATGATACTGAAACTGCTTTTTTCCCTGTCTTTTTTTTTTATCTTGTCATGAAATAGGAAAAAAACCTACAGCTATATGATGCTAACTATGCGGAACTATATGCTATGATACTATGCATTCTCTAAATGTATTAGAAACCAGGGATAAATATACTAGTACTGCAAGTCATGTGCTTATACTTGTGCCTCACACTGCAAGGGCTTGAATTTAAAAAAGCTCAAGAGAGAGGATTGCAGCAAAAACTAAGCACACAGTGTGTACTTCAGAGCCTCAGCCTTCTCTGAGGTGAAGGTCACACAACACACTCCAAATAGACAAGACAAGAGCCATCATTTCACCAGAGAATATGACTCTTGCTGGGACATACTGACAACCAAGTGGTCCTCCCATAGCTTTAACAACACCTACTCTTAGGAGACAGGCTTTGTGCTGTAGGGAGATGCAGTTAGGTCTTGCCTTAGATCTGGTGAAGCCGTCAGCCAGGTACAGTACTATCAAATTTGGATTATTAAAAATACATGTAAAAACTCACAATAAGTCCTGTATATATTCTGTATTAGTTCTTTTTCAATATTTAGGTATTATTTTTAGTAAGCAAAAAATGTGTCTTGTTTTTGTTTTCCAGTCAGACCAATGCTTGTGCATGTCCACACCAGGTATGAGTTTTAATGTATGGCAAATAAGTGGCAAAGCAACTATCTTAAGAAAAGGGAGGAGTAAACAACACAATCAGCAGCAAAGTATGTATGCTACATTCAAACCCCAAACACAGAGTATTTACAAAGGAAATCTTTTCTTCAACAGCTCGCAGCTGTAAAGATATTTTTGTACAAATACTATATGGTAACAGTTTTACCGGTTACAATTGGGAAGGCATTTTGAAAAAAAAAAAAAATCCTGTCTTTATATATCCCCTATTCTCTTTCTTTAGTGACATGAAAGCTTTGTTGAATAAAGACACGACACAGTGCTGGTTTAAAGGCAGTCCAATATATTGACATTGTTTAACTTAGTCTGGAATTTAGACCTGTCAGGTCTTGTACTTAACAGGATTTTTTATGAGGACTGCTCCGGGAGGCTTCTTTTCCTCGACGCTGACGAGCTGAGTCCTTGTCATCAGAAAGTGCATTTGAGCGGTCAGGTGTGGCTGCTGACCTCGATAAATCTTTACCTACATTCTGTTTTCTTGAAGAAGACTGCTGAGCCTGAATGGCATCTTGTCCCTTTACATCCACAGTGTTGACAAACAAAGGCTTTTCTTGATTTCCAGGTTTCCCTCCAAGGTTTGTAGCATGGTGGTGGGCTTCTGCTACAACAGCAGCACTGTGCAAGGCCATCAGTGAAACACTTTTAGTCATTTCTGCCTTACGGGTGCCTGCAGAAGAGGTGTTTTTCTTATTTAGTTCCTTGGAGGTTGCTGGAAGCTCAGGTGAGCCTGCTTTAACCTTTGCTGAAGACACATCACTCTTTGCCAAAGAAGATGCACCGCTCTTTGCTGGAGATGATGCATCGCTCTTCGCTGGAGGCAAAACAGATACTTCTTGTCTACATTCAGAGAAACTGGCTGAGAAAGTCAGTGGCTTTCCTGGTGTTGCAGCCACATGACATGAATTCTGTCCACTGACAGCTGACAGCTGTTTTATTGCCATCTGCTTGTTTGCATCCTCTGTCTGGTTTTGATTAACTTGTCCTTTTCCTTTTGAATCTTGAGAGCTTCTGCTACTTTTGGTTACTTTTTCTACTCCTCTGGTATCGCAGTTTGCAAGGCAAAGAGGAGCCTCTACTTTCCCACTGTCAAGCTGAACATAAAGTGCATCAGTGCATATTCTTCCTTCAGGTCTTTTGTCTGCAGAGATCACTTCATTACTAGGACTTCTATCTGCCTGTTTGCTCAGCAAGAGGCAGTCTTTCACAGTTGAAAACTTTGGAGACATGGTTTGTTTCTCACTGAGGTGAAGTTGCTTTTGATCGGCAGATTCCCCCAAGCCTGCTGGTTCTTGTCTCTGCATCTGCTTAGAAGCCTCTGGGCCAACAGCAGAGGATTTGGGCCTGGTGTCAGAAGAAATGCTGCTCATTTGGTGGGTGGCTACTGAGCCCTGCTCCAAATTCACAGGCCTTCCAGCCTGCACGTGTTCATTGTTCACTTTTCTCAAAAAGCCTGGAACTGAGGAAAGGGGATCTAGCACATTTTTACTGGTATGTTTCCCATCTTTCTGGGAGCTGGTAGGCACCTGAATAATAGTTTCTTTTTCTTTTAGGGTTGGAGTACATATTTTCTGTGACAAGTTCTGTTTATCTGAGTACTTTGACTTAGAAGAAACAATATCAGAGGCTGGCTTGTGTTTATTACTGCTGCTTTCCACACAGGTGGAGGCAGACTTCACATGTCCTTGAACACCTACGTGAACATCTACAGCACAGTTGATGCTGACAGTGTCTCTCACAGCTGGGGAGCCTGAAGTGTTAAATTGCTGCAAAGGAACTTGGCTGAATTGCTCTCTCTCAGTAGTTTGAAGCTTTATGTCAGTGAGCTGTTTCTGATCTTTCTTTCCTAAATCTTTGGCACTATCCTTCTGCACAGAGGAAACTGGTACGGACTTCTCATTTTTAGGATCACAGTCTGTTGAGAGTCGCATGGGCCGTTTGGGTGGAATAGCATCATTCTTTGACTCTGCAATAATTTTCTTAGACTCACTGGGAACTTTCTGCTTGGTTGTATCTCTTTCCACAAAACTACTAGTGACACTGCTGTTGTCTTTGCCTAGCTGCTTCGGTGATTCTTTGATATCCTTAGGTTGTGCCTTGGGACCAGTTGCCTTTTTACCTTGCATCTGAGGTGGAATAGCAAAATCAGCACAATTTTTTTCATTGCTTTTGGAGTAGGTCGTTATCAGAACATCTGAGACAGACACCTTCAGAGATGACTCCCTGATCACCTCCACTTTTGCAGGGATAGGCTCACAACTTCTCTGGGCTACTGTCTGTTTGGCAGGCAACTCCTTTTGCATTTGCTTCTCTTTTCCTACAGATTTTTCAGGAGTGCTTTGGGCAGCAGAAAGTTTGGAATATGTTTTAGTTTTGACACTCTGACTTTGAATAACACATGACTTTGTCTCCATTGAATTTTCCTTCTGCTTTGAAGGGTAGACGTCTTCCTTTTGAACAGCTTCGGTAATAGAAACACTCCCTTTACTAGCTGGACTAGAAACATTTTTCTCTGTCACTACTCCTGTAACCACAGCAATGACTGGTGGATTTGGAGAACTCTTGCTTTTTTTCAGAACCTGAGGCTCTAATATGTTGACTTTGCCAGATTTTGAATAGCTTAACAACTGCTCTTTCTGACAGGCCAGTTCCACCTTCCCACCACTCCCTTGTGGTGCTGGGGGTTTAGGAGACCCCCCATCACTGTTGGTGCTCTGTCCTTCTGGCAGCACGCACACAGGCAGTTCAGTCTTTGAAGCCTGTGGCCCAGAAAGTAAGGCAATGTCTAGCGTACCTTCTATTGGCTTCAAACAGGAAACAGACCTCCCATCAAGTTTATATTCTGATGGACTTTTTCTGACAGGAGCCTCAGTGGAAATAAGGGCTGATTTTTCTATGCTCACGTCTGATCGGCCATTCAAGGTCTTGAGAGGAACAAAAGAAACGGAGTTAATCTGAGCAGCATGTGCACTGCTGATAAATGCTCTAGCATCAGAAACTGCAGTGGAGTCTTGCTGTATGTTTACGGGTCTGCCCGTACTAAGTTGAAGGCCTTCGTGAACACTTGACGTCAGTTTGGGTTTTAGCACTGGACAGACACTGTCATCTTTTTCTTCAGTGGACATCACCTTTCTAAGATAATCAATATTTGCAAGTTTACCATCTAATCTTTCAAATCTGATGAAATCTTTTGATTGTACACTTTTATCTGTGTTTTCTCCCTTTCCATTTAGCATCTTGTCAGAGGACTGAGGTAGCACATCTTGCAGTGTACATGGAGGGGAAATTCTTTTGAAGTCACAAGAAATAGGACTGAGCTCACTAGGAGGAGGCCCATGACATAACACCTGTGCATCTAAAGCAACACCATCATTTGATCTCAAATTTGCATTCTTTTGAAGGGTATCTTTGAGTATGCCACCAGCTGACTGTGTCTCCAAAGCAACAACTTTTGTTTCAAACTGATTTGATCTTTCTAATACCTTCTGGAATGCTTTTTTGTCTCTTTCTTCCACTCTTAAGGTATTGGGATTTTCTGGTTCACTGCTAGGTTCATGTATAGCATTTGCTTTTTCAGCAAAATCTTGTTTTTTCATTACTATCTTGACTTTCAGCTTCTCTCTGTCTAGTTCATCAATGGATTCTTGCCTACCTAATTTTCGTGAGACAGGTCGTTTCAAGCAGCCCTGTTCTGCAGGCCTGACTCGTGTGAGTGATGGCACATCACATACATTCTCCTCCAAGCTCTGGAGAGTTACTTCTCTTTGGGACAATTCTCTATTCACTTCTTCCTGGGTTACTTCCAGACTGTGTTTTCTTGAACATAAGTGCTTCTTATCACTGCCATAAGAGGGTGCAAGCTTCTCTTCAGATTGAACTCTCTTCAACAGGGGAGATCTTGGTGGTTCAGCACTCTTTGGCCTAACAATATGCCTTACAATAGTTGGAGGGGAGTGCATTTTGGTAGGAAAAGATTGAGTTATTTTTGTATTTCCAATTGAATGCCCTAACAATGGTGATGGTGATCGCTGAGGAGATGTTGGCTGGGGTGTTGGAGAAGGTGTCCGTGCAAGAGGAGACAGAGGAATGCTGCCAGCTGATTTGCGTCTTCCTGATCTGTATCTTTGCCCACCAAGCTTTGGAGCCAAGCCATGAAGTGTGCTGGGTCTTATGTGTCCTGAACCAGCTGGAGAATTGGGAGCACTTGAACTAGGGGAGCTACTCTGGGAAGAGTTAGTACCTACAAAAAAACCAAATCAAATAAAAGATTAGTAAGATTTTTTGAATCCTGTCTAAATGCTCAGTAAGAGACAGAACATTCACCAGTCCAAAAGGCCTACATGCCATCTGCTGCCACAATGTTCTAAAATTTGGCAGGTTTTGAGTGACTAGACAATAAACCCCTGATCATCCTAATTACATTGTTATTTCTCCTTTTTCTCCTCTGTTCCTTCATCCCCTTTAAGTTATCATGTCCTATTTAAATAGAATAGCTAATGCTTTCTGCCACTTGAAGGCAATGTTCAAGGCTTTTCAAACAATTTACCTTTTCCAAGGGATTGTACAACTGTAGTCATTTTTAGTATACACTAGAATCATAAGTAAAACAAGAAAAAAAGGGGTAGGCTTGTAGAGGCCAGAAAGCTGCATATTTCAGCACCCAGACAATATTTTCAGCAATAAATCAACATTCATGAGTGCCCAAGCTAGTTCCATTATGTAGCAATTTTTTCCTCAGTTACATTTCTTTTATCTATCAGCCTCTCCTAAGTCAGATTCTATCTTTTACTCTAAACTTCAATTGTTCATTACTCAAAGGCCCTGGACTTGATTTAAATTCTAGGACAAACTTAGCAGACAGTTGCCTTTTAGGTGCTTCTGTATANCAGGCACGAGAAACTTCTGCTGGTGTGAAGAAGAGGAGAGGGTTGCTTGGCCAGCTTTTTAAAGAGAGATCTTCTCCTAGAGTGAGAAGAGCATGGCATTAATCAGAAGTTAAGATGCACAGATGACGTTACCACCAGTAGAACACTTGTAAGCTCTTAAATTACCCTCAGAAAAGCAAATCTTTAATCTAAGTAGTATATAAAAGCAATGTACATTGCAGAGTGTTTATAAAATACCCTGATTTGCTCATAAGTGGGATAGATATTGTAACTAAACCTATTTGTACTAAAATTCACTCTGTATTTCAGAAGAATGGTTAGCTCCTTATAAGTCTTCATTTTCTTGATTTGGGAGACCACCAAAACCAAATGACTATCTATCAAGCACTAGCAATGTAATTTACAAAATACACATAAACCTACCATTAAACTAAAAATACACATAAACGTAGCACCAGAAAGTTTAATTAAACAAGTATGAAAAGATAAACAAAATTACAATGCAACATCTATTACTCACTTTCCGCCCCATATCTAGTTGTGTGCCATGCAAAATTTTTAGGGGTTATTTTAACAGAACTAGATTAGGTAAAACAGGACTGGAAGAACATGTTACAACCATAAGATACCATAGAAAAAAGGTAAAGTGATGTAGAAGACAAGAAAGAAAACTGTATCAACTTCGTATTTTAAACTGTTATGTATACACACACACAAGGAAACATATTGGCCAAAAAATAAAAGGGTTACTCACCTCTCTAAATTTTCTTTCTTCTTGGTTTTCTTGCTGCGCCTGACCATTCGGCTCCTGTAGCTGTTTCGCCTGGCAGGTCCTGTCTTGATGGAAGTATTTTCAAAAGGTGTTGTTGTTACTGAGACTTTGTTACCACTCTGCCAGAACAGAGAAGGAACATTTAGGGCTGTGTAATACAAGGTGACTTTGCCTTCAATTCAAGGTACATGACAAATGCAAATGCAGTAAGACAGTACTCCAGCATCAGAGTAAGAGCTAGCAGTGTAGGAAGCCCTATGAAGTTGTTGCCAGGCTAATTTATGCCAGATAAACGATGACTGCACAATTCTCAAGTTCTGTGAAATTTCTTAAACTTTCTCCATTCCATCTTCAGGATAAAGAGAAATTCTAATGATTGTAGCTAGACAGGAGGACACTGAGGATTGACTAAGACTGCAATTTTCACAATGAATACTTCTACGGAAGCATCTTATTTCCCTGCAAAGAAAAGCAGTCACTGCACACTGGTCCCTTCCCTGGCCATTCATGTCTCAGGATGCCAATCATTATAATGACTAAAGGAAGGAGAAAACTTAACTTCATTATCAGTCCTTTTGTCTTGTTCAAAAGTGATAACAAAAATAATTAATGTAGGCTTTTTTAGGACCATTCACATGAACAGATGACTCAGTAAAAAAAAACCAACTGGAAATACCTATATCATGTTTTGAAAATCCATACCTCCTGCCCAGCAATGCATATCACTTCAATAAGCTTCTTTTCAAGGGGATTACAATAGCTCAATTTAATTTATGATACAGAGCATCTGGATGAACAACAGTCTCTTGTTTTGAGTTTACTCTTTTAAATAGTGTGCAGGGTTGTCATGTTTCTCTTCTTCTGTATCTGACATAGAAAACAACTATACAACCAATTACCTAAAATTATGGATGTTTCTCTTGCACATTCCTTGCAAAACTGTAAAACTTTTAAGTTCCTCCTGGTTTCAGAGAAGGAAAATAAAGACTAGGGAAAAGCATATTCAGCATCTTTCCTCATCTCTTTATATTTCCCGGTTACTTCATTGCTTTCCAATCTTGTAACTGACTACAAAACTCTGCATGTAGCACCATAAACTGTTAATAATAAATGAAGCGAATATACAGCTTTTTACAATAATTCTGACCTATGTTAGGCTGTGCAGAAAGACTATATAAAAACTGCAATGTGATGAGCTACTGTGAAAAGCTAAGACACTATCATTCATCAAAATAAAGCTGGGGTTTTTGTTTGCTTCTGAGAAAAAACTCATTTTCTAATAGGACAGACCTTGGAAAACTTCATAACAGAAAAATGTGATATTCTCAGAAGTCCAGCTGCAGAATCAGAACTTCATTAAGCAAAGAAGCTCCGTGGGACATGCGTGGCCATGTATTAGACAAACCTTATGGGCCTTAAGATGATGAAAGGCAGGCTCCTGTGTACTGTAAGCAAGAAAATATTTTGTATTCTTTCCTTTTACTTTTCCTCATTGATTGCAGTTTACAAGGGGAAAATGAGAAGTAGCATCATCATCAAAAGCTTGAATTACCCAATGAAGTTGAGGAAACTCAAGAAAGTGCTTGAAAATGACAAATTTTTGAGAGAGACAGATATCACTGTGTCAGTGTCTCAAACGTACTTCAGCTATCTCAGCATCAGTGCCTGTTTATTGCACTGAAACTAAAACCAGAGCAGGATATATGAAGTCATTCATATCCAACTTTTCTCCAGATCTGTGCAACAGCAGCTTAGATTTTGTACTTGATCAAACACAAAATCTGGTAACTAATGTTTGAAGGAAACATAATGCCTCAATTCTTGGTGAAAAGAGCAAGTGTTTTTATATCCCAGTTATCCAAAAATTACCTTTAACAACAATTCAATGACTTCTGTATGAACCAGACCATGCACTGGCTCTCCATTGATATGAGTAATCAGGTCTCCAGCTTTTAAACCCGCTTGGTAAGCTGCACCTCCTTCCTCCACATTCTGAAAATCAGAGACAAAGAGAATATACACAAAATGAACTCCTGTTTAATCCTCATGCTTTCAGAAGTAGGCTTTGTTTAATGAAAACTTTCTATGAAACTAATTGGCAATGAAGGAAACTTAGTTGTTAAGAAGAAAAGAAGAATCATCAGACCAGTCATTCCACAATCAACTACTTACTCAAAATTTGTATTTACATAGGTCAAGAATCATTTAAAAGCTCACTGAAACACTGCTCGTTGGCACTGGTATTAAGTAAGCTCTGTATATCAGGGCAGTTTTCATACATGATAAAGAAGAGGTTATTCACTCCCCATGGCAAAATTTCAAAATTGAATGACAATCTTTATTTTTACCATCTGACACTGAGACATACTGATGTAATTAAGGCAGTGGTCAGATGAACTACCCTAATCACAATAAAAATTATCTCCACCATACAGATAAGGAACGGTTTACATTTGCATCATATTCACCAGGCTGCCCATTAGGAGGGAACAGTACAACACTATGGTGGCAACCAACCAAACCAAACTGAACTGCAAATTATTTTGAAGTGCTTTTAGTAATTGATCATATTTTGAAATGATCTTTTGGGGTATTTTAACTCATGCAGCTACTACTGAAGCCTACAGACCTTACAGAGGTAAAAAGAGCCAACAGAGCTATACTATTTTGAAAAAAGTCAAGGCTTTACTTTCATTGCAATGTATCATTTTTTCTCCTTCCTTTCACTGATGTGATGCTACACCAGTAACAAGAAATACAACATTTTTATTTATTTGATTATCAAATGTACCCTGTTCTGCGGATACAACGTTCCTGATGGCTAATATGTCTCAGAGATAAACAGCATGAATGAAAAATAAACTACCACATCAGTAGAATTGCTACTTCATAACTTACAATACATAAGGCAACTACAAAACTTCAAAGTTTTAGCTATATTTATTATCTTATTTTCAATTTTTTTTTAAGGTGGTTGAAATAGTTTAGTTCATATGCACAATAATTATTTATTCATTAATAATAGAAAAGATATAATTTGTTATAAACCTCAATTATAAAACAAATACATATATATTTACATAAAGATATATTCAAATATATAAATATATACATTTATTTTACAATTAAGGCACTTGATAATCAATTAAATGTAAGAACTACTGTCTTTTCCTTTAGCCTGTCTCCTATTTTGCTTAAATCAGCAGTGAACAGACATGTAAAGTCCATGATTTATTCAAGACAGTCAGTCTTCTTTCTGTGACACAGAATCCTCAAAGGTATTCACAATTCCAAATCATTTGCCCATTTCTACACAAAAGAAAGTCAGTGCTTGAAATCAGCCTACTACAATTTCTGTTTACAATCCTCTAGTTTTAAAGACCTTGTCTTCAATCAAAGAGGGGCTGCACTAACCCTTTGGTTTTCTAAGCCTCAGTACTCTGAACTTAGACATGGCTGCTCATAATTGCCAAACTTGCCAAAAGGGAAAGCAATCCATGCAGAATGTCAACATCATATGCAGGTACCACATCTCCCAAAGGTGGCTTGTGTAATCCCAAGAGCCAATGCTGGTCCTGCGTACCAGTTTCATTCCAAGAAAATTGTTTGTCACGACATCATGATTTACATACCAAATGTCAACAAAAAGCCACCATAAGTACAAAAATCATAAGCAAATATATCATTGCGGTTACCTGTATGTAAGCAAAAAAAAAAGGTTCATCTTACCCAAACAATATGGTCCACAGTGTAGATATCACTGTCCCCCACATAAACCCTGATAGCTCGGATGGTGAAGCCGTACTTTTTTCCTGAACTGTGAATTACTATTGGTTGATGAGGACTTCCAGCAGCAACTGATGAATCACGGCTGGGAGATGAATCTCGGGAGGATGAAGGCTCAGATGATAAGGAATGAGGAGACATAGGACTTCCCAAAGGAGAAACACCAAACACATCTGAAAAACAAAACAAAACATCAAAACAAAAAACAAACAAACACCAAAACCAACCAACCAAAACAAACACACAAAAGAAACAAATATCTGCCTGTTAGAGAACATTCTGAGCACACATAGACACAGAATTTGCTGTTTTATGACACCTTCATGTAAAATATATCATTGCCTTTGCATAAACACACTCTCCTCCTCCATCAGTGTGTTATTTTAGTGATTTCAGTAGTAAAATTAATTCTTTCCCTGTATTGTAAACTCTTTTTTTTTTTTTTTTTCTTTTTAATTCCAGTGTTAACTTCTCAAATGTATACTGCTTTTTCCTTTTACATAGGAAACACATTCATTGCTCATTTTGAAGGAACAATTCTCAGTCTGTTCCTAAAAAACACTCATCAGAAGAAAATCAGAGTTTGGTAGCAGATGTCATTGTGAGTACACCCAGAACCACTCCCCAAATCATCCAGCAGTGCTAAACAAAGCACTAGTTGGTATTTTTGTTGCCCTTTCTACAGATACATATAAAAACTACTGTAATTAAACCGCAGTATCTAGCTGGTACATAGGACAGTAACTCAATGCTTGTACCAAGCCTCCATTTCTGCATTCTGCTACCTTGTGTAAGACCATAAGAATTTCTTGCAACTACAGTATCAATTACAGTTTTGTTTTATTTCAATGCTTTGAAAGCACTATGTGCTCAAGCTTGTGCAAATGCTGACACAATTGCAGCAGCCTAAAACACACTTTGGTGACTGTAATAGGGTGACAGCCCTGCAAAGGCATTGTAGTGCAGAAAGACTCCAGGTTTGGTGTCTTTGTTGAGCCATGTCATGTGAGGGCAGATAAGCCCTGACATCAGAGGTGCTACTCCCTAGATGTGAGTCACCAGAGGCTCCCAGAGATTGGCATCCCTGGGTTAATGCTGAAACGCCACAGAACTGTCAAGCCCCAAGAAAGCTGTCATCGCCACCCTCTGGCTCTGAAATATAACCCAGATCCTCCACCCTCTGCTTTCTGTTGCATGTGGAATGTATCCTGTGACTATCAGCTACATGACTCAGGTCACAAATGCTGTCCATCTGTTGCTGTAGTTTATTTCATGGATAAACATGAATAAAGTAGGTTTTTCAGACAGCATTAGGTCAGCTAACATACAAGATTTTCGTTGATAGATACAATGCTAACATTTTCAGGTATAGGCAAAGCTAAATTTGGCGTTTATAGAATGATGGTGAGATAAAACTGAAAGAAAACCATAGTTTAATGAACACAGTAACTCAGTCTATAACACCTCTGAACTCAGTGATTCTTCTTCTTCACACAGATGTGGAAGACCCACTAGAACACAAACTGATGAATAACTCTCGAGTGTTACTTGGTTGTATAATTACTTGTGTGTATATCGTGCTCCTGTGATAACTAACCTCAATAATTCTAATGCACTATAGGCTCTCTACAAGCAGAAAAAATTAACCATAGTGTTGTTACAAGAACATACTGAAAAAATATGACATTTGAGAGAGAAGTATGATTTGGAAGAAAGAGTCTACATATTGAATAAGACAAGACTGTTTGTAAGCCACCTGTGGTTTTCAGTGACAACACTGTCCTGAACAGACTGAATGGTCACTATCTTTCTCTTTGAAAAAATATTATGTCACATTCAGACAGCATCACAGAAATGCTATGTATTCTTTTAATTGTCACCTAGTTGTCCTCAATCAGGAGTAAAATACTCCTCTTTAACCGAGACACAACATTTCCTCTTGACGGATCTCATTAAAAATATCCTCATGGTTAGCTGCTGGAATGATAGATACTACACAGAAAGCCTATACTGTTTAAATCAGAAATTTCTGCAGTAATAGGGACCAGATGGGCCTTCCACCTATCCCAGACACATGCACAGTAGCACAGTGTTTGTTCACTAAGGTATTAAGGAGCACACATGCTTTACAACCCATGGACAGGTGAATCAGAATGGTTTGGATTGGAAGGAACCTTAAAGATCATCTAGTTCGAAACCCCTGTGCCATGGGCAGGGACCCCTCACACTAGAACAAGCTGCTCAGTGCTCCATCCAACCTGGCCTTGAACACTTCCAGGGAGGGCAACTTCTCTGGGCAATGTGTCCCTCTACCTCACCACCCTCGCAGTAAAGAATTTCTTCTCAGTATCCAACTTAAATCTACCCTCCTTCAGTTTGAATCCATTACTCTGATAAAGAGTTCCTCACTACTTTTCCTGTAGGTCTAAGTACTGGAAGATCGCTATAAAATCTCCCCAGAGCCTTCTC
>VWZY01002100.1:0-11770 GCA_013399075.1 Chloroceryle aenea | reverse complement strand
ATAAATAATTGAAAAAAGAAAAAGAGAAACAGAAAAAAATACCAACATCTTCAAATTTGACACAATACAGTATTGAGACTGATTGAGACTGTTCCAGTTTGGACAACTCTAGCTTAAGGTGGCACAAGTGGAGAAAAAAAAATTAGATTTTTGTCAGCTTTCAAAAAATCCTATAGTAGTTTACCTGTAGCAGTATTAAAAGAGAACTTTTTAAACTTAATTATTGCAGCCTTTAAATCTGCAGTTTGAGAGAAATCATAATTATGTTATCTTCTTTTAATTAGCAATGCACGAAAAATATTCAAGTATAACCTCCCTAGAAGTGAAAAGTAATTGAAGATTGTGCTAATTTGAAAAATCCTAGAAGAAGTAGGATGAAATATTATTGCATTTCAGCGCAGTGACATGAGATGATTGCTTTTCTGTTTAGTTTCATTTTTTGGATATTTTTCCCCCACATTTCAAGCAGTGTTGCTTATCAAAAGTATATCATTGTATCTCAGCTAAAGAACAAGATGGAAAAGAGCTACATATATATCGTACTCTGTATAAATTATCATCTCTGAGGAAGGAAAACAAGGAGATCGAAGCACTGCAAAGGATCCAAAGTATCCATATTGATTCAATGTACATATGCACTAGGAACTAAGGTAAAGAGATCTGAAGTTACAAGTCAGTCTGCAAATGATGAACTCTTTTGGAGCTGAATGTTTCCACTGCTCATTTTTCCACTGCTCTGAGACATATAGTGACATTTTTTAATGAAAACCAATTTGCTTTAATGACATTAGATAAAGGAGAACAATATAGTGCACTAACCTCTGAGATATACAACATTTTGCATAAGCTTTTGAGAAAACCAGTCAGCCATATTGATTTGGAAGGCAAAGAAAGAAACTTCCCAGTAGGACAAAAGGATAAAGGACGTGTACATGGCTCCTAGAGACCAGGCTAGATACATACCTGTGTAGTTATACATATATACTGTTTTTCCAGTGAGAATTCAAGATAGGTCCTGGTTTTTAATTAAAACAGATATGAATAGTCAGTCCTTCAGCATTTGGTTTGGGTGTGTGCTATTTTGTGTGAAACTAGCTTGCTTTGCTTCTTGACAGAAAATTAGAGAAAAATAGCACTAGTTGTAGAAGCCCTCTAATGGTACATCCTAAGTGAGACTTGATGGAGTGGGAACTAAGCTACAAGATCACAACAAAAGTCTGTCTTCATACCAGGTGAGCTGTACCAATGTGATCTGGCCATCACAGTGATTGAGAATTGAAACTGAGTGGGTTACAACCTCTCTCTTTGCATGGCACGCAGAACATAAACCAGTTAGGGAAGTCCTACCTGGAAATCTAGAACATTCCTCTTTTTTTTCTTTAGCAGATGGATATTACTCCAGATGCAGACTCACAGATGCCCAGGGGAAGAATGAGCATTCTCAGGTTTTCTGCTGTTAATTCCTGGTGATTGCCACCTCCCATCCCTGCCCTCCCGTAGATCAACTACCCCCCAAAATAGAGATGGAATCAGTAAGTCTTCACAACTGATAGGAATGTGTTTTCTAGGCTAAGGCCTGAGTTAGATGGCTCTGTGCCTGTGCTGTCGTAAACACTGTAGATAAAAGTTGTCTCTTTATGGGCTGTTAAACCTAAAACTAATTCTGCCTTTCCAAAGCAAACCATCAAAAAATTCATCCTTTGCCCATGGAGAGCATCTTTCAGTGCAACACCTTCATCTTTTCCTTCTCACCTTGAGGAGGGTCCATAGTTCACATGAAAGGAGGATGTGAGAGAAAGCAGAAGGCAGTGTTATGCCAGACCTGTTCTGAAGGCATTATTTTACAAACTGCTGAATTAAAGGTATCAGTATGTTATGCAAACAGCCTTATTAATACAGAAAGCACAGAGTGGATTCTGCAGTTAGGTGAAAGATTGTCTGCTGGTACATCTCACTCAGTACTTTTCTACATAACTCTAGGAAAATACATTTTGTCATGAAAGACACATCCCTACAGGTACAGCACTGGAGTGTACTTGCCTCCATAGCTGTAGACCCAGACTTTTGTCCCTGAGGTCAGTGAGCAGTAAACAACAGTTTGAATTCATTCCTCTGCTACTGTGCATGAAACTGTGATTGTTTGAGACAATGGACGTTTACAAAGTATTGTCATCTCTTCTTGTTTAAGCTCAGAACTGTTTCCATTTTTGTATTTCATAAAGACGCTAGATAGAAATTCATAATGCAAATGTTCTCCACAACTAGAATAAATGAATTATAAAGATATACAATTCCTTAGACACTTTTTCATACTAAGATCATATTCTTATAAGGGTTTGGTTTAAAGTGTGGGAGATACTGTCATATTTTTTAATTAAGTGGCTGGAGTTATTCAACAAAAATAGTCAAACAGAAAATAACAAGAAACAAAGTGAAGTGTTGATGAATGTAATGTGAATTTAGGACTCCAAAAATGAACAAAATTTAGTATACAGAAGTTATTAAAATGATTAATAATGACATGTGACTACTATTGTAATTGCTTTACTAATCATAGGGGCATTGTGCGAAGTTCTTTAACATGAACAACATCATTTGCATGCGTGCTATTGCTAATTAGTTTGATGCTTTGTGCTGGCAGAATGATCACACACTAGGAGTGTATATTTAGAGTGTTTGCAACAAGGAATTTATTAAAGTATAGTCTTCTACATTTGTTTATGATGGAAGACCTGGTGACTTTGTTGAACGCTGAATGCTGTCATTGCCCTTTCCTTACTGTGAAAAAGGAGGGCAACACATTCTCCTTAGTGACTGATGTAAAGTGGTAACAAGAGCCATTTAGGTAGGTAGGAGAAAATAACCCATAGAACTTTGTGAAAATTACATTAAGCAAAGAAATATTAAAAACAATGAGAAATACAGGCTGTTGAAATTGATATCAATAATATCCTTGTTTTCCCCTAGCAACTAATAAGAAAAGAAGAAACCCAGTAAGGTGGATTACACAAAAGGTACTTTTGAACATTTGGTTCTAAGGAAGGACATCATCACCAGGAGGATAAGTTGGCCTGGTATTCAAGACTCTCCTCCAGATGTAGCCTACATCCAGAGAACTATATGAAAATGTTAATAAGCGTGTTATACAAAACCATCATGCTGTCAAGAGTTTTCAGTCTACTTTCAGTTTGGCAGAGAGCAGGCTAACATTAAATTAAATATGGATGCTTACTTTGAAAAAGGAATTTATTGCTGTTGTATTTAATATTTTAATAATCTTCATTCAGTACACACTGTAAAGAAAATTATAGCAAACTCATTAATTTTAATTAGTCATGCTATAAATTATGTGAGAGACACTTCTCAGCTGCCTAGTAGCAAGTAAAATGCTGTTTCTGTATTCACATGTAAATAACTGTGGGTGACAAGAAAATGTTGACAAAGAAGTATATAATTACTGTTGTGAACATTACATCTTAAAAACAATTGAGGACTGAGTTATACCTTTTAAAATAGAAAGCTCCTTTGAAGACAAAACAAAAAGATTATTTCTGTATGCTTGTTTTAATCCAGTTGATTATTATATGTTTAATGAATGCACAAAACAAACCAGTATGGAATAAAAAGCAATAAGGAACAAAGAAATTATTTTCATTTTTCAGGTGTTTGCATGGAATGAAGTCTAAAATACTGTAGTACAGATATTAGTTAATCTGTGTCTGATACAAAATGAGTATGAGAGGCCACTGCCTTTTATGTAAGTTTTGCTCTTCTGTTGACACTTTGGATTTGGTAACTGTAAAGATTTCAAAACTTCTGTAGTACAAAGTATTTTGTTAATTCATTTTTTTTTGGGAGGTTTGTTGTAATGCAAGTTTTTAATTTCCACTGATCACATAATTCACACAGGAATTAATGCTGGGATGAATTAACCCTATGTGCTCAGAAAGGAAAAAAAAAAAGAGAAAAAGAAAACCCACATTAGTAACATGTCCTATCTACAGTGTCCTTTTCTGGTTCCTTCTGTAGTATGTCCATATGAGAGATATATATTATCTATACCTATATGTTATCTACTAATTTTTCTCTCCCTCTCCCAAAAATCAAAGTAGGATGAAGCCACAGTTCTTTCCAAAGTATGGTAAGCTCATCTGCATTTGTGAAGCTTCTTACCATACCAACAATGTCACCATGATTACTATCCATTACCACCATGATTACTCCAGAGAGGTAGCGATGACCTTGAAAGAAAAAAACTGAGGGCTGTCAAGAAAGACTTCAGGAACTTGGGTAAACTGGTCAAGGGAGTAAGAGTACAGGTGGTGTTTTCTTCTATCCCCTTAGTCACGGGGACCAACCCAGAAAGACTGAGGAGGACCAACCAGATCAACTGCCATCTCTTCAAGGAGTTAATTAACAAGACACCTTGGGAAATGGTCCTCAAGGACAGAGCAGAACAAAGCTGGCAGATCTTTAAAAAACACTTTTCATAAAACACAAGAGCTCTTGATCCCTAAGTGTAAGAAAGGGAAGAGACCAGTGTGGCTGAGTCACGACCTCCTGGTATTTGTACTCCAACACTTCTGCCCCTAACTTCTGCCAAATTTTCTCCATCACATCAAGGCACAGAAATACACCGAAATATTTCTCTTAGTGTGTAGCAAGGACAGATTCAGATCTGTTTTACATGGAGCACTGTTTAGCACTGATGCACTTCACTCATCTCTTTCATCTCTTAGCATATAGTATGCTGAACTCATCTTTTTAGTATGGGTTCACCCTCAGTTATGGGTCATAGAACTCTGCCTGATCAGGACATTAAACCTGATCTAACACTATTAGTCCTTGGATTCTCTCTGAAATATTTTTAGAAATAAAGTAATTCAGTAATTTTCAAATTGCTCTACACTTATTTAGTTGTCCTTAAAATCAAATTGCTGTTACTGATAGAAATGTGGAAGAAGAAAAATTATGCATAGCAGTTCCAAATGGAAGCACTTCAAGTAGAAAGGTACAAGAGCTGCTGGAAGCACGAATAGCAAAGTAAATAAGCGATTTGCTTGGTAATGCTCATTTGCCTCCTCTCTGCTAAGAAATGGTACAAACCAAGATATACATTGCAGCGGTTTACTATTAAATTTTATCGTGGATTCAAATGAAATGGAAAAGAAAGTCAGAATGAATTCTACTTGTAAACTTTTTGTAAAAAAAGATGATATGTCATCCTAAAAAGTATTATTTCCATGTTCATTCTTTTCTACGGAGATGGAAAGGGAACACTAGGAATATATATAATCCAGCAGACATGGGACTGTTAGACACCTCTGTAAACAGCACATCATAAATCAGTGAACAAAACCCATGCAGACTCCACTGTTCAAATTTTTTTTTTTTTAGATTCCCTACCCCTGTTATGACAGATGTAACTGGGTGGGCTAGATTAAAGAAAAATATCCCCAACAAATGATTTTTTTTTTTTTTTTCCCAGCAGCACAGTCCTCTTATTTCAGAACTCAGGTTTAAATCTTGAAGAAGCAGCAGTAGGGTTATTATCCTCTGTAAGATTCAGTCTCCTGTGACAATTTTTTGACAAACTCTAACAGGATAACAAGGTATGCAGGGCTGACATAGGAGGATGAAAATGCACTTGAGATTGCCTTTAGAATAATTATATCATCCCAATTAAATTATTCTAGTTTGGAATGTCTAAAAAGGCAGGTCAAAATTTGGTAATCATTGTCCCTTTTTCTCTAGGAGTTGAAGTCCTGAAGTCCCCAGTACACTGCATAATTGCTATGAAAGTAATGATTAGAGCCCTTATGTCAAGCTTCATTAATGAGCTTCCTTTGCTGCACTCACAGCTTAGGTTGCTCCTGTTTCTCTTGCATTTGAACACATGAGGTTCTGGTAATAAATGTCATTTAGGAGATAGATATATATATATATAAAGGTACCGTTACACAGAGATATTTTCAATCCTAATCAAGCACCTGCAGTATTTCTAGCAAAAAATTGTTACTATTCATTCTTGTTCTTTTAATAACTTAGGAGTCTGGACTCCATACAGTCAAATGCACCTTCTGGTCATAGTCATAATGTGGATGCACTTTAGAAAAAGGTATCCTTTGTTTAAAAATTTAATGCTTTGCCAGTTTTGTCTCAGAGTTTTCCCATTCGTATTCCAGAAGTAATCTTTCAAAGCAGCATATTTTATCATGCAGGAATTCTTTTTATAATTTGCACAATATATAAAGATTATTTGTCCTAAAGGACTGCAACTGACAGTAAAGAGACTGTTTCATTTACCTTAAAGAAAAGGATTAGCATTCAAAGTATCATGGGATCTTGGATGACCTCTCTTTTTAGTGAGACAGCAAATGACTTGCATTTGAATAGATGCAAAACTGATACGTCATAATTTCCATCAGTGAAAAATAACAAACTCAGATCTATAAGAAATGTAGGCCAGAAATGATCAGTTAATTTGTTTTTGTAGTTAGCTGCACCCTCCTGTGGTTCTCTCTTCTTGGTTCTACAGCTCAAAAATATCCTGTTACTTTGCATCATTTATATAGTTTGTCATTCAAGTAGAAGAAATTGGTCTGTCTAACACAGTGCATTTTCAGTTTAAATGTCAGGGAATGGGATGGCGCCCAGATATTGAATCGCAGGTTGGATGCAACTCCCACTAGGCATGCAGTAACAAATTGGTCAAGGCCCATAATTATTCCTTCATTTAAATTATATCTTTCTATAATGTGAATTCAAAATATCAAAAGCTTCATCAGCCTGCCTGTATACATGATGGTGAACAATGTTTACCCTTAAACCATATCCAAGCTAACAAGAGGGAATGTGAAAAGGTCACTGACAAAAGAACTGTGAGGGACAGTCAAAAAGTATTTATTTAAAATTGCATTAAATAACAAGTTCATGAGCTTCGTTATTAATTCTTTCTCAAATTCTTTCTCAAATACAAGTTGTTGCAAAATTATTTGTTCATTGTAGGAAGCTGCTGGGAAATTATACCTGCCTTATTGTCTGAAATGGCTGATGTCTTCTGGAAGGAAGGGGTGCTGACCCATTTTGTCAATAACATTGTAGAAGTAACTTTAAAAATACTAGCTTCTCATAAAATAGGCTTCGTCAATTTCTTTTGTGTATATATGTGTATATGTAATCTTGCATTACAAACATAATTTGATGATGTGCTATACTGTTTAAGATCTATCTACAATGGCTTATGCTTCTTTAAAAGCTTTCATAATCCCATCTATCCTGTTAGAGTAAACAAAATAATCACAACAGTGTTTAACCAAAAGCTTTTCTGAGTATGCATATTTAGGCTGCACAGGAAAGTCAGAGGCAGTGAGAGGAAAAGGCTCCAGGGGCTTGAGATATGACTTGCTACAACACTTGACAATGAATTGCTACTATTAATTTTATAACTCAGTTGTGAGTTGAAATGCAGGGGTGAAGTCAAGGGCATCTTCTAACTTCAAAGATGTTAACAGCTGGAAAGCCAAGTTTGGTAAGATATTGTTGTTTCCTTCAATAACTTTTAAATTCCATTAAAAATAAATAAAATAAATCTCTTTTTTTAGGAGCATATCCAGCGTATGCAGCTGGAATATTGTGATGGAAAGAGCAGGGTGTAACATTTGAGCTGATGCAAGATTGGCCTTACCCCAAGAGAAAATTATAGATTTTTCTACCAATCACAATGTGACACACAATTTGCCAGCCTTAAAGTGCTTAGCAATATTGTTGGCAAAGGCTGATATATAATCATGTGTCAGTTACACTACTGCTGTGTATGGGAAAATAATTCATTCTGACTACATTAAAATCTGAGCTCTTAATCCAGGCCTTGGTATCTAGAGGTACATGTGGTATTCGTGGTATTCTAGAGGAACACATTTTTCTAAGCAACATTAAGACAGATATTTCAAGCATTTCTGCTTATTTCCACCAAGCATTACCTGGAGTAAAAATGAAAAGTGAGGGGAGTATTTGGCTATTCAAGTTATAATAATGCAAACTACTAGAAGCATAATTTGAATTTTCTTTCAATAGAAAAATGCATGAGTTTTAGTTCTAGCCTGGCCTAAAGATGAAAACCAAGATCAACCAAAGCTTAAGGGAACAAAAGCTGTTATTCACACTATCACTTCACAGGCAACAAAAAGTTTTCTATTGAAACAGTAAAACACATGAGTGCTTTGCTTCTCTTACAATGAAGTAATGTTTCTTCAATGTAATTTGTGTCCCTTGGTAGCTGTGGAAAGCTTTGCATTTTTCTGATTTTGTGCCTACATACGTGAGTATCCCTCTATACTCATCTCTAATAAACTAAACTTGTTTCTACTTCTGCTTGAGCTTCATGAAGTTGAAGAGGTTGCGATTCGGCCTTGGTGGTTGCTTTTTAAACTTCTAATCCAACTTTCTGCATTGAAAAATATTAATGCGTAGTCAATTTAATGTCATTAAGGAATTCTGAGCTCTCCTGAGCCTCCATTTTTCAAGATTTAGATTTGTCTCATAATCTAACATACAAATCCTTGGAGTTTTAACTTTGCTTTCTTTAAGCTTGTTCTTTCTCTTGTGATACCCTTTCTCCTTTTTCCCTTCAGAATCATGAAGCCTCATGAGTCCATGGTCAGAGTCAACTAATACATTTCAATGATCTGAGGAGAACTGAAAAGGTCAACCTGTTCCTTCCTTCTGCAGTAAAAAAACCCAGCAACTTCAAGTACTGTCAGACACTTTGTGCTTTGCTGCATTCCTCATCTGGTAGCTGCCTATGTTAAGTCTCTTCTTACTACAAAATCATATATTTCTTTAATTTCTGGGAAATGCCTTCTTAATCTGTAAGATTCCCCTTCCATTGCCCCTTCTCCAATTTAGGATAAACACACACCTTTCTTGTGTTGTACTAATGAAATGAGAACTCATATTAAGCAACCCCTCCCTTCACACATGTGAGCACAAACACACACAACCTGTACTCAGAATTTTGGTTTCCCCTTACAAGTAAAGCGCTCATGGATTCTCCAGGACAATTTCATGGATGCTTCTGTATATATTTTCCCTAAGCATTTTGTTAAAATATATTAAAAATAATATTTTATTATTTTATCCTTCATTTAATTTTCTGCCATCACAGAATTACCGAAGCTGGAAAACAAGTTATCTTTTTAAAATTAATTTCATTTTTCCTAGCTGAAGCAGATCATCTGTATGAACACACTGATAAAATTAAAGGAAAACTTCATATATGTAATTTTATAAATCAGAATTATTTATATGATTAAGCTTTGTTGAGTTTAAATAGCAAGCTGATTTGACATGCCCCTAATCAATTTGCATAACTGCTATCTCAGGAAAGTAGTTGAGATACAGACTGCCTGACTCTGCATGGAATTAATCATAGGAAGCCTTGCCAGAGGGGTGGAGGAGGGGATGGAGGAGGGAGGGAAAGGGCCCTCCAGTCTTTCTCATTGCACAGAATTTTATTTTTCCAAGGTAGGTGGTTGCCAGGAAACAGTAAATACAACTGAAGAAAAGAATTCATTTGACGTGAATCCCATGAGCAGAACACCATGCAATGACTAAGCTGAGGATCAGAATAAGAAATCCGCATTTGTTCAGGTGATTACTGAGCAAGCTACACAAAATAGTTTATTTTTGCATCCTTTCTACCCTATTTCCATTCCCTACAAAAATAGAACATGAGTGTAGTTGTGGCAGCCCGATGGGCTTTGAGGCCAGATTTTCTGGGTTGATGCCTGGCACCCAAGAAGCACTACTATTGTTCTCACATGCTGTCAGGCACACTCAGGGTGGAGTGAGATGCCTGGCAGTGCTGGTCAGGCACCAGGGTGCTCCCTACAGCCCCAGCTCCACTCAAATCTCTGCTGCCACCTCTACGAGGTCTCTTCTTCCTATCCTGCTTTAACCTCCTCCTCCCATCTCTTCTTTCTTCACTCCCACTAAAGCCATGGAATTAATATCACATTTGCTTCCAGCTCTGCTTATACAACATTCAATTTGCATGCATGTATTTCATCCAGACTGAATATCCCTCTTGGTATTCGTGTTTTTTTTTGTTGTTGTTTGTTGTTGTTGTTTTGGGGTTTTTTGTTAGTTTGTCTTTTTTGTCTGATACAATCAAGCACTATTCTTGTTTGTTTCTGTGCATCATCACTGCAATAAATGTAAATAATAACAGTATGTGCAAATTATACACGATTAACTATTTCTAGGGTGAGATTATCAGTTCTCTAGGATGCACTCCTCCCATAAGAAGTCTGTAATCTCATAGTAATGTTAAATCATTAAAATGATTCAGAAATGTCAAAGCAGGAAGACTTAAGCAAGGGAAGCTGAAATCTGCAACTCCCTAATAAATGCTTTGACATTTTTATGTAACATTATTTTTCAATATACATTTTAGTTGACAGATTTTGTTACTAAACTTGATATATCCTATCATGACAATTATATGTAAAATTAAGTTAGAAGTGTGCTGGAGAACAGAATCAGTGTAATCAATTTCACTGTAAAAACATGTATCTCTGGAAAGACATACAATTTAAGACCACATGCCAAATATATCCTAATTTCTTTTTTATCTATTAAATTTTGAAAATGATAACTGGTGAGAAATTCTGGTGTTGTGGTTCATATTTCTGATTTGTCTTTGTTGTAATGTTGTAAATAATATTCGAAGATATTTTGGATTGAGTGAAAGGATATGTCTGTCTAAGCAAGTAAAGTTACAACTACTTTTGCTCACAGAGTTATAATTGTTTTCCAGAAGTTCTCAAAAGTTTAGTTAAAAACTTTGATCTGTGTAGGGGTAATATCCTTTATCTGTTCAACACATACCTGTAATTAGTACAGATTTGAGGACAGTAGGATCTTCTTCACCTGGTATTATTTAATCTCAGAACTATCAGATGTAAGGACTAGTAAAACCAATTTTTCTCCAGTTAAAAGCAAAAGATGTATTACACCTATAAGAAACCAAGTTTTTCAGAGAAATTGGAAATTTAAAAGTGTAAATATATTTTGTACTGTGTAAGCAACATCTATATCAGTTTTAACATTAATGTATGCCCTCTTTTACTGCATATATCTTGCAGAAATTGACTTAGAAAGAAAAAGAAACAAAGCATAAAATCTAGTCAATACTGATAGAACCCAGGTCCATAAGAAAAGGGGGAAAAGGTCTAACTTCTCATCAAGTCTGGATAAGAACAGGCTGTATGTCTTCAGTGGCTTATGTAGCTAAAAGAGACACCATTTCCTGGAATTTGTACCTGCTATGGAAATATGTTCTATACTTGCCCTGCATAATGTGGATGGCCACCAAAATAAAGAGATGTCATAGATATACCATAGATATACTACTTACCCTATGTGGCTTTCCTTATATCAACATAGGTAGTAAGGAGTAGAGTGACCAGAAATCAAAATTTCCTGAACTGCAATCCTGTATTACTCAAGTCTATTGCCATAAGTGTTTACAATCTTTACAGTGAGATTTGCCATAGGGAACTCCTATCAAGGTAGGTCACATTTCAAACCTAACAATTTTGACAATATCCTTTCAGTACTCTTTTTTAAAAAAAAAAAAGAATCAATGAGCAACTGCTCCTTCTTATCATGTAAGAACACTTGCCAATCTTACTACAACCAAATTCCTCATTACATTACTTACTAAAATCACCATGACCAGGTAGACCTGAGAGTTGGGCTGACTCCA
>VWZY01002098.1:143009-163693 GCA_013399075.1 Chloroceryle aenea | reverse complement strand
AGTGCAGAGTAAAGGGGGAGCAGTACCTCCCTTGAGCTGCTGGCCCCACTCTTCTTTATGCACCCCAGGAGACCATTGGCCTTCCTGGCCACAAGGGCACAGAGCTGTCCCATGGAGAACTTACTCTCCACTAGGACTTCAAGGTCCTTCTCTGTGGAGCTGCTTTCCAGTGGGTCTGCCCCTAACCTGTACTGGTATGTAGTGGTGTACCTCCCCAGTTAGAGAGCTCTACATTTCTCCTTGTTGAACTTTATTAGTGGTATTTGATGTTGAATTACAAAAGTTGATAAACAAAACAGTTTTGTTCTTTGGAAGGGAAATGTAGCTGGAGAAATAATCTGCATTTGTAATAAAAATGGTTTGCTGCTATTTTGTAATGGACTGGGTTGAAAAGAATGAATTTTTTAACTTTTTTGAAAGCCACTCAAGAAATAAGCATTTCTGTAGTACTGATGTATTATTCAAGCCGAAGAAAGGCTACCCTCATAAAGCATTAGGAGAGATAATGAGCTGCTTATCATTTTGTGGAACAATGTATGAGGCAGATTACAAGTGTTTCAGAGAGCTAGGGAGTCATGGATGCCGAATTGTTTGATAAAGTACTTGTGAGTTTAACAGAGCCTTGAATATAAAACATCCAGCTGTTATATGCTGTGAACTGGCATGGTCTAAGTACCTGCAAGCTGTATTTAGAGTTGGGGCTTTGTGCAACACATTAAATCTTGGATACAATATTGGAAGCCGAGTTGTACTGTTCTGCATAACTCCTAGGTTCTTGGAGTGAATACCAAGAAGTAATTGCAGTTTTGCAGCTATGATAGGTCTCTGACAGTAATTGTGGACACAAGCCAACCAAATACTGCTTTTTGCTGTGAGATCTGGTTTGAAGGAGCCAAGGGTTTTTTTGGTTACTACCAGAATTGAGCATTTATATTTATGCAGTCCCTCAGCAGTTGCTATAGAAGCTACTGGCTTGGTGGAGAGTTAAGCACTTAGACTACAGTTCTGAAAAGTGTTTATCATGGTTCAGGCAGAATACTCTGCTAGCTGAGTGAGCACATTCTCATATGCGGTTGTACTGCTGCCTTTTGAGAAGGTGGTGAAGAACCTCTGACGTGATTGTCATCTTTGTTCAAGGAATATAAATATTGCAGATTTAACTGGCCTGTGTGGGTAATGAATTTACAGGCTCACGGTCTTAAAACTTATTTAAGTTCCACAAACTGAATGATAGATGCTTTGGTAGGTTGAAGAACTCATGCACAATGTCCTCCAGGATAGTCTGTGGTATTTTTCCATGCGCTGAGCAAGGGTACAAGTTGTGACCTTGTGTGAATTCAACAGGAGCCTCATGTCTGTGGGCTTTATGTTTATCTAGCTTTTCTGAGGAAAGCAGCCACAAGTGGAAGGATGATAAAGGAGCATGGGGAAATGAGCAAGCACTACTGCAGTTTTACAGCAAAAACGCCCCGCTGAACTTTGCTGCAAACTTGACTAAGTTAGCCCTGTCTTCCTCTCCCTTTTCTCTCTTGATTCTGCTGCTTGTATGAACTGAAGAGGGAAGAGCTACAGCCTTCCAAGCCAGAATCTATAGAGACTGGTTTGAGGGACCTTTGCCAGGCTAATGTGCTACCTTGGTTGACTTAGGGATTCATGAAACTGAGACAGAGATGAGCTGTTTGGAAAAAAATCCTGAATTGCTGAATATAATTGCTGTCATCTCTCCTATATCTGCTCTTCATCTAATTTCCATGTGAGGAGACAGCAGTTCTTGACCACCTTTGCCAGTGCTTGGGCTTTGATTATTCTTTTCAAGATACTTGTTGCTTAGAGGGATATGCCAGGGTCTTTGTGTGCTTTGTTTTGTTTTTAATAGTTATCCTACATATTTTTATTAGAGATCTGACTTCTGGTTTACTTATTTTTTACCCTTTAAAAATAGATCTCTAAGTATTTTCTTCAATATCTGCATAATTCCTGTGTTCTTGAAGGACTGTCACTATGTTATAGTGACTGCTCTCCTAGGAGTCTGTTTGGTTGGTCCAGTTTCCTACTCTTGTAATTGTCACAAAGCTCCATTTATGTGAATGTTATTGGTTTATCTTGGCATAAATAATTTAATTCCATTTAATGTAGGTGAGGTTTTTTGTTTTGTTTTGCCTTTTTTTTTTTGGCATGTGTGTGGGTTGATTTTTCTTTTCTTTTTGGTGTGTGTGTTTTTGTTTGTTTTGTTTTCAGATGTTGAATCTGTTTTCTTTTGGGAAAGTCTCTCCTTTAATTCTACCGTGCTTGCTTCGGTATGTATGTCGTAGGTGAAATTATCCAATTTAATTTTAAAATATAGCTTCTGAGAATTGCCTGCAACTTACTGAAAAATGGTTCTTAAGTTCTTTGAAGGAGAAATGTAAGGGTAAGTTACTACTATACTATTAGTTATTACAAATTTTCTTCTGCATGACAGGAGTAACATGCAGTACTTCATGGCATTGAAGAGCTTAAACTTTATCCCTAATGTTAGGGGTCCAGCTATTGTTAAATTTCTAATACTTCAGAAATTTTTGCTTACTTAATAAAATGTATTTGTTAAACTAAATGTTTGTTCTGAAGTTGTTTCTAATTTGAAATATACACTTAGAATGAATATTGCTATCATATCGTATAACATAGACTTCACGTGGATATTTTTTTTGCTTGATTGGTTTTTTTTTGCATTAACTTTTCCATCTGCACAAAAGGCTTTGATTAAGCAAAGGGAAAATCATAACCTGCAAAGGAGATATGAGTTTAATCTCAAAGTTTTGTCAATGAGCTGCCTCAGTCCTCGGGGAATCACTGCAGTAGAGATGAAGTCACTTACTTGCTGGAGTCTTTAGGATCTCCATGGGGAGCTGGCTGTAAAGATGAGAGATATAATGAGGGTACTTTTCTATAGGTTTGTGCTCAGAGCAGTTAAATTCAGTCATCTACCCCTTTCAGACGTGTCATTAAGTTGGTGAGATCATTCAGCACTTCACAAGATTGGGCATCAGATGGTAACAACCTTTGAGCAGTGTTGACTTTGAAAAAATTGAAACTAGTGACCTAGAACAACAACAGAAAGTATTCTTTTTTTTTTTTTCTTTTTTTTTTTTTGGTAGAATTTGTACAGCCAAGGTTTTCTCTTTAAATCTTGGCAATCCTGCTGTCACTATTTTTGCACTGCAGGCACAGCATTGATCTTCCACTTATGTGTGGGATGTGGGAAGGGAACAAGGCATGCGAGATTGGTGGCTGTGCTCTCCAGGACAACATCGCTGTCTCGCTTTGGACAGGAAACCTAAAGCTTGAGACGATTAGAGATTATCTGCAACTGAAATCGGTCAGGTCTTTGTCAGGTTGAAAAAACCTTGTATTTTTCAGAAGTCTTTATCTGTGTAAATTGCTGGGGATTCCTGATCATTAATCAGTGGAGACGATATCGTTTTGGAGAATTTGACAGGCTTTCATTTGACATTGTGAAATCTTGGTACTCTGGGGAATGGTAGGGGCAAATGGGTGGCAGGGAAAGAGGAAGGAGTCTGGATGTGTGTGGAACCTTGTGGTTGTCACCAATGGATGCACTTACAATGTCATTGTTGCTGAAGATAAAAAGGATACTAAAGAAAAAAGTACTCTTCTCTGTTCTGCACTCTGAAAATACCCGTAGGAAGTTGTAGTTCCCTCTTGGTACAATAAGATTTAATATAGACAAGTGAGTTTCAGTTCAGTTATTAGAAGACTGTTAGTCCTTGCTTGTTAGGGGACTGGTGGGCTACACAAAATTCACAGCTCTCTCTCTGAGTTTCTTTTACAAGAAGAAAACTGTTTCTGTGCTTGCAAGTTCTTGGCCTTAACTTACAGCTGCTAATTATCTCAGCCAACTCTGCTGCCCTGCTCCTTTGGCTGAATGTCCAAGGGATCATTTGTTCAGCAGTGGATGGGCCTCCCCACGCCCTCTACTGAAGATAATACTGACCCCAAGTAACTAGCTCAGAAATTCTTAGCTTGCTTGTGGTGTTGGTCTTCCTACCTAGAACTGGGTCTGTGCAACGGATTGGACTCTTGGCACATCACCATGACACAAGACAAGTTTGCTTTTTCTATTTTTAGTTAGATTAAGAGTTGGCTGTGTAGAAGTAAAGTAGTATTGAAAGGAGTCTGCTGTTGATGTGTGAAAATGAAGTGCAAGGGTAGTAGTCTGTACAACAGACTATACAAGAGGATTGTATCTTGATATTATGCTCAGAAAAAAAGCGCAGAAATTTAGGTTTTTCCTCCTGATATGATTTAAACCACAGTGTTTCACTTGGTTTTCATTGCGAGTCTGTTCCTCAATTATAGTCTTCATCAGATTTCCACACAGAACTCCTTATGGCTTTTGGTCATCTAATCTATTCCTGCCGAGATTCAGCCAGTTATGACTGATTTAGATTTTAAAATTTCAGGGAGGTGATTGAATAAAAAGGTGAGCTTCCCATTTCCAAATGTATTGTTACCTCATATAGAGAACATCCGTTCAAAAATGGGCATTGCAGCTCACTTTTCATTGATACGCACCTGTACCAGTTGCTGAAATGTAACAAAAAAAGCTCTTCCTCTAATAAAAAAATAATTTCTTTGATGGATGTTGCCTTTTGGAAATAGACCCTCTATTCTCACATTCGTGCTGGTGACAGTTCAGAACAGCAATATGCTTTATTTTCATCTCGCAGAGGACACTGAAGAATGCTGAGCTGATGAAAGTACAGTACCTGTATCAGTTACTGTTTCATTGGTTTGACAAAACTCCATGTCCAGTTGCAAGCACTGGGAGACAGATGAGCCAAAAAGGTTAATTACTTCTCATTTTATTACCCTTATATTTATTTCAAATGCTCATCTCTTTCAGTGCCTGAAGGTGGACAATTAATCTTAGGTCCTTTTGAATGGTTGTGGTGTGTGTTCTTTATAAAGGTGGAAAAAGTTCTGACCCGAGGAAGACGACCAGAAGGAATAGAAACCCATTTTGCTTTCAGAAGCCTTTTTGTGGGGCTGTTTAAAGCTAAAACTTGTAGTGAACTTGGCAGGAAAGTTCTTCCATCAGGAAGATTGTGGGTTATGCTTGGAGAAAACCGGTCTTTACCTTTCTTCAAAGAAGAGTAATTTCATTCCCTGCAAATTGTATTGTATGTAAGGCTTTCAAAATAGAAACCCAGCACCAGCGAGCCAACCTGCCTTCCTCGGTGCAGTGCCTGTACTTCCCAGCTCCTCTGTTGGTAAACGATTTGCATCTCAGGGGATTTGCCACTTCCTGCTCTGACACTTCCCCTGCTGTATGGAACAGGTGGGTGATGGAGCTCTACTGGCTACTGCACTGTTTATTTTCATAGTTCCATAAAAAGGGGATATATCAGTGAGAGTTTTTCCTTTGGTGCCCTTAAATCTCAAGCAAGCTGCATATTTGTTTTTCTGTGCTTATTGTCCTCTCCTGTATTCTGTCATTTCAAACTGTTTTCTTTAAGAAGCTCTGTGGATAAAAATATGGTCTAACAGCAATCCTTCCTGACTTTGCAGTCGCTGTTAAACTATTATTGATGTCTACTCCACCAGCGGGGGGGGAACAAAACAAAAACAGCCAAAAAAGAAAATATGTGTTTGAAAAATCATCATTGATGATGTCTCTTAGGATGTCTTCATGCCCTAGAAGGCATAAAAGCTAAAAGTCACAGCTGTAACAATACTTCACAGTGCTGTGGCAGTGATGTAGTGCTGGAAAGAAAAAAGCAGAAGAAGCAAAACACTAAAATGAGTTTTTGATGCAGCTCCATTGCCTTTAAGAGGTATCTAAGCAGTCCTCTCTATGTAGCTTACAGCTTAACATTAAATTAATCAAGGAGAGCTCCCCAGTTAGCTGGTTACTCATAGAAAGTGGTTTTGGTCAACTACTGCAAAGAAATTTTGTGAAGCTCTGAGTGATTGAATCCCTGAATTCATAGTCTTACTCAGTCTGCCAGTTGACATTGTGTTCTTTATGTTCCTACTGGGAAGGAGCGATTTCAGGCAACTGCTTGGAAATGTGACTTACTCTTCTTTGTATCAGGTAAGAGATGATGTCTCAGAATTGAAAAACATACTATCTGGCTACTCACCTCACGGGATGGAGGATGTGCTTTGTAGGCTTTTTCAGGTTTATCCTGGAGGAAGGCTATGGTGATGGTGGGAATGTACTGGGCACAGGGAGTTTTCAGGAGTTCTCAAACAAGTAGCATGCTTGTAGGTGAGGCGGTCTGGAAAATTTTTTGTGAAGGATGTATGGTTTAAAAATCTATTTATTTTCAATCAAGATATGACTTGGCAGAGAAAGGGGAATAATTCCAAACAGAATTTTACTAGGCTTTGCTACGTGCCTCACTTTTGGAAAGCATTCAGGTGTCTCATGCTGTGATGCCACATACCGTGTAGCTGGAGATCTGAGGGTGTTGCATCCATTCCTTTCCAGGATTTGGTTGAGTGTGTATTTCTCCTTTGTTACTGTACTCTGGCATCTTAATCTGTTAAAGCCTTCCACTAATGGTACTCTTTACCAGAGTTACAACATCATGGTAGCGAGAAGTGTTCGGGGAGGTTTAGGAAGTGCAATACCAGATGTAGACTCGGATCTCTTCAGCTTTGTCCCTGCTGCTTTCGCTCTACAGGGCACATCCCACTTTGTTTTGCCATCACTCTGTTTATTCTTCTGCAGAACAGGATTCTTAATGCTCTTTAAAACTGCTTCAAGATTTGTTTATATAATCTCATACGATGTGATTTCTTTCTTTTTTCTCTTAAAATGGCAGTTCAGTGGCTCTTTCTATTGCTGTTTTATTAAAAAAAGACTGGAGTTGCTACAGTGTTTTTGATTGCTTTCCCTTCCCAGCCAGGTCATTCCCCTGGACATGAATTTGACCCACAACTTCGAAGAAACTTGAATAAGCAATGATAAAAAGTAATGATTTCTCTACTTACCAAGTTGTGATGAATGTCTTTCCAAGGCTTGAAAAATACCTAATTTTAAAAAGAATTCTCCTTGGATATTTTTTGTGCTTATTCTCAATCTGCAGTAGAGGTTAAGATTTGAAAAGCAAGACTTCTGATGTCCTTTATGTTTGCAGAACTCTGTTTCTCAAAGTACAGAGCTAGTCTTTACTGGACAGAATTTGTGTTGGATATACTGCAGCTGCTGATGAGCGATGAAAGATTTCTGTACAAGATAACACAGGGAATCGTAAGAGCATTTGTGTGATAGAGGGTATCATCAGCCTCGTGGGTAAAGATCACCAGCCAAATGAGTGAAGAATTGCAACTGCATCAAATCTTGCAAATGAAGTTGATGTAGAAGAGATTGTTTATTAAAGCCTCCTGGAGTTGAAAATGAACACGTTCCCTTTTTAAGCCTGGTAAAATTGTGCCTGAGTATGCACGCAGAAGGCAGTATGGGTTTCTTTTATAGCTCTTCAACTCCAGTACTTGCTAAATTGCTGTTTAACACACTAATTATTGTATTCTGCTTTAATTAAATATAAAGGCATGCATATGGGAACACAAATTATGCGTTTTTTCAGAGTGTAATGATTACAAACGTTTTTTTCCTGGACATTTCAAATGCTAGTTATGAAAATAAGGTTCAGTGTAATTGTTCTGCTTTTCATAAGCATTGGTTCTAGTCTATCTCTTTTGACCCATCACTGCTCTGTCTTCCCTAGCAGACAGTAAGATTTTTAAGTCTGAAAAGCCAAGACTAAAGTTTTAAGTTCTGCTACACTGAAACCCTGCCAGCCTCCAATCGGTAGTCCCAGAAGACTTAAGAAAAAAGGGGATGGACTGTGTCACGTTCATTCACATGGTTTTAGCTCTTCATGGGGTCACAGGCTAAAGGGAATGATTGCAGAACTGGTAAGGCAGGGAGACTGCCATTAAGGATCTGGGAATTGAAACAGGCTGCTCTCGTGTGTGTGTGATAATGCTGATCACTGTATGCTGAAGGTCTCAGATTGTGGAATCTACAAATTGAGGACACCGTGATGCCATGGTTGGGATTTCTTTTACTTCAGTGGAGTTGGAAAGAAAGTCTTTAAATAGAGATGTTGATGCAGAAGTCATCAACAACACTGTATTGGTTGCAAATGTGGTCTGCAGCAGGGAAGCAATGCCACTCCTGTTGGAGACCCTCTTAATCATGTCTCTTTTACTCCATGAAGCATGGCTCCAACCCTGTGCTTACTGTACACTCCACTTACACATAGACCTGAGCCTGCATCCTCATCTGCAAAAGCACAGTTTGGTACCTGAATGCTTTTGAAGGGAGAGAAAGTGAAGGGAGAGCTTGGTTTTGTGCATTATGAGGTTTCATGTACCTTCTGGCCATGCTGGTGTGTAGACAAGAAGTCAGTTGATGCAACTCTGCAAGGTGAGTCAGCTGTGGCCTCTTAATGGGGTGGCAGGAGGGCTGGACTGGGAACTCTAGGGACAAATATGCTTCAGAAGCCTCGGACTGCTTGTTGTCAGGGTTGACCTTGCTTGTTCCATTCATTCACAAGCTTTCAGGTGTCTAACTGAATTAGAAGAAACCAAACTGTGGAGACCTCCTGGGAGGAAGGGAGAGGATTCTCGTTGTAACTCTGAACTCTAATTATTTGCATCTATGCTACTGTGAACTTCCAGATGGCATGTTGCTCTGTTTTTGTTTTCCAGTGCAATTCACCCTTTGGGGAATTTTCCCGAGGAAGAAGGAAACATATTTGAATCTGCATTCCCTCCTAGTACCCTGTGAATGCCTTGTAAACAAGACTCCCTTGTCTGGCATAAAGCCTCTGTGAATTAAGAGCAACTTGGGTTAGGAGTCCACATGCCAAATTAACTTAGTTTTGTTCAGCAGCCCCAACAAATTTTATTTAGCAGGCAGTCTGTTCGACATTTGGATGATCTGCTGACATCATGTGCTTCCTTCCTCTAAATCATCCACGATGAAAACTCGGATTTTATCATGCATTGAACACATAGATACATTTACTGGGTCTGACCTACTAATGCAAGATGTTTTAGCTAAACCAGTTCTTGACATGCAGCCACACAAGTGCTCATTGTAAATACTTTCTTTGAAGGGTCCAATACGTAGAATATACACCAGCATCCATGCTGCAAAATGGTCTGTATTATGGAGCAAGTCCCCTGCTATGCCAAGTATTTTCAGCTGTCATTTCCTTAAGTTGCCCCTGTCTTTCGTCTTGCCTTATTTTTTCTTTCCTTAAGCTTTCCAGATGCTTTTTGTGCTTATTTCCCTATACAAAGTCATAATCTACCCTGTGTGATATCACAAGTGGTGGTAAGTGTAGCTGATCTGAAACCAGCAGGCTCTATAAGAGTTTTCAGCCCAAGAAATTATATGTGTACAGCATCTGCACTTGGTAGGTGAAACCCTTAATCTCTAGGTACGACTGGCTGGTATCACACTGTAGTAGAGCTGGTTCTCCAAACATAAAGTGCTTTACTTCAGACAGAGGCAGTTGAGTAGTATAGTTGTGTTATCTAACTTTCTTGTATGCGTGCTCCTGCCTGCTTACAGCAGCAGCAGTGAAGCTTGATGGAAAATTGGGGAGAATAGTTTATTTCATAACAATGTACCTTTTATTTTCCTTTACTGGACATGGTTTCCTGCTTTAAAAGGGCTCAGAGAACAATATATTTTTCTCATAACAACACTTGGGGAAGAGAATTCACCTTTTTGTGAGAGGATTTCCAACCCATGCAGTCCCTGGGCAATGGCTTTACAAAATTGGAATTATTTCCTGACTAGAAAAGGGATAAGTCCAATTTAAAATAGGGGATTTGTGCTCATCCATCTGTGCATCTACTTTAGGACTAACATTTACTCTGTCAAGTAGCAGGCTGCTTAATGATTTGAGAGAGACATTTTCATAGTAGGAATTGCAGTCTAACTGTCCTATTTTTTTTCCATATGGACAAACAGCTTACCATTTATATCTTCATTTCCAAAATGCAGGTAAGTTCCATTTAAAACAAACACCACTCCCCACCTCAGTTCACTTTTCGAGACAAGGTTGTGTCATGAAGGGAAAAAACCCCTTCTGTTGTTGTGGAGCTAACTTTGAATGATGCTGGAATAGAACTAGAAACTCTCAGCCTCCTTGAGTTTTAACAGACATTTTAACAGCCCTTGAAAATCAGCCCAGCCCCCATAGTTTAGGACCACCTCTTGGGTGACCTGATTCATTAGAGCAAAACCTAATGCTCATGTGTTACTTGAATCATGCACGCTACAATGCAGGGACTACAGGTGAGAGGCTGAAGTTCAGTTCTTTTTCTCACTTGGGACTGAATACAAAGTCCAGAGAGATTTCTTCTTTGCTGGGATGAAGCAGAAAAAATGTACTGCATGAGCAGCAGGTGTCTTGTTCCTGTTGAGATGGACACAGTCTCCCACTGGGGATGTATAATAAAATTCTTGTATGTAGGATGTAGTGGGTACACAAAGATTCATCTTTTCTGAAAGTGTCTTCTGAGAAATATATGTAGAAGTAAGAAAGACCAAACTCTGCTTTGTCTCGACCTCCTCTGTTTTGTGTGGTAAGGCTGAAGAGCTGAACCTTTGGGAAGGTGGTGATGTTTCCATGGCTCAACCTTTCAGTTAAGGGGCCAATCTGTGGTGCATTGAGAATGTGGCTTCTTGTATTTATCACACCCATGTTTGTCCTGTGATTCTGATCTTCCCAAGGGAAGGGCTGCAAAAGTCCTCCTAGCTCAGGATGTTGAAACTCTCTGGTAGCTGTTGCTTCATACTTAAAAATAGACTAGAAAGTAAGGAAGGGACAAATACCTTCTATGTAGCTATTTTCCACCTCCTGCTCTGCCTCTCTCTGTCTTTCTCTGTCTCTCTCCTTCCTAGCTTCCCACTTTTTTTTTTTTAAATACAGAAGCAGCTGAACTCTGGCCTCATGACACTGGGTACTGGAAAAAAAAATAAATCAAAAACTCTCAAACGTGTTTCCAAATACATGGGTGAAGATCAGCTGAGATCTTGCTCTCTGTGTCACTTACATTGGTGCTCATGGTTTTGATCTGGTTAAGTGACTGAGTCTGTTTGTATTTTATGTGGCTTTGTCTGTGGGTTTTGTGGCTGACTGCAATGTAAAATACATACATATATTTTTTTCAAAATTACAATTGAAATCTACTACCAGAAAATTTGTCTTAACTAGTTCCTTATATGCTAAGCTACGGTAGAAGCGCAAGAAACTGGAAGACTCTTGCCCAGCCTCACTTGGTCATCAGCAGAAAGACAGCACCAAGTGGCTGTAGATGTGGCCAGCTATTCCCTTCAGTCCTAGCTAGGCACGGCAGCAGTTCCTGTCCTCACTGGATGCTGAAGGTTTCTGCTCCATTGCCAGTAGTCACAGCAATGCACTGTAAAGATAACTTTTTCTGACCCTCTAATGCCATGTGACTGGTTTTCTGCATGTAACTTTGGCACAGAATCGTGTACCACTCTGTTGAGGATAAACACTCCTGATTTTGAGACAGTGGCAATGAGTAAACCTCGCAGCTTTCATTTCATACAGATGAGAGGAACCTTGCAGGTGCATTTCCAGACTTCAGAAACCAGCCAGGAGGTATGCTACAGTGTCTGCATTCTGTAGACTTTCTGCTCTGTCTGTGAAGCACCAGCAGCACCTGTAGCATTGTGTGCAGAACAAATGTGGCATAGGAAGCTCTTTGTAAATGAAGTGACATGCCTCTTTCAGCTTCTTGTGCTGAGGAGGAATTTGGGGTAGCTAAGGAGGAGGGAAAGATGGGTCCTTGTTTGATTTGTATGCCATCCCGAGGAGGGTTCTGCATATAAACAAGTGTTGCTGCATAATTACAAGCTGAAATGCGTGAAAACTTTGGAAAGATATAATGTGGTTCTTTAGTGGATCAAAGTGCTAGCAGTTTTTTTAATAGGCATATTACTTTTGCTATCATTCATACATAACGCTTCAGTTAATTTTTGTTCTTTTATACATGCTTGGTGGAAGAAACCTGCTTAAAACCTGCCTGCAGTTGTCAATAATCCAATAACCTTTTTTTGGCTGTGGTGAACAAATTAAATAAATAAAATTGCTTACTTGTCTATACAGTGCTTAAGGAGAGGCCGTAGTTCTTAATCAAGATTCTAAGTCTTAGCTCAATATAAATAACTCAGTAATCATTACAATTATTTCCTTCCTGCTTCATCTGTTACTGTAATCCAGTATTTGTTACTGTAATTCACACTTAATAATTGGAGAGGTTGAGAACTGTTGGCAGAAAGGCAGGGTTTACATGTGTTAATTTACTGGTGTATTACTGGTGTTCTGTGAATTGCAGTAGTCAGTTCTGCCCATTCTATCACAGGTTTACAATAGAAAAATAGAAATTAATACCTAGTTACAGACAGATGTTCAAGGAATCAATGAGACAATATGGCATAAAGAGTAATAGTAGGATACTAATCATCTGACTGGATAAGCCAACCAGAATTAAAGTATTGTGTGAGAGGCTGCTGAATCTTTAAGTCAAGTCCTTAGAAATCATATTATTTTGCACAAAAAGAGCTGGATATTTTTAATGCCTTGTTTATTGTTTATACCTCCATCTTCTGGCTTTATTGGCCCTGGGAGAGGGAGAATATACTGGCTCCAACCTCTTGAATACTTTACAATCATTCCCTCCTCTTTTAATTTCAAACAAGCATCCTCACTGAGCTCAGTGTGGGTGAGATTGTCTTCCATTCTTTGCTCTAGGAGGCAGGGTGCTGCTGGAATCACTGTGTGCTGAATGCATGGATCATAAAGCGTACAAAGGCCAAGGTAATGCTGCAGAAATAGTTAAAATACAAAAAAGAGGCTATGGAACAGTGATTCATTTTGCTAAGTGCAGTAGTGTCGTGAGCAGTTTCCATGAGGCCATAGAGCTGCTGGGTACAGATGATCCGCAGGAAGGCAATGTGGTTGCAAAGTTCAATGTGCTGGACATTTGCTCAAGCTATGGAACTCATGCATCTATTTGTTTATGATGGTAGCAGCTTGAAAATGACACCTGACACTGTTGAAACTTCAGGTGTGTTTTCTGACTAAAAAAGTTAGAAGACTTCTAACTAAAAGTTAGAAGAATTAAGTCCTGTTCATTAGCAGCACAAGAATAATGGCCAATATTTCCTTGAGGTTTAGACCTTAGAATTATTTATACAAGCTGCAGAAGTAGTTAAATCTCAGGAGGATATCCTCCCAGGTAAAATATTCCCATAGGATTGCCTTAGAATTTATGGTATAAGGTGTGGGATTTACAACTGCACTGGCTTTTGTTCCTTCTGTGCTTGCTGTCCTTAGAATGTATCCGCAGTCCAATTGTTTTGAGATGGAACTTCCCTTTTTGCCCTTTTTTTTTTTGCTTTGGTCCCCAGTTCTCATCCATTCTGCACAGGGACTATTGCTTCCCCAGGTAAAACTCCCAGCTAAAGGAGTGAAGGCGAACTGCTCCGGTGGCAATCTGCAAAGACCGCAGAAAAGGGACTGAGGGATGTAATTTGTGCGAAGCTTGTGGGGCTCTTGTTTGTACTCTGACCACTCACCCTTCTCTGGCTTGTTTGTAAAAGTCCCCACGCACCCATCATCATGTTTTCTCCCTTTGCCATGCTTTTAACAGCCAGTATTGTGTCAGTGCTGCAACTCCTGGCAAATTTAAGATCAGCTCTGGGAGTGATGTTTGTTCTCTTGGGGGCTGCGTGCATTTTTTTTTTGGTATAGAGAACAATCATTTGCTGAGAACATTAATGGGTGCTTTGTAGGTATGGAATGGGAAGATTTCATGAAATCTATAGTGACTAGAGTCTAATCTTTGAATTCTTACAGTCAGGAGGAGCTAATTCAAAAGCCTGTGAAGTCAATGCAAAGACTTCAGTGTCTTCTTGGGACCTTGCATCAAGCCATTGAGCTGAGCAGCCTGTATGCTTTTCTACTGACAGTCCTCCAGGAGATGATGCTGGAGGGCTTGTTTCCTGTCTTGGTTCACAACTACTCCGTGCATTGTTTAAAAAGGAAAATGACAACAAAATCCACCTCACCAGGCAAACCCCAGAGAAAGTGTTCTTTGGTTATGATCATTTTTACACTGACCAGTGAGGTTTAGTAAGGTAAGAAGAATACAGTTTCATCCAGTTCTAGTGTTGATGATAGGTGATGAAATGAGGGAAAAACTTGAGCAAAATCTGGTGTGTAAGACACTTAGCTATTGTGTGGTGTGTCTTGGACCTCTCTTGAAGAGACCTGTTGCAAGCCTATTAGTATTTGTTCCAAAAAAGATTCACTGAAGAATTGCCAATTTTTATTTTTTTTTTCTTTTTGCTTGAATTGCCTTTCTGTAGTTCATTCTAATTTCAGGTTAACTGTATACAGTTTGATGACAATGTGCTGTGCCTACCAACTGCAAATTCTCCAAAGTCTTCAAGCAGCATTTCATCTTAATGAAAAGGCCATTTGGAAGGGAGAACTGTGGTTTAAAACCAGAGGTCAGTTTTGACAGCCAATGAGTTGCTGTAAATGAACAGAAATGTCTTGCTGACTTTTTATTATTTTCAGAATAGGGAAACATGGTGGTGTGTTTTTTTGTGTGGTAGTTTTTGGATTGGTTGATTTTTGTTTGTTTGTTCCCCCCCCAGTCAGCTCCTGCAGTGATTTAGGAAAGCCGGATCTCTTTCTTGTGGCTGTTTCTGAGAAAGTGTTTTTTGGCGAGGCTTCATGACCATGGCCCCTTTCTATTACAGATGAAAAGTACCCTTTTCCTTATAGCCAAGGATCTTGTTGGCCAGAGGGATGAATATAGGGGTGTGGAAGCAGCAGAGTAAGCAGAACAGAAGCTTATGTGAGTGCTTTGAATAATCCAAGGACACTGAGTAATTGTGTTTGACTTTTAATGAGATGGAGAAGACGTTGATGTAGGTAATAGGATTTTTCTGAAGCAAGGAGAAAAGTGATGCTCAACAGGTGTTAGATTTTCTACAAATGTAGTGTGGAACAGTAACCCACTGCTAGGTGCTTTTGAAACATACAGTGCCAAATTGAAAACATTTAGGACTTACATGTCAAAGAAAAAATAACAGAAAGGGTGGTGAGATAAAATTTATCCGTGGGAAATGACCTTACTGCATGCTTTGCTCTCTTAAAGTGGGAAAAAATATACCTTTTATTTTACATGGTCCTTCATCCCATGCTGTTCATTTGACTTTGGCCAGGAAGCAGATAGGATTTGAACGTCGACTCAGCCTGGACATAGGAATATGTTTTCCAATTACCCAAAGCAGGCGAAAAGTTTGTATCCTGTTAGCAGTCCTTGAAGGCCGGAGCACCAAAAAGTGTAGTCACTTAACAATGTGTGTCTACAGTATATTAATATACTATGAATGACTTGTAAATGGTAACCAGTTTTGAAAGTCTTGAGGAATATCTAAAAAGCCTTTGTTTTAAATTTCAGCAACAAACATCAAGCATAACCCTATCAATCCATTGTTGTTGGTTTCACGTTCTCTCAAATGGCAAGTCATTTCCTCTTTGGAAGGAAATCTTGCACTGTAAGGAGCATATTCAGTGAATACAGATAATATTTAATTGGTAAACCTGTTCAGGAAGAGATTTTATTTTTTAAATTCTTTCGTAAGAACATCTGGGCTAATGCCCTTTTTTCTTTCTATCTGAGATTGTGGTGTCTGTTAGCAGGAATGCTAGCATCAGAATACAGGTTTTTCTGGGAGGACCTTTGGCAAATACTAATCTGTGACAGGGAGAATTTTCAAATGCTAAGTGGGAATTAGGTGCCCAGATCTCACCGACTTTCAGCATCTAACCGCTGTTTGTTCTTCAGTTAATCTCTCTTTTCAATCTGAAGCAACTGACTTCTGCCTCTGTCATCTTCTGTGAGGCGTGTGAGGAGAAGCGTGTGGTGGGGAGATGCAGACTGTTCATCACAAGCTCATCATCTGTGTGCTGGCCACTAGTTAAATGTGACAGCGTACTGAATGAGGGTTGCAGACCTGTGGAGTGAAAAAGGATGAGAGCAGGATTTGCTTCCTGGTGACCTTATGCCAGTAACTGAAAGGAGGTGTTCAGATATGTAATAAGCAGAGGCTGGATGCAGTGGCTGTACTGCAAGCTGTGTGTTGACTGCCAAGGAGTGTCTGCTCTGGCTGATAACCTCACTCTCCCACTCCTGGTATCTGAAAGCTTAGATCTGAGATAAGAGGTATCAATTTTATTGCTCTTTCAAAACTTGAAATAGATTATTTGCGGCTTCGTAATGGAAGGGAAAAAAACCAAACCCATCACCCTTCATCCCTCAAAAATACCCCCAACCAAACGACCAAACCACAAAGATCTTTCAAGAGACTTTGAGTCTGAATGGGGGAATGTTAGTGCAGTTACTTGAAGTTAGAATTTTTTGTACTGAAGTTTCAGAAAGACAAAAGAAATATGCATGTAAAAACTTTTTAGTGCTTTTGCTACAAAGCTCCAGTGTAATGCTAAGCAAATTGCCTGGGCCAAACTTTCTATACTTGCTTATTCAGTTTGAAATGCACAACTGGTATCAGAAATATGACTGGGAGCTGAACTAGACTATGCAATAAACCCAGTAAAATCACACCTGACACAGGTCCCATTTTACTGGTTTTGAAATGGGTAATGTTGTTGTGTTGTTGTTGTGTTGGTTTTATTTTTTTCTTTTTCCTCTCCAGTGCCTCAGATGGCATAATTAGTGATTATATAACAATGCAAACAGGGCTGAACCGATTCTGGTGAGGCAATCTGTGCCGTGGAACTAACTTTTCATTGTAGGGGCGTTTGTGGGGGTGTGTGCAATGCTATTGCAAAGCAATTAACAGTGGGTATTTTATAAACATTAATTAAGCCATGTGGTGTTTTTATAAATGAATATTGTTCAATAGCTAGGAATCTATTACATGTTGTTTCTTTTCCAAAGAGCATTCAGGGACATAAGGTAAGTCAGTATGAAGCACAACTCCCTCAGTTCTTGACTCATAACTGTAACTGTATGGCAAGAGTTCTAAATAGTAACTAAGTAGTTTTCTGCTATTTTAAGCAAGGAATGTTGCATTAGGTTTCCCTGTAAATCATTGGTAATGTGTTAGAGGACTGTATTATATAGATTTATATAACATAATCATACAATCAGCTTAGAATATATTGAAATGTATTTAAAAATATACATTAAACTGAGCAAGTTATGAGGTAAGTTGTATAATTTTCTTTTTTATAAGCTCAAAAGACTTTGTTTTAAACCTGAAATTTTAGCTTCTTGGCCTAACTGATGGTAAAGGGCAGGATGAGGTGCCCATAGCCCACTGAATACCACAATACACCCACAAATCCATTTACCAACTGGCTGGTTCTGTCACGTGAGATTCTTACTTCTGTCAAGCACAGTTAAAGACTGTGGGAGATATTTGTGTTTAAACAACAAACAAAACCAAAACAACAAATCCAAACTGAAACACACCCCTCCTCCCAAAACCCCGCCAAACCACCCCACCCCCCCAAACCAAACCAAACCAAACTAAAAAAACACCCAAACCCAACAAAATAAACAAACAGAAAAAAAACCAGCCACCAAAACACCAACCACATAGTGGTTTAGGTCTACACTGGTCATCTAGAAAGCTGAGAATTCTATAGAGAAACCTCTCCTTTACAAAAACACATTGATATACAGAATGTGCAAGTGTTGCACTGTTGTTTAGTTTCTGTTTGTTTTTTTTTAATTATTGTTATTATTAACTAAATTTAGCAATTCTGAAAATGGGGAAGAAATCCCTTTTTCAATTAAACATTTTGTTTGGCCCATATAATGGTTCCATTCTGTTGCTGTATTATATGCCAGCAGATCTAATACATTGTAAGTGAAGCTTTAAAATCCATGAGATGGGGGGGTTAAAAAAAAAATAATCAAAGATAGAGCTAAAAAACCCCCAGCAGTGTCAGGGGCTAAACATCAGTGAAAACTTGAAATGCTTTGTTAGAAAAGATCAATAAAACTGTCTTAAAAATGCACAGACAACTTGATTTCATAAAGGCAAATCTGTTAAAACTTTTCATCGCCAGGGTAGCAAATCCTGGTGCTACTCTTAACATTCTCTAGGTTTTCTGAGTTGAGGAAAACGTGGACTGAAAGTTTTCACCCAGGCTCAGCTTTGCATCCTCTTGAAGTAAGCAGCTATTGGGAAATAAAATGCTGTCCTAAAAAACTCCAGAGAATCTACTTATGCCTTTGTTAAAATGGTCTCGGTGTTGACAGGCGCTTGGCAGCTACGTAAGCGTGGATGTCAGCCTTTCCCCCTTAGCTGCTTGCACTTGGGTTTGCAGTTTGGAAATGAAAGATATTTTCAGCTTGTGCATTACCCTCCTTCACAGCCCTGTCCGCTTTGAATCCCTTGGCTGCCTTAGCTTTAGAGAGGTCGAGAGTAAGATAACAGAAGGACAAGCAGGTTAGGGCCAACCTGCAGCACAAGGAGGGGTCTGCGGGAGGGCAGCTCAGAGCCTGTCCAGGAGCTTGGCAAGAAGTACCAGGCTGCTTGCTTGTGTTTTGGAACTGTCACTTTAGTTTCATCTCAAGAAAATCAAAACCTCCTATGGATGCTGGTACGAAACTGTACAGTCTAGCGAGTTCTGTGCTAGGCCCAACAAACACCCGCTTCTAAATCTGTGTGTCCAGGATTGCCAAGAGGAGAGCTATGAGTTGGGGAAAAAGGTAAACCATGAGCTAGACCTGTATTACTTGACTTCACTGCACAAAAGAGATTTTTTTAAGCCTTTAAGTTACTTGTCCAAGAGCTGCGTTTGGTATCTGATGTGCTGTAATTGCTGAATGTTAGCTCCTACAGAAGTAGTATAAATACTGTCAGAATAAAGCTTACTTAGCTGAGATCTAGGGCAGGAAGCTTTTGGTGGGCAAAAGCCACCATACGGAAAGTCTGCTGCTAGTGCTGGGAAAGCTAAGTAGGAATTCAAATTAATGAATTGTTCCTCTGCTGAACTGGATCCAGGCAAAAGTGTTTGGACATAAAATTTACTTGAAAGTTCTTAAATTTCTCAAGGGGAAAAACCCATTTGGTGTGGCCTTGGTATTGTGAATAGGATGTATTTCTCTGCAGTGTTTAGGCCACTCCTGTAGCATGTGTTACCTATTCTGATGGTTTTTGTTGTGATTTAATGCCTGCCTCGCTCCACAATTATCTGCTGTTCCCTCCAGAGACTCTCCCCTCCGAGGCAAACACGACAGAGTGGATATATACTGATTTCTGAAGGGCTTGAGCCATTATGAAGGTTTAGCTAGAAAAAGAACTGCTTTGAGGTTCCGTTCCTTGGTAGATGTTCTCCAGTTTGAAAACTTCAGTTAATTGGTATTTGGGGAGGGGAAAGGTAAGAAATTATCTTGGCATGGGGTACTATTTAGAACTGAAGGTGAATGTAAAAACTCAACAAGTGTCTGCAGTGCTCTGGAGCACTTGTAATTCAGGGCTCTGACCCTAAAGCCACTTATGCCAGTGATTATTATTTTCTCTAATTAGTTTGGGAGGGAATAGGTAATGGTTATGCAAGTAAATGCTTTTTCAAGGCTGGACCCATACTGTGGCCCACGACTGCTCGAAACTCCCCCTTTAAAACTATTTGCATGTATTATTGGAACAAAAAGTGGTAAAGAAGAAATCCCAAGTGGGAACTCAGTCAGCAAACTTTTAATTTCCCCTTTGCTCTCTGAAAAAACAGTTGTACCATGGGACACTGGTGAAAGACGCCTGCAGCTGCCATGATTATGGGATTGTGCTGACAGACCTGGATGGGTCCTGGGTGCTTGGAGACGTGCTAAGCTCTGCTCCTGGGCCTCTGGCTCAGTCATCTGCGCATGGCATTGCTGATGGGTTATTGGCTTATGGCTAAGAGCAACTCTATGGCCAGTATCCCAATGGCTCTACCCTAATCTGAGCCTTATAATATGTTAACAGATAAATATGACTCCTGATCTATTTATTTTCCCCAGATTTGGGAAGTGCTGTTGGTTGCGTGATGTACAAATCTAAGATTTAGAGGATTACGGGAGAACATTAAATTGTTGTGGCTGGATCACATTCAGGCTAAGAACCAAGATTTTATTTATTTATTTTTTACCCCTGAAAGTTGATACATAATGTAATTTTATTCTTAGTCATCACAAGCTTCCATTTTTGTTTTTGTTGCATGGTCGCTTTTTGGTTTGTTTGGGTTTTGTTTTGTTTTTTTCAGAAGTCAGTAAGTTACTGGCAATTCCGGTCAGCTTAAAAACCTCAGAGATCCACAGGTTCATGAAAATCTGAAGAATTCTGTTTTCTATGTGGCAGGCATTATCAGATCATCTATCACTCGAATGAAGAGGGGTGCATGGGAACAGCTTTTTAATTTTTTTAACCGTTTCTTCCACTATGCCTTCAGTAGGCCATTGGAGAAGTGGGCACGTAACTATTATATTAATCCAAGTAGCATCTGGAGGCCTAGATACACTGAGACTTTAACTCTGAGAAACTACTGAGCTTAGTCACATTAGCAAAGTAAACATTTCCCCAGCATGGGGGG
>VWZY01002098.1:104562-137881 GCA_013399075.1 Chloroceryle aenea | reverse complement strand
CAAGGTGGGGCTGACAGAGCTCTGAGCACCCTGCTCTAGATGAGGATGTCCCTGCTCTCAGCAGGGGGGTTGGACTGGATGACCTCTGGAGGTCCCTTCCAACCCAGACAGTTCTACGATTCTATGTTTCTGTGTTTCTATCATCAAGCCAGAGATTTTCAGGGTAATGGGTAAATTAGAGTTTCAATTTACTGGACTGAAACAAACACTAGAAGCTAAATTAACCTGTTTAAAGATGTTCTTTTTATTTGACCTAAACTCATTGACTTTGTTCATCTCTACTATAGAACATGTTGAATTTTAAAATAACATACACAATAAACATGAAAAAAAGCATTGCTAGTTCATAGAAAGTTTTTTCAATAGTCAGTAGTTTTCAATAGTTTTCGTAGAAACTTTCTATGAAAACTTTCAAAATCTCTGAGTAAAAAGTCTGCACAAGGTGCTGTTTTGTCGCTCCAGAAAAACCAGCTGACTTCAGTGTCATCCTTTCTTGGAAGTGAAATGCAGCTCCAGATGTTTGTCTTGCATATATGTATGCATGAATGTATAAAAAACACTTCTGTATGTATATATATGTTTGGAGGTATTCACACCTTAAATCAGGAGAAAATATTTTGTTATTCCAGCACAGCTTTATCCTTGTTGACTATCCTGAATGGACCTCCTGGTCTTGATTTTCAGTGAGTTGGTTAATGGAGTTTCTCTTAGAAATTAAACTGCGTATGAGGGCACAATTTTATTGACTTGGTAGTTGAATTTTTATTCTACTGCCATCTTTGTCCATGGCAGTGTTTGTACTTGTCCAATATTTGCTATTTTTGTTCTGTTTGTCATTTAACCGCTTTGGAGACGTGACATGTGAAATTATTGAGCCTAACTGGGCCAGTATGGATTATGGTCTAAACTATTTAAAATGAGTGACAATGACAGTGAATTGCATGGCCTGATCATGGCCAACTTTCTGAGCTCTCTGCTAAATTGTATTCTGGCCAACAGCCACAAGACATGAATCGGATACCTTGTAAAGCTGGAAGAGAACAGTATTCCCGGAGGGTTTCACGGCCAGAAACTGACAGCAATTCCTCTAGACTTTCTGATTGTAGTTACTAGTGAATGTGGTTTACCAGTTCTCTGTCAGTTGGCTTTTTTTTTCTGTAGCTGGCAGCCTGCTAACATGAAAGCACCTATGCCAGAAATGTCCTGATATTGATTCTGTGATTTGCCCCAGCATAAGTAAGACCCAGTGCTTGACCATCTCTTCCGCTGCATGGTAATTAAAAACAAGGAAATTACAGGGTTGAAGCATTCAACCATGCAAGCATGGATTGCTTGCATTTCGCTTGCAGTTCCTTGGGAATCAAAAAACCAAACTGATGGGTGGGTAATTCCTTTTCTTACATGTAGTACCTGTTATAAAAGTACAAAAGGAAGGATGAGGTTTAGTCTTATTCCAGGCAGGATCCCAGTTCCCCCCATTTGGTACAGAGGTGGTTGTTTCTTCTTCTGGCACTTGGGGATTATTGTTTACATAGGTTTGCTAAATGAATGCACAATAAAAAAAAAAAAAAAAAATTGTCAGGAAAACTGGCTTACTTGCATGCGTGCACATGCACCTCAAAATTTCTAAGCTCTGTTTGAATGCCTGGACTGCTCAAGAAAAAGCATGCTCCTGTTGACAGTACAACAGTTGGGTATGATAGAAACGTCGCTCATCTTGCCCCATGCTCAGGCTTTCCCCACAGCCCTTTAGTGAGGGGTGCCCTCACTGCCTCCTGGTGTTTACACTGTTGGGCAGGGAGATGGATGCGGCCAACACAGTGGCTGGGAGAGGGGACATGAGAGCCAGAGTAGAAGGATGAAGTTATTCTTCAGGACTGGCAATTGGTACTTCTTGCTACAGGTACTTCTTGATCTTGGGGCTTGAGGGACTGAAAGCCTTTTGGGGGTAAAAGAAAAGGAAGAAAAAGCCAAGTGGGTACCAGAGTGTCTTGCTGTGTCTCACTCAGCTTTGTGTATGTGTTTATTTTACTGCTGGCAACAGTGATTTGTGGATGCATGGCATTTATGTGGCACATGATGCAGCAGCTGTACTAGCTGTGGTTTTACTGGTGATTACAATGGAGATTGTTTGGGAAAAACTTAAAGAACACAGAAAAATGAGCTAAAACTATTTGGATATTAATTGTATACTGAGGAGGTTCTTTCATTTAAGTTTGTCAGGACACTCAATATTGCCCTTAGACACTGAAGATCTGTCTTTGGGTTTTATTGAATAGTTGAATTGTGCTACTTGAGTCTTTTATATTGTTTTGTTTTAATGACAGTCCTTTTAAGGGAAATAAAATGTTAAGGGACAAGCTGAATTTCTTATTCACATAACTAATCTTATGGTTGCTTTGCTTGTGTTTGTTTCTTAGCAACAAATCTCAACAGAAGCAAATACCCAGTTCAAATGTTCAAGTTCAATATTAAGACATAGTGCAGGAAGAGAAGTGAGTACAGTATAAGTTGTAATTGAGACAAGTCTTTTTAAAGCCTGCATGAACTCAAATGGTATTAACAGTACCACAGTCTTGCACAACAGACCGTAAAATCTTTGGGTGTCACATGTGCTGCTCTTTTAAACTTAAGTGGTTGTCTTGTATAGTTGTCCTGTTGTGGTATGTGAATTGTAGAGCGAGTGAAAGTGAAGGAAGGGATTCTTCCCTGACAGCTTCTTCAGTGAGTTTAAATGGATCAGATTAGCACTTTCAGTGATCTTTTTCTCAATTCAAGTCACTAAAACTAATAAAAAAGAATGTAAAGGGTAAATATGAAGGATGAAATGACAATTGTGAAGAAACTCAGAATAACTTTTTCTCCTTTCTCTGTCTCGTGAGAGCCAATACTGTGCTCGTATTATTTTGCATTCCATGGATGGGGTAACCCTGATATGTAAAAGTAGTGGAAGTTTTAGCAGCAATAGAAAAACAGGGAATATAGTCTTAGATCCTTCTGTGTTCTCCTGTGTCCAGGGATGAAAAGGCTACCTTTTCGCAATTGTTTTTTTATTACAACAGAGCTGGACCAGACACACTTGTTTGTCCTTGTACCCACTCTGCTTTTCTTCCCATTTTAACTTTGCTGCCAGCCACGCATTTCCTGCCTGCTGGGTGCCTTCCATACTTGCTGTCTTCGTGATTTCTTTCTCTATCTCTACCTTTCTGTCCCCCACTTACTGCCACTAATTAGCAGTCTTCTGGAAGTTACATTAACCATGATCCCTAAAGCAGATCTGTGTTGTTTGTGCAGACAACGAACCATGGCAGAGCCAGGGCTGTTCCCAAGCCCTGGTGTCAGCATTGCTTGGCAAAGTTGTTGCAGCCAAGAACTGACTGATTACAGTGGAATATTTTTTCTTTAGTTTTTCAGAACTGAAAAATCTTCCCGTGAAATCTGAAAAAGCCTGCTTTTGAGTTTTGTTGTTGTTGTTGTAATAAACATTTGGAGGGTTTTGTTCATAAAAAGTGAAGTTGACAACAATAGTCATGGAGATCTTGTTTTGCAGCTCATGGGGCTGGAAACCTTTGTAGCCGCTTTCTGCAGCTCCTGGGGCTGGGAGCAATTTGGAGGGGGTTGTGTGGGATTGGCCAAGTGTGAAGCCTCATTAGTAGGACGGGAAACAGGTGAAGGAGTTTTGGTAACAATGGAATGGAAAGCCTTGTAAACATCTATAGAGCATGCGCAGGAGAGCGAGGTCAAGAGTTTACCACTGAGGAAGACCTTCTACTTCCTCCTCAAGACCACCCCCAGAAATGACTGCGCTTGCTCAAAGGGAAGGAGACTTAATTAGCATATGAAGCGGGAACAGGTGCTGAATATGTATGACCCACCCTATAAAAAGCTGTAGGAGCCTGCCTGAGGCATGCATGCTCGTGGATGGGTGATACCCGTGCGTTCAGCGCTATTTTGCTTCTTGCTTGCCTACCTAAATAAATCAATTGGTTCTAATTGGCGATGATCATCTTGCGAGCTCCCCGATAACAATTTGGTGCCGTGACTCGGATGGAGAAAAATGGGGAAGTGCCCCGCTGATTTCAGCGGCCCTGGCTGGGTGCTGCTGTACCACCTCCTCTACCGACAAACCTCAGTTAAGCAGCAAGCAAAAGAAAAAGCTGGTTACCCTCTGATCTTTGTGCACGAAGCCCGAACGAAGACACGTGGGACGTGTAAGTACAGGCCGGTGATCTGTTCAGTTGGGGTGGGTATCCTGGGGTGTGCTGCTGTGTGTTGTAATCATTAGCAGAACTTTATTGATAAAGACTAATCAGGGAAATGTGATGTAATTAGGTGACAATTCCAGTATCTGGTTTAACTCCTGGAAAATGCCTTTCAACTGGCAAGCAACGCTTCAAATAACGCTGTCTGATTCTATCCAATAAAAGGATAAATCTTGGGCAAACCCATCAGGGCAATTTTCTTTCAGTTTTCTGAGAAAGGCCGTCTCCATTTAAGGCACTCAAGGCAAGACACCATGAAACACAGAGCAGACTTTCTCTATTAGTCCCATTCCCCTTGTCTCTAAGGGATTAAAAGGGGGAAAAGAAAAATGTCTCACCCAAGACTGGAAGTTAAGACTATAATAAATATAATGATTAATGGAAGAAAAGCTCTGGGATGTCAATAGATCGCACGGGGAGTCAGGCCCAGCCGAGGTGAGGCCCTCGCAGCTCCCAGAGCCGGGGAAGGAAGAGACCCCTGAACTCTCTGTCTCCTTGTTACAGGGAGTGTGGGAGGGGAGGGAATAACAGCTGTCCTCTGACCCCTCAGGGTCCTGGGGTTACCCTTGGTGTGTTCCTCCCCCCCCAGTCAGTCTGCTTAAACCACAGTATGGGCGAGAGTCTGCTTTATATGAGGGTGTCATTTTTGTGTTGTAGGAATGACAAAGGCCAACCGGTGATGAGGCAATGCTTTTGTAGAGTTACCAGAGGGGCGTTTAATAAACAAGAAATGTAGTTCAGAAAATGCCAGTGGACACTGAAGATGCAGTTTTGGAAGGGATGGCAGCATTTTCTGTAAGCAGCAACCTCTCTAGTGCTCAAAACTCATTTGAAATGCAAAATATAGGGCAGGTCAAATAAACTGGCTATAGTGTATCTGGAAAATGTGGTTTATTACAGAATGTCAAATGATAGGAGAAGATTTATATCTTGATATCAAACTAGCTCATGTATTTCTTTGACTGGGGTGAGCGTTGGACTGTGTTGTGGAGGCAGCTTGGTCCAGCTGAGTAAAACTGACTTCCAAATCATAGCCATTTCCTGAGTTGGCTGCTCAATAATACTTCTACCAAGCTGTGCTCCCTGTTATTGCTGGCCCTTCTCCTGGAAGCTGCACTTCCTGTACTTAATTAGATGAGAAAAAAGATGAGCTGTTCCTCTCTTTATCCATTCAGGCTCATGTCTTGGTGGTCCTGATTGCACTAGGCCAACTCACTGACCTGGTTGCTAACCTAAGAGAGCACCTTCGGTGAGAGGATCTGCTTTGCAGTTTGAGAATTGAAGTTTTCCTTTCCTGCTCTGGGTTATGTCAATACATAGAAAAAAAAAACTTCTCTAATGTTGAAACGAGTGCTCGCAAATACCATCCTCCATGCACCAAGCAGCCAGAAATGGTTCAAATGTTCCAACAGCAGGTGACACCAAGCCTGTCTGGAAGAGCCAGCTCTCGTAAAAGCTAAGCTGAATCAGATGAGGTCTCGGTTGCTCTAAAATGATGTGCAAAGGGCACTCATTAGTACTGTTTCAGCAGGCCCACATTTGAGAATCTTCAGTGAATGCTTAGTGGTGACACAACGTTTGGATCAGTAAGGATTCAGATATGGAAGCAGGTTGTGGGGAGGTGATAGTAAATGGGTCAGCTGCACGTGGTGCCTTCCACTCCACACAGAGATGGGGAAAGCAAAACTGTATGCTTGGAATGGCTGCTGTTTTTCTCTAATTAAGATAAGACCCTTTGCTGTGGTGTCTGAAAGTACTCAGCATTAGAATGAATCTATTTGGGTTATTAGTATTTAAGTGCAAAATAGAAGTTTAGGGGGTAGATTTTCTCTGGAGTGAACCTGGGTGTGCTATTTTCCTTACTATTGTGAGGGACCTCACACACTTCTGGAGCTGTGAGACACCTTTTTCCCTGTGGGCAAGGAATGTCAGACCCTTGAGGCTGCACTTTCTCTACCCATCCTCTTCTCCCCTCCCACTAATCGACCTTCACTGCCATCTATATGTGGGTTTGTCTTTGACATGATAACAAAATAATCTCAGAAGGATCTTAACATGTACACAGGCACAAAAGCAATTAGTAGATAATTACCTTTATTCAGGAAAATAGAAGTGTAAGAATCACAGCTTTCTAAAGGTGATGCAGTGAACAGCTTGTTGTGAGCAGTCAGAACAGGACCATATCTTTTTACACATTGCTTTTGAATTTAACAAAATAGTGTTAGGAGAGTGGGAGGGGACCAACTTCATTCATTACAGTATTTGAAAGCTTTGAATGTTCTCAGGTGGTTACCATTCTCGGAAGCACTGTTACAGGATTCAGTCATTTGGGTGTCAGAAAGGTCAGATTATAGAATGTGGAAAGATTCTTCACCTCAGATGCCAAATGCAGGTTGTCTGAAAGCAGCCATGTGCCAGTTTGTTATGGTGACGTGCACATGACTGAGCTAGTATGTTGCTTTTGATGCTAAATGTGTCTCAATGAGATGAGTAGAAGCGGAGCATCGGTGCAGTGAGTATAATCCATTCTAATAATAGACTGTGGGGCCAGATCAAGTGGGCTGGCCTGCCCTGACAGCCCAGTGGCTGCAACTGCAGCTGAGGACTGCTACAAANGCCCCTCTAACTATGACAACAGCATTCACTGCTTCTAAAGATTTTCTATCGTTTTATAAGAAATATGAATAATGGACAACTAATCTCCTCACAAAACAGAGCTGTTGTGGAAAATACAGTCTAATGGAAGTGGAAAACGACAGTGTTGCAGTTTGATTTATCTCAGATAAGGCATTTCTAGCTTCTATGGACAACTCTGTCCATAGTCACTCTGTTTAGAAACTGACTTTGAAAGTAACAAGTAATACCATAAAAAAGAAATACCCCTACCCCACAAAACCCCCAGCTTTAACTTACGGCCCTGTCTGAATTTGAAGGCAGAAGTCAAGGACTTCTGATAGTGGTACTGTGGAGGTAGCAGTGGCTAAGATTTGGAAGATAGGTGGGTAGGATGGTGAGAAGTGTTCCTTTGCAGGGTCTAGTGTGCTTTGTTATTAGGAAGGGAGTTTCTCAGAAGCATAAATGGCAAGTGGTTGTCCCTATCCCACCCCGATGCCTTAGAAAACCCTGTCCCAGAGCCTTGTTTCAACTTTGGAGTGGCAAACTGGGTAAGACTGATGAGAAGTGAACTGTTTGGAGTGGATTGCTGCCTCCTTTAGGCCACCTGGAAAACAGCTCCCCAAGGTGTTAAATTATGTCTTCCAAACTACCAGTTGCAATTATAGTGCAAAATTTCCCCTGCTCTGTAGAGTTTTAGAGCATTGATCTAGTCCAAAACTCATCTTTGTTGCAGCCCCATGCCTTTAACTTGAGCTAAGCTTTAAAACAATATAGTATCTATGCCACAATAAGTATTTGTGATAAAATTTACATCGTGCAATTGTAAATAAATGAGCAATATTTTACTCAGTATTAAAATTGGCCACCTCTTGCCTTTATTTCAGTTGATGGTAACTTCTTATAAATACATCAGGCTTGAAGTTTAATCCAGCAGTATATTTGCTTAATACTTGCACATTAAAGCACAAGAAAAATCAGAGACTCATTTTCCTTGCAACCTGTTTCTCCTTAGCACTTCCCACCTGTCAGATCCGTCTGTCTGAATGCTTTTGGTATTTTGGTCTGTTTTAAAAGCATTAGGTGAGGATAAAGATAGATATGTGGTTCATTACAAGAGGACAGTTCTGAACAAAATGGAAAAATAAAAGATAGGTTGCCAGAAACACATGTTGCTGCATGTCTGACTGTGGTACTTAAAGGAAACCCATCACCATAGTAACTAAGTCTCTGCTAAATAATTAACAACAGGTTTGTTCTTTTCTTCTCCTCTTCTCAGTTGTATGATATATCGAGACTTGACTATAGTTTTGAAGATAAGAATTGTGTATATGTGCGTGCTTGCACGCTGCATTTGGAAGATAAGCCCAAGAACTCACCGTCTATGGTCCTGATTCTTGCAGAAGTGACTTCAGGATTCTAGGTGTCTGTAGTTGTTGTCTTCTCCTAAATGAACGAGCTGTGCAGAGCAGTTTTAGCATTACTGTAAGATGTAGCTATCATGGAAACCAGACATAAAGAAAAAAATACGTGTTTTAATCAAAACCAAAGCAGTTTCTTGAAAGGCATTCAATTTCTGTTTAATAAACAGCTACTTAAAATAGTGGAGTGGAATTCCCTGCCTTGGCTGTTCCTCCCTCTCCATCAGCAGCACTGGGGCAGTGCCTTACTCGGCAGCAGATGAGCAGTGTTGCATTTCATACACTGGGTGGGTTGTTTTTTTGCTTGTTTGTTTTGTTCATTGCTTGTGCAAAGCAAGTGTGGAAACGTGGTTTGGAGATCAGCTGCAGATCAATGGGTGTCAGCACCGTTGCAGTTGCTGATGTTTTCAGTTGCTGATGACCATTTCTCTGAGATCTGCTTGTGCAGAGTCACCTCCACATTTGCTTTGGCAGCATTCTGGAGAACGCTGGAGTGTTCTACAAAATCTATGGCTTCTTACGGGGAAGTGGACTGCTTCTCCATTCTTTTCCCCCAGAATTTGGGATGAATGACATGGCGAAGTATTTGTGCTTCTGTCTGAGCTCAGTTTCATCTTGTTGGCAGGTCAAATGGGCTTATTTGCTCTAGCAGCTAATGCAGCCTGGTGGTTCACTGGCTTCTGGGGTTTTCTTTGTCAGAGCATTGTTGCTCATTAAACAGGCCAGGAACCATTCAGGATCAGAACTCTGAAGCCAGTAAATTAATTTGTTCCTGTACCTGTGCTCACAGCAGCTAATTGAGGTGAGGTACAAATTTGTAAATTGATTGTTCACCTTTAATTATTTGCATTAAAAGTCAACTCTTTCTCTCTACTTGAAATAGCCTGACAAAAGAAAATGTTCATGGAGTTTTTTTGATGCTCATGTTCGTGTTTGTTTTGTTTTTATTTGGTTTGGGTTTTTTTTGGGGGGGGGGTAGGGGAGAGGCAGGTGAAGTGAGGCCAGTGAGGGAGAACAGAAGAAAATAAAATTGCCTTTCTTGACTTTCTTGTGGAATTCTGGCATGACTCACAACAGGCTGTGAGATTAGAGACTTGTGTAGAGATTGGGGATATTTTTTTGTTTTTAATGTTACTGTCTGAGTTGGAGCTGGTCCACGGCACATTAAATATTCATCTGTTGGAGGTATAGGCATGAGCTCTCTAAAGACACTAGCTGCACTATATGGTCTTGAGCAGAAAGTGGGTTACTCTAGACACATTAATAGTAGCCAGACTGGTAGCACAGAGGACCCTGACATGTGGTAATTGGAAATTACCACAAGGAACAGCAGCAACTTTGGAGCTGTATTATATGCACCTTTCAACACTAAAAAAGCCATTCATGGCAGTAAATCAGATATTGAAAACTGGATTTTTCTAAATATGTTCTTTATTATATAGGTATAATTTTTCAGACACACTTATCCAGTAGGTTAAGAGATATAAAGCCAGTTGGGAGTAGTTTTCTGTTTCTGTGAGGATCATAGGAGCCATGTACAGACATACAGCTTAAAAATGGAACTGAATCAAGGAGATGGACCTAATTAAACAAATTAAAAGAATTTTCCAAGAAATCAAACTTGCAATTTTCAACACTGTCACTTCTTTGAAATCTGGAAACTTGAATGTGTTCCTGAGCTGGATGTGGAACATCTCTGCAAACGAGAAGGTGTTATGAATGTGTTATGAAATGTGTTAAACTTTGGTTCAGCAAGGCTTTAAATTTACATGCACAGGTTTCATTAGCTCGGCCCATGTAACTTGATCCGTGACAAATATATCCTAGTCAGTTATCTAACAAGAACATTCTAAAAGGCAAATGTTCAAATTCTAGATATCTTTCTTAGTGTAGTAAGTGAAAAGAACTTTTCCATTTTTTTGCAATGATTCATTTTGGGAAATGCCCTTGAAAAAATCTCCTTGTGTTCTAGCTAAGGACATACGTAGTTTAAGTTTTTAAGTTCTGCTGGAGATTAGTGATGAGTGAGGTTAGACTAAACCATGGCAATATTGTCTTGGTTAGTATAACAAGGAAATAGCTAAGTGAATTTTAATCTACAGAAAGGACAATTTCTTGTTGACAGTATCTATCCCATTTAATCTTTATCAGTGAAGTCCTGGATATAACATCTCAATCATTATTGCTCTTAGCAATTACTCTTATGCTGACTTGTATTCCCTGACAGAAGCTTTGTTGCTTTTCAAGCCATTTCCAGACTGTTAAAACAGCCACACATCCCATTTGAAGTGTGGACTTCCAGTTGTAGTTTGTATTTATGCATTTGACTTTTTGTGCTCATGTCTGCCATTGCTCATTTTGGCTTACGTATCCTAGTTTATTCCCCTGTAATATCTATCAGTGACTCCTAAATACATGAAGAGATTTCATTTTTTAAATTTATTTCTGTCTTGAATTGATCTGGGGGACATGATTATTACACACTGAAAAATACTGAGCTCTATCTCCAGAAATTAGATCTTAACGCCAAAACAGTTCTGCATGTAAGTGGTCACAGCAGTAAGTAGTAAAATAACTTTTCTAGTTTCATCTTAAGTGCTTTCTGTCAGTATGTTTAGTTGGTCATTTGATGCTGTGTAATAACATTTGGATACTCAGGAACTTTGTCAGGGTTTAGGGTCAGGGCAGCCCCTTAGACCTGGAACAGCTGCTCTCTGTTAACCCCCCTCCATCCCCAAAGGAGAATAGAAAGGGAATGAGGGAGAGAGACTTAGTGATTAGAAAAGGAAATTAGAACAGCTTGAATGGGAATGAAAATAATAATAAAAAAAAATAGAATATGTACAAATCTATACAAACCCAGTATCGAACCTGTCCACCCCTGATGGCAATTCCATCACTGTCACCACTGATGCTGTGGAGCAGGCACCAGGGGGGGTCCCAGACTGGGTCCCACAGCAGACAGGAGCTGTGTTCAGGAGCTGGATTCTGGTACTGGCTTCAGGAACTCACCGACTGGGATCAAGGGCAGAACAGACAGAGCCCTCCCTGGGTGCTCCGAGAAGGAACAAAAAGAGGACCTGAGGCAAGGCAAGCAAAGCTGGCAAAGCAGGACAAGAGGGGAGAAGAGCCCAGGAGCCCCCAGAGAGAGGGAGCGAGCGAGCAATCTGTAGACCCTCCTGCTCCCTCAGCTTTATACCCACTATGCTGTTTATGGGCTGGGATCCCTCGCTGGTCAGTTGGGGGTCCCCTGCCCTGTCCCCTCCTCTCTGCAGGTGCCACCTTTCACTTTCTGCACCCCCCCAGTGTGGGTGGTGCACAAGATCCAGCAGTGGCCTTGCTCTGCACCCCAGCCCTTGGTAGTGACTCTGCCCATGGGGTGTTCTCACTGCTGGCAGCAGCCCCTGCCTGGGCAAACAGGCTGCTAACGTCAGGCAGGGCAGGGAGGTAGAAGAACTGAGCTGAAAAGGAAAATCCCTGAAGAGAATTAGTTCTGTTCTCACTCAAACCAGGACAAACTTCCATAAAATTATTTGATATAATCTTGTTTGTCATAACTGAACTGAGAGATTTTAATCTACATATGCTTCAGAGCTTCAGATGTCAACATCGTAATTTCCATTCATGCCTCACCAAAAGTGAGAAAATCGGTGGAGTCTGCATTTCTTTCAGTTTATTCTCTGACCTCCGTGCAGAGGTGCATAAGGATGCACTAGGTCTGGTTTGTTTTGAAAATGGAATCATGCCACATGTTCTAAATGCCAGTCTGTGTCGGGGAGCCCTAGCGATTAGGAAGACCTAACCTCTCTGGATTTTGGCAATAAACTGTGTAACAAGCAGTGAGAGGGAGCAGCTGTTGAGAAATAAGCTTTTTAATAAAAACATGTAGTGTTTATATTGCATATATTTTAAAGGAAGCCTAAGAGTTTAGTGGGGGTGAAAGCAGCAGCATAGTACAGAATTTTCTCTGAAGAATGTATAGAATCCTATCAAGTGATTATTTTTTATTATTTGAGCCACTTCATCCTGAAGAGTGATTTTCACAGCAAGTACTGAATTCTATGGAAAATTTGTTCTACTCTAGTGGTCCTGGGCAACCTACTGTCCCTTTTTTCCCCTTGATTATGAGGATCTCTATGCTTTGAAAAGTGAGATGATTTTGTGACTGGACCGTTAATTGATGTTTTCAGGCTTTTATTGGAACAGTATTTATTATCATAAGGAATTAATCAACATTTTAAAAACCAGGGCCTTTGTGAGTTCGTAGTGAAATTTAAACTTTCCCCAGGTTCACATGGAATTAGTAGGATTCATTATGTCTTAAATTTTATTACTTACCACCTGACTGAAATGCAGGGGCATCAATGGGCCTCTTCTCTACCAGCTGTTCACTGCAAACCCATGGCAATGTAACTTGTTTTAAATATGAGAGAGGTGAATGTCAAGGCAGAACACAACTAATTGAAGCTGATTCTAAAACCATGTTTGTGACTTCCTTCATATGCTTATTAAAACCATAAATTTCCTTCGTTTATCTGAACCTCTTACTCTGATTGTTTAGTTACTACTCCCCTTCATCTTGTTTTGTATAAATCCTCTCTATACACCAAGAACTTTCCTATGTCCATATTATTGTTTTCAAGAGCTACAGGAAAAACATCATGTTTTCTCTAGTTGAAATAGGTAACATAAAAAAGATTCAGAAACTACTGTCACGGGCATTTCCAAGGACATAACAGTGCTAATGTAACAAAGAACCACTAATAAAATCCACCACGGAGGGATTCCAAGTCTATAAAACAAATAACTTGTATGAATATGATAACAGACCAGTTGGGTTCAGAAGTAATTAGCATTGGTACAACAGCTACAGGTCTTGTTTCAAAAAGGTAGCTGAATATTGATGTGAATATTTTCAGGATCTGAAAACTTCACTGTGAAATTTTTTATATTCAGAAATTCTTAGGCAGGAATCACAAGATAGCTGTGCTCATAGGAACAGGTTAGAAAAAAAGAGTGTAGCAGAGGCTACGTAGCTGAATATGAACATTGGAAGGGTAGGAAGCAAACTACTCTTTCTGATTTCAATATCTGAAATTTTAGCAGGAGAGGTCAAGCTTGGCATAAAGATATGTCATGGGACCTGCCTTTTATTAGGGCTTTTATTGAGCCTTCCAGAAAATTTTTACTTTAGTAAAAGGGGATGGATGTGAAGCATGAATTATACATAAATTACACAGTGTTGGAGGAGCCCTGATGTCCTGAAGGTTGCAGGATGGAAGCCAGTGGTGCTGGTTGGCTTAGCCAGTGATGAAAAGTGAGGATGTAAAGTCTCAAAACCACTGTAACAATTATGTGTGTGTATTTGTTCTATTTATATCCACCCTTTAAAACACGAGCATAATTCTTTGTAACTGCTGAGGTTGTTACTGATTTATGCTTGTGTGAAGGAGAGCAGCTTATGGTCTCCTTTCTGCTTATGTGCCTGTGGCTTGATGAGGTTACGTGCCCATAGGGTTACAGAGTTAAGCACTATTTCTGGACGTGCAGTCTCTTCAAGGCATGTATTGGGTGTGTATATATTATATGAAATGCATAAAATGAGATTTCGACCTGATTAAATCAGGCATAAAATAATTCAACTTGCTTTTCAGGGATGAACTCAATCTATGCTACAACAAATCAAACAAAACCAATGGAGAAATATTAATAAAAATAATCTTCTAAAGGAAAAAAAAACCAAAACAATAAAATTTCTAAGTCAGCCTGAATCCTGCCTGCTGTAAAAGAAACACTTAAACCAAAATAATAATTCTTCAGTTTTAATTCACTTTGCAGCTTGAAACCCCATATCGTAATGATATGGGTTCCAACTTCAGTTGCATTACTTGTTTCTGCAGAGTCTTAGTCTAGTTAACTTAATGCCTCTTTTATAGCTTTTAATAAGTAAAATACTTTGACAATATGCTTTTCTCTTATGTCTAAAACTTATTGTACTTACCTAACAGAACTCCCACCACTGGCTTGACCTTATTTGGTTTTTAGGCACAGCTGCTTTGCAGTCTACTCATTCCAACATATTTCAGGCTAACTGAATTCCTGCTCCTTAAGAATGACCCAATAATGAAACTAAATGATTTCAACAAAAAATATATTCCTATAATATGGAGCAATAGAGTTAACACCTCATTCACACCTCAAAGAATTTAAATGCTGACTGAAGGCATTTAAGGGCTGAATGAAAATGCAGCTTCTAACATCATCATGTGTTTTGAAACTGGTAGATAAAAGACCTGCTTAATAGAACTTTGTGTCCTCTTGTCTCATACCTGTTAAGAAGTAGGTACAGATCATAGTCTCAATTCAGTGTGATTTACCTGTAGAAAGCTACAAAAGACAAACAGCCAGAAGAAAACACCATTTTGGGACTGGATGACCTGTAAAGAACACACCATGTGCAAAATTAGATGCAGAAGGTACCTGAGAAGGTCAAGTACTACACCATTTCAGGAGTATGATGTCAATGGAGATTAGCTGGAAGGTGCCTTTATTTTATGAATGTGGTGTATGACTTGACTGTTGTGCTATTTTCTGTGTGGATTCAGGGAGCTTGTGGAAAAAAAGACACAAGAAGTCTGAAAACCTACACAAGTGTGACTTTATAGAATGTCCTGGTTTGGGTTTTGCCTCCTGATGCTAAAACTCTATTTGATATCCAAGGTTTAAGAGGTCTTCTGGGGAAAAAAATAAAATAATGATAATAATAAAAAAGTAGTATGGTAGAATAACCTTAAGTTTCTGAATTTGCAAGGCAGAATTGGTAATGACCCTACTCTCATACTTGGGGATTACCTGCTTTGGGTTAGTCTGCTCAACCTGATCTAAACATGGAACAAATATGCTGGGCAGGTGGTTGTATTGTTTCCTTTGAATGAGGTATTTGATACAGAATCTGGTTGCTGGCTGCAGCTGCTGATATGTGGTGGCCTATAAATCTAAAACCTCTTTGCCTTGTTAAGAGTCGTAGCTGGCTGCAGAACAGCCATCAAATCCCTAAGCAGTCAAGGAGCACAGGCAGCTAGTGAAGAAAGATGATGTTGCCAATCTGTAGCTGTGCAAGCCTAACAGAGAAGATAAAGAACTCCTGGAGTTGTAGCTGATGAATATGAAGAGAAAATAAACCTGGTTGTCCCAGGGCAGTTTTGCAGTGGGGTGTGGAATAGGAATCATAATCAGGCAAAGCAACTTCTCTTGTTAAGAAAACCATTTGAGGAACTGAACCTTTCTAAACCGTTATTGGCAGCTTGGATGCTTAGAGGGCTGAGGGAAATTTGATTTAGCTTCGTTAAAAGTTCATGGTGGCAAGGGAAAAGATTGAAACAGCTGCTTTTCCAAGCTATGCGAGGGAAAATCCCTGCCTTCTTTGATGTAAATCATCTGATCAGGCTTGTGCAAGGAGCACAAATGCCATAAACATACTTTTTGTTTTTGTGAGAATTGGGTGGATTGAGATGCCTTTTTGGTGAACTGGTGATTTAACTCCAGCTCCAGAACGGTCTGGTAGAGCAAATAACACCAGGTAGTGTCTATCCCAGGTATTTTAGTTGGGCAAATGTGTGAATGTTCCCAGGACTTCAGGCTCTGAAAAAATGTCAGCTTCCCCATGATGAGATTATTTGCCTCTAGGTGTCCAACAAGGAAGTTTCCAGTGTTACTGTGTCTTGGGAAACAGTGTAAACTGAACTACCCTGTGGAATGCAACATTAAGGACTGGGAAGCAATAAGGAGTTAAAATTACAGGTGCCAGCCTGGCTCAGGTAGCACCCACTGTCAGGCTCAGTGTTTTTCTCCTTCCAGTTTATGGGTGCTAACCTGGTCAGCACTAAAGTGGTGGAGTTGGTTGTGTATTTATTATTTTTTTTAGATCCCCAAAGTGCCCTAAATCTCTGTCCAAACTGAAAAGCTAAGCAGTAGCAGTGTGCTGGTCATAGCAAATCCCAGCAACTATTGCCTGGTTAGCAACAGCTGAAGCCATGGCTAGTGGAGTTGATTTATTGAGAGGGCTGTGTTGGCCATAATGATTACTTCCTTCTACTCATTTTGAAAAGAAACCTAGAGTCCTTAATTGCTCTTGAAAAGTCACTAGAAGTAAGCAAGAGAGACCTTGTTTTAAGTACTTGCCTGAAAGCCAGTACTTCTGTCAGCACAGCAGAAGCTGTTCAGCTTCAGCACGCTGTGTAGTACACCAGCAGGAGTAATTTAAGTGCAGGTTTTTGTGACAATTTCCAGATACGATTGATTCCCTTCCAGTTCAGCCAGACTGCTGACACCTCTGAGCTGATGCCAAGCTCATGAGGTTCAACAAGGCCAAGTGCAAGGTCCTCCATCTGGGTCAGGGCAATCCCAGGCACTGATACAGACTGGGCAGTGACTGGCTCAAGAGCAGCCCTGAAGAAAAGGACTCGGGGTACTGGTGGATGAGAAGCTCACCATGAGCCATCAGTGTGCTCCTGCAGCCCAGAGAGCCAATCGTATCTGGAAGCTTCCTCCATCTCTGGAAGTTTTTAAGGCTGGGCTGGATGGGGCTCTGAGCAACCTGCTCTGGTGGGAGGTGTCCCTGCCCCTGGCAGGGGGGTTGGTCCCTCCCAACCCTGACAATTCTATGTTATTAATGAAGTGCTTTATACATTCTGTCCCCACACTGCCAGTGCTGCTGGATTCCTAATCTTGAAGAAGTGTGTGTAAAGGGAAACTGGCTTGAAAGTTGCTCTTTCTCTGGCAGACTTCTTTGTAGTGTACCTATAGTTCATTTGGAATAACAGTGCTTGCAGGCTTAATTCACACGCAGTTCATTCTGCCAATTCAATGTTTGGAATACAGTAGTGAAAGGATGTTCAGTCTGCAGTAGCAACAGCAAAACTGTTCAAATCTTCACATAAGAGCAATGGCATTCTACCTGGGGGGGTTTGACACTGTTGTTAATGTCTACCCTACTCTCTAGGGTACTAGACTATTAGTCTACTATGTAGGGTCTAACAAGAGCCTTCAAGGTGAAAAAATTCTCACTACTAACTCTTCCCAGTGTATCATTAAATCTCCTTGAAAACTGGTTAAACAGAAAAGTATTTGAAGAAAATGGCTTGTGAAATAGCAGGTTTTTACTGGTTGTGTGCATAAGGTTGTTACTCCGAGTAGATATTTTGTAGTTGAGGGACCCTGAAGCCTTGGGTCAGTGTTAATATTCCAAAGAAGTCTTCCTGAGACAGCCGTAGGTATCTGACTCTGATTATAGGTATAAATACTGGAAGGAAGATCTATCACTGGAAGGTGATTTTTGCACTCAAATATTAGAGGCTTATGTTCTGAAAGTCTGTGTTAGGATTCTGAAGCTCTGGTTTATTTAGGAGCCGTGCTTTTCATCTGGATCAATGTATTCTGAGAAATAGTGCCTAAGTGCTTTTTCGTTTTACAAGAAAAAAAAATCTTTTAATGAAAACCCTTTTAGTAACAACTACATAGCAAATAGCTGCTCACATTTACTGCTAAACTCTGTCTGCAATAGAGAACTTGCAATCCAGCAGCAGTAACAACAGAGCTTCTTTACTTGAATGAGAAAATGAAGCTTCCAACCCACTAATGCTCTCTGCCATGCTCAGTGGGTGCTTGTTATCTCAGTGGTGACTGAAGTTTATGGTAAAGATAGCCCGCTTTCCTTTTTTGTGAGCCATACCATTTGTGAGGCCTGCTGTGGGCTTTACTTGCTTTCATGCAGCAGTACTCCAAGAATAACATGGTACCTCTCTATGGTCCACTTGTTACCTTGTGGTGGGCTTGAGAAAGTCACTTAAAATACAGTCTCAGCAAGAGACAGTTGTGTAAAGTGAGAAATAGTCTTAATTGTGAAAAGGACTTAGGGAAATGTTTTCATGCTCATAACCACAGTCCTATACCATGGACTGCAGTAACCTGCTGACTCAATTTGGAAGAGGAATTACAAAGTGAATTTGCATATTTGAATGCATTTTAATGCTGCAAGCACACGTGCTACTTTTGAGAAAAGAAGAAATGTGTTGGGGGAGTGGAAGGGTTAGTAAGGTTAGTAAGACAAGTCAGTTTTGAGCCTGATAGCAGGGGCTAGACTATGAACTTGGTACAGTTGTTTCTTGTTGAGAAGAGTAACTTTGAGAACTTCTACATGTGCAAATGGTTCTTAATGTAATGTGAAGAAAATAGTTTTTACTTGTTGCTTTAATGTCGTTAGTCTTTTGCTCTGTTGTTAGTCTTTTTAGCAGCTAGAGACTTCACTTTTTAGTCCAGGGAAAAAGCAAATGGAGGATTTGGGAGGACATGCACCAACGTAGTTTGCTCTGGTGACTCTTAAAACAAACTTTAGACTTTGCTCCCTTTTTCTTTTGTGAAAAGCAGAGCCCAGTTCCTCGCTCTGTTTACTCTTACAGTGTATTTTCAAAAGAATTCCCAAAAAGGAAATGGTGAGGTCTTACTGTCACTGAATTCTAGTGGATGTCAAAGCCAGATGAGTAGTTGATACTTGATTCTCCACTTAGAATAAACCCTGGAAAGAAGCAGAGCATGGGAAGGGAGAATGTAAGGAGTCAGGTCTGGATGTGCAGGAAAGATAAAATGATAGCATGTAAAACTAGGAGGGTAGCTTTTGTTTTCAAGATGAAGTGATAGGAGCTTTTTGGAGCAAGGGGAGCTGTGCTGCAGTGTCTTCAACTCCTTTCTGTAGTTCTGAAAGCATAGCAATCTAACAGGGTAATTTTTAAGGCAACTTCAGTAGTGGAGATAAGAAATTAAAGCCTCAATTAGGCTTCTAGCAGAAGCAGGGAACAAGGTGGAGATTCGTTTTGGCAACATTTCCACCGGGTCAGTTCTGGATCCAGTCTTACTCAACATCTTCATCAATGACCTGGATGAAGGGATGGAGTGCACCCTCAGCAAGTTTTGCTGAACTGGGGGGGAGTGGCTGATACACTGGAAAGCTGTGCTGCCATCCAGAGAAACCTGGAGAGCTGGGAAAGGAGAAACTAATGAAGTTTCACAAGAGAAAGTGTAGAGTCCTACACCTGGGAGGAACACCACCATGCGCTGGTACAGGTTAAAAGGTACACTTGCTGGAAAGCAGCCCCATGGAGAACTGCTTCACCATAAGAGTGATGGAGCACTGGAACAGGCTGTCCAGGCAGGTTGTGGAGTCTCCTTCTCTGAAGAGTTTCAAGACCCACCTGGCTCCGTTCCCCTGTGGGCTGCCCTGGGTGACCCTGCTTTGGCAGAGGGGTTGGACTGATCTCCAGAAGTCCCTTCCAACCCCCACCATTCTATGATACAACTGGTGTCTGGCCATCAGACAGGGATGGACTTCATGAAATCAATGACCCTGTCCCCTTGGAGACTGAATGTGGATGATGCATCTGGTGACCAAGGGAACACAGGCCATTCTGTGACTCTAGTCTCAGTTTTGGCTTTCTCCTGACTGGTGCAGTGGAAGGCTACCATACTATTGCACACCACTGCTTTGCCTAAAGCAGTCTTCTAGAATCTTTTCTTTGAAATCTAAAGAACTTGGGATGTTGTAGAATGGGGGAATATAGGCAAGGAAAGGTCATTTCCCTGGGCCTTGACTGTGCTTATATCAAAGGCTACATTAAAAGTTGTCGATCAGCTGTCAGGTACCATGACGAGATGCAGAGTAAGTCAGGATCTCTTTGATTTCTTCACTGGTAAGGTTATCTGTATGCATGCCAGTCTTGTTGTTCTGTTCTTAGCCTTGAGCTCTATACAGCTATTGATTTTATTTTATTTCTGGTTTGGACAACACTAGTGCTTATTCAGGTAAGGGTATTTGTTATTGTCCCAAGACAGCCTCACAATTCCTTGAGAATGTGATGGATTCTTATGTGCTAATAATGACTGCTTTAATCCAGCAAACAGGATGCCTTACAAACAGCAGGTTAGATATTCACAGCTAGTTTTGTGGTCCATTACAGCAATTCCTTTTCTTCTTCACTGCAGCTAGCATTAGCATTCAAAAGCTGAAAGCAAGCTGGTAGAAAGCTACCTAAATATTTATGGACTATTGCTAGGGTCAGAGTAACAAGAGCAGCAAATGAAATTAAAGATTTACACCATGAAACAAACCGTCTTATCAATCACTCTTTGCTAAGTTGTTTATGCTGTTTAAAGAAGAGATTTTTCTAAGAAGAATTTTATAAAAAAATGGTTTTCAACATGAAATTTTGATCTGTAGTTTCACTTCAATGTCTACATGATTTCTTCCGACGGAACGAGCGGGTGGAGATGATGCTGCAGAACTGACAAAGCTGGCTGTTGCATAGCTTGATTTCCACAGTATTCCACATCTTTTATCTGAGTATATCAAAATTCTCACCAAACTTTAGGGTCATAAATACCCCTGTGTGAGGAAAGTGATGTGAGGGGAGGAACTGAGATGCAGCAACCTCAGAAAATTCGTATGCTGAGACAGACTTAAGAATAAAAAACAGGAGTTGGGCAGACTTTGTATTCAAACTTTGCAGTCAAACCTCAGGCCAGACAAGGAAGCTGGCTGTGCTGAGCAGTGAGCTAGCTGAGATTCTTTTAAGTTTTTCTAGAGGGGTATAAGAACCCGGATAACTTGGCATCTGCATTAAATAAGAAATAACCCTCTTCTTTGGTGGAAGCTTGGCAGAATGTAGATTTGAAATGGAAGTCGTGTTGCTTATTCAAATAAAATCCTCTGAGCACAGAAGTCCTGCTCTCATTATTTTGATTATAAGCCTAAATATTTTGCCATGGCAGGCAGGTAAGAAAAAAAGACAAAATGTAAGGGAAGAGTATTTCTTTTTTCCTTCAAAATTTTACTTTTTTTATTGTCTTGGGACATGTGTAAGTTCATAAAACCAAAGTAAATCATGATTTTTATCGTAGGTAAATTTTAGTAATTACCTAGGAAGACCTCCATAAGGTAACAGCACAACGTGAATACATACATACATCACCTAGAGAAAATCAACTGAGCTGCAAGTGTCTGTAATAAGCGTCATGCCAGCTTTTTCTTTTAGAATTTAGCTAGGGATTGAATAAAACAAAGCCCCAGGAACTGACTTTGCATAAATGCATTTTCTAGCTTTCTCTCTAAGTAGTGTTAAGGATTAAAACAGAATAAGGTGCAGTATTTTATCTCAGTAGAATAATGGTAAGTATTAAAAAAAACCCAAACATTTGCATAAAGAGTGCACGCACATATGTAGAATATTCTTTGGTTTGGCTAGGAAAATCCGAAGGTAGCCCCAAACCTGTAAAAACAAGCATATCATATTGCAGTTAAATATTGATTCAGCAATGATTTGCCCTAAGCAGTGCATGTGTGTAGTAGCAGTGTCAGTATAGCAGTGTTGGTGGGAATCGGGATTTGCATTTTGCCAAAGAAACCAGTCTCTTTTGATGACTCACTAGAGTGGAGTTGTGTTGGTAATCACCCAAAAGGGATTCTGGATACACTTAGAGAAGAGGCTTCTACTAGTGGAGTGCCTGAATATTAGCATTTGAAATACTTTTGTTTGCTGGTAATTTGTGGTTCTTTGTCTTTCCGGGGAAATAAAACTTCCACGAATGTGAGAGAAGAAGTGCCTAAGAAAGGCACGAGGTGATTTTCATTCTTATATAATAAGGCCAAAGGATAGAAAGAGAGGATCTGACATTTATTGTCTCTAGCTGAGGTTGCTGCTGTTGCATCCTATCCCCTTGTCCTCCCCTTCTCTGCCCCAAAAAGCAAGTATCTGCAATTCTACTGAAATCCACACCAGCTTTAGGCTCAGTACTGCCCCAGATCACACCAGTGATGAGGGCTCTGATTCAGAAAAGTAACTGCATGTTTTCCAGTATTCCTAATCGCGCTGCGATGTAAACTTCAATTGTTTGCTTCGAATCCCAGCAATTCACAGCTTGGATACATTAATCGCAGGGCATGAATTGGGCCACAAAACAAAGAAATTAGTATCTTTAGAGATTCGTTTGTTCTTGATCCTTAGCCTGAAAAGAATCTGGACCTGAAGAACAGCTCTATTGCCTGGTCCTTAAAGAAAGCTCTGACACACAGGCACGCCAGTCTCCTCGTCCTGTCTCATTACTATTGGACTGTTGTTACGTACGCTGTATGGCCAGTGTGGAAATTCTACGAATTTCACCAGCTTCAGAGCACTTCCCCTTATTTAGCATTCACAGGCATGCCTGTCTAAACATAGAGTCTTTCTTCTGTATTTTACTTAAACCGTATAATCTTCTCCCCAGTGAGGAGGAAGATGCACACAGCCGCAGATGCCTGACTGAAATATTATTCTTGCTGCCCGGTGAAAAAAATTCTGAAGAGTCCCTACCAGTTCAGGGGAGTTATTTACCACTAAGCGCCATTCATAAGAAATACTAATTTTTTTTAATTAAAGGTTGAACTTGTGGTATGTGGTTTTCTCAACTGCTGAACTCTGTGCAAAATGTCTTTTTATTTCACCAAGGCTGAAAGATGTCTAATACTTCATAGTTATTTATTTTTGTTAGGAGAATTAGTTTGTTTTCCCTGTGAAATAAATGCTTCCTCCGGAGCTTGTCTTTCCCTCACTTTCCATTTATCAGCTGCAGTATTACATGGCTCCCTTAGCCAAGGAGATGCTTACAACATCAGTGAAATGTTTCAGTGCAAAGAACAATTTCTCCAGCATCTTTAACAAGGTCTGAAGAATGGCTGCAGGGAGTCAGATGCTGAATTACCTGGTGTAGAAAGATGAGCCTTTATGCATTCACATACTTCATGCGGGAGCCTAAATATAGACTTGTAGGTTAAAATATAATTTGGGGAAAGAAATAATTCCTGATGATGACAGGGGAGCTAGGTTTGTTATAGCACAGAATACTGATTCTGAGTAACACTCTGTCTAGAAGGATTCACAGGGCTGTGGAATGGATTGTCCTTGCTCCATTTTTTTAACACAGAGTAAATATACATTTGAATACCGGGCTTCAGATGGTTTCAAATGTATGCATAGCCCCTGCTTTCCATGGTGTCAGCTGTAGGATGAGATGTACCCTTCACCTTTCTGTCAGTCATCTTGGACAAACTCTTCCCAGATAAAAGACTCCTGAGGATTTATCAAGCTGTTGTATAGAGTTCCTAGGTCTTAGAAAACACCTGAAGTCAAAGGGGACTCTCCAACAGTGGGTTCACAGTACTGTGGGTAGTGTGTTACACACTTACACTCTGATATTAGCATTAGCAGTTGTCAGAAGAGATACTTTCCTAAGATGCATGTTACAAAACTTGCCTGTGTGGAAGATAGGTCTTTTTTTTTTTCCATTTTGTAAGTACACTTGGGAGAATTCTGGTTGGTTCCATGTACAATAAACTAAAGACAGTTTTTGTTTCATTCCCATCCTCGTGTTTTATTTATTGTGAAAACATGTTTGACTTACCTGAGCTGGTAGATTTGAGGAGGAGAGAAAATGAAGATGGATTGAATATCTTGATATAATACTTGGAAGTACACAGTCTTTCTCTGCCAGCAGGATTTTGGGTTCCATATTGTGCATTTTTCCTGACTGAGAGGTAGTCAGTCATCAGAAAAAAATGGGTCCACATGGAATTGCAATCCTGACATGATGTTTTCTGCTAAAGATGCTTTTAAACAGTGGATGAACAGTGCTGTCTGCTATTTGCACTAGGTAGCATTGCTCTCCTAGTATCCCAGGGTTGATGGGGGCTTTCCCATGAGGAGCTGCACTGTGAACAAGGCCTCAAATGCAGGATTTTTTTTTACTTCTGGACTTGAAAGCAATGAAATGTGTGCAAGACTAGCCTAGCTAATCAAACTATCGTGTGATTGCCAGCAAATGCAGCCTACTCATCAGAAAGACAGCAGCAGAGATGGATGGCTTCCTGCCTACCACCAGGGAGCCTGGCTGTAAGCAACATCTCAAATAACTCCTTAGGAGTCGCCCCTCGGAGTGGTGTTTGGGAAGCTCAGCCCCATGAGGTGCTCAGTTGCCCTGGTCTCTGTGCTACATTAGTGCTGTGGTTGATTTCCATACTGCCTTCCTGAAAGAGAAACAGCTAGAGGCATCATCTCCTGGGGATGTGATTTGCATTCTGTGTTTAATTAAAGCATAACAGTTTATGCCAGAGGATGTTAAAATGTGAAATGGAATGCTCTTTGCCAAATACTGGGATTTTATAGAGACTTAGAAACTCATTAGTAGAGAATTTTATTCATAATATGTGTGCAGCCTATTCTGCAGGGCCCATTGAGTTTGGCCTTGTTTTCTTTTGGGTTTCTCCCCCACTGAGTTATTTCATCCTCACATAATGTTGATGGCAAAACCCTGTTCAGTGACAAAATTATTTGACAAACAGAGCACTAAGCAAAATGTTTTTCTTCTGAGGAGCTGCTCTGGGGAATTCTTAATGAGATAGAGAACCTCCTCTGCACTAGGTCATAGGGTTCATTTTTGGTCACACCAGTCAAATTTTAAACATCGGAAAAGCTGTTAGGTGGTCTGTAAGAAATGTGGTAGGTATTTTATACTGCTTCTTAGGTTTTTTTACAGAACACCTCAACAAACCTTGTGACACTGACATTTGACTCTTTGTCTCAGAAGAGAAGTTGAGTATTAAATAGGAACAGTCATGTGGATAACTGTGCATAAATACTTTGTACAGTGGGTCAACAACTCGTAACAAATATTTATCACCTCGCTTCATGAATTAGATCATAAGCTCATCACAGGAATCAGCTATTAACAAATGAGTTCACTCAAAGTATCTGTTCATTTTGGTTAAACATGGAAAGTAATATTATTTATACAAATGTTGAAATGTCAGGACACCTGAAATATAAAATACTTGGGTTTTATACAAAGGTTTACCAGGAGTCTAATGGAATTTGTTCTTCTCTTAATTAGGAGGTGAGGTCGCCAAAATAGGGGTGACTTCACCCTTTTTCCCAATGGTGGTGTAAGAAATGGCTAAGCATGCTTCAGCAGTGTCCTGCAGAGCTGCTCTCTGGAGACAGGCACGGCTGGTCCATCTGCTCCATCCCTGAGTTATTGATATGTAGATTCAGAGTTGTTAGAATTATTCAAAATCCTCTTCCTTTGTTGAAAATGGAGCTGTAAACCACGGTTAGAAGTGACAGTTTAATGTACATGAATTTAAAAGTCCTTCCTTGATATTGCCAGATAATGTGCACAGTCAGAAAGAGCTTTTGAGAGTTTGCTCTTGGGAGTGAGAGAGGTGGCACTGAGGGTCTTAGATGGGGAAGGTGTTAGTGAGATGTTTGGCAGATAGACTTCTCTTACATTTGCCCACAGAAACCCACAACACCTGATTTGCAAGGGGTTGGTTTTTAGCGGATCAGCCTGGGCTGTGTGTGTGGTTATGTTCATACTGTTCTCTGCTGCCTACCTAATGATGCTGAGTGGTTTACCTTGGAACCGGAGAATGGAAAGAAGTCCCTGCTCTGCACACTCTTTGGATTAGAATCATTTATGCTAAAATCCATGCAATCTTAGGCAACAGAAAGAATGCTGGATATTAGAGCAGTCTGAACCACTGTATTAAGCTCCCATTAGGTTTCAGATATTAGGAGTGGCTTCCACTGTGAGATTCATCCTTGAGTTGTTGAAACAACAAAGTTTGATGATGAGTTACAGTCTCTGCTATGTCTTGTGATCCTGTGTTACTTTGTGTATATTTACAGGTGACAATTTTCCTTCTTTATCCCTTTAATGTTAAACCTTGCCTATCTGAAGCTTATTTTGCTGCACAAGGAAGGCGGCCTCCTAAAGATGCCCTTCAAGGTGCTGTTTTTCTGGAGTGCTGGGAGAAGCTAGATTAGATCTGCTTATGGAGCAGGGGGGGGACCACAGAGGGAAAACCTGCTAATGTTGGCTTGTTCTCTTGCACTCTTCCCACAGCTATTAATCCAGAAGTGTTGTACAGTACATGATGCCTTTTGAGTGAATGTTTTCATTTCTGTCTGACATGTCTCCCCGATGTTCTGGTCGCACATCTGTTCAGGTCTGTTAGCTGTGGTATTCCTCTTCCCCTGGAAGAAGACGGTGCTTTTGCACTGGATAGGGATTTGTAACTCGGAGCTTCAGTAATTTCCTCCTATCCGTGTAACTTCTGTTTGGAGAGCGTGATTTCAGAAGGCCTTGGGAAATAATAGATACAGCAAAGGCCTGGGTTTGTCATCGTAATCATTCCTTGTAGAGAGGGCTCATTCCTTCCAGGTCCATTTAATTCATAGATGGTCTCCTGTGAAGCCTCAGCAGAGCGTGGGCTCTGCTCCCCCTGGCTGTGCTGGTGCCTGGCGCTTTCTCCAGCCGGCGAGGCTGTGGGTGTTTTCGAAGCTGAAGCAGGGACTGCAAAAGCATGTAGGGCTAAAACTCGATTTGAATTACTTATTTCATACAAAAGAGGCTCCAATATAAATCTGAGACGCCCCATCAGAGCGAATTTTATTCTAAATACAGATGATTCATGTTTAGCTTAACTTCAAAGTGTTTATATTTTTGACTGAAGGTCTGAAATGGGGGAAGTGATGGTTTTCCTATCACAAGTAGTAAATATTCATGCTTTTAAGTGGATTTCAGATTGTACTAATGTAATTTCCTTTGTAATGAATGACAGCCATATAGCTGATTCTTACTTCATTCCTACACTAGAATTGTCATGCAGCAAATCAAATGCTAGGCTGTGATTTCCTGTCGATGCTGAAATACTGCAGTGTAATGGCCTGCTATGCCCATTCAGGTACATCCAGAAATAAATAAATCAAAGGAAATCATCTGTTAAAATGCAGTTTCATCATAATTACCAACACTTGATATGAACTACTCTGTGTGCTATTTCATGTAATCAAGAGATGTGAAAGATAGGGCTTATTAAAAAGATCATCAGGGATCAAAGAAGCAGAGCAGAAGGTATTATAGATGTGTTAGGGAAGCATCTTTAAAAAAAAAAAAAAAATCTTTGTATTTTTACCAGATATACAGTGTATTCTGTGGACACATGATGACAGAACAAACATCATCCAGAGGATATCCTTTGCCATGCTGTATATACCTATGATAAAACCTTAGTTTTTTGCATTGCATCTGGTTATATGACATTCGTACGTTCCATAACTGCATCAACGGACAAGGGAAGAGCTGTGGATGTCATCTATCTTGACTTCACCAAGGCCTTTGACACCTGCTTTCGAAGACGGAGAGATACGGGTTTGATGGGTGGACTGTTCAGTGGATGAGACGTTGGATGGATGGTTGCACCCNGGTCTGTAGTGACAGGACAAGGGGTAATGAGGGGCAATGGCTTTAAGCCAGCAAAGGGCAGATTTAGGCTGGCCATTAGGAGAAAGCTCTTTCCCATGAGGGTGACAGACACTGGAACAGGTTGCCCAGGGGGGTGGTGGAGGCCCCATCCCTGGGGTCACTGAAGGCCAGGCTTGGTGAGGCTCTGAGCAGGCTGACCTAGCTGGAGGTGTCCCTGCTTATTGAGGGGGGTTGGACTGGATGACCTTGAGAGGTGCCTTCCAATCCATTCCATTCTTTATCACAGCCTGCTACATAATCTAAAGGGGGTGGGGGACTGAGCAGAACTGTCTGCAGTCTAACAAAAATGTGACTGAAAATTCAGCAGCTCAGATATTTTTGTTTAACTACAAATGGTCAGAAAAGTGGGCAGATTTAGCAGCCCTTGTAGCTGCAGTGCTGTAAATTTTCAACAATAGCAGAACTGCAAATGAAATACCTAGAAAATTGTTGTATGGCCTTTTTAATATGCAATAGTCATAGCATGTATTCTAACAAATTTGAATATAGAAAATAAAATCAGAGTCAGAATTTAGTTAGTATTTTTCTGAAATTACTTTTTGAAACTGAGTTCTCTACTACAGCTTTTTTTTTTTCTTCTTTATTTCCAGAATCAGTGGAATTTGTATGATACTGTATGTTCTAAATTGCCTTTTAGCTACTGTAGTCGAGTACTTTTGGTTCAGAATTTAAAATCTGGGTGCCGTTTTTATCGATATGATCAGGTAAATATGTGTCAAATACTTCTCACAAAGACATACACCTCTGTCTCCATTGGGTAAGCATTACTGTCACAAGCCAGACTGATGGAATCAGAGCTCTGAGCTGGCCAAGGGCAGCTGGCCATCTCCAAGATTGGTGCATGTCATTACAAAAGATAAGCGTGCTGCTTTATTGTGTCATTGAGGTGATGGTGGTTCAGTGTGAATTACTACCAACCAGACAGCACTTTGTATCAATTATCCTATTAAAAATGGTCTTGGTGAGTTGTCTTGGTTGTCCACTTGTTTACATTGCTACGACCTTCACTGACAAACTTTTCATAATCATGGCAAGTAACTTAGGAAGCTTTTACCTTCCTTAAATATTTTGTGAAATCTGTATTCTGGCAAGCAACTCACATCTGCAAGAGATGTTGAATTCTGTTGTTGAAAGCTCTGAGAATCTTTTCAGCTTCTTTCTTTATCTGGAAATCCATATGGATTAGAGATTGAGTTTTGTAATTTTCTCTGTGGTCTTTTCAGGCTGTGTGAAGCAAACCAGAAGGCTTCAGTGAGTCATGAAGCAACTTGTGTTACCTGGTAGCTTTTTCTGATTGTGGCTCAAGGGTGATTTATTGGCCAAACTGTAGACTCCTCTGTATAAAGGAACATCACTGTGGTACATGGGGAGAGTACCAGCACACCTCAGAGTGTTCAGGGAATTTGTGGGAAGACATTACCCAGCTTCTTTTTTTTTCATTTGAAATAGAGGAGTTATTTGACCCGGAGATACATCTGAGCTATGGTTGATATGGTCATGAGTGAATAAAATCTCTGACGAGAGCCTGAAATCCTATTTCACATCGAGGATTTTCTCAAAAATGCATTTTGCTGTAGCTAGAAAGAGGTATAAAAGTTGAAATCTGCAACAAAGTAATAAAACTAAGAGTTCCTTTTGTCGTGAATTAAATGCCCTTTGAGAAGAACTCTATTTTGGTTTCAGGCACAGAGGAAGATAGCTTAGATTGCTGGCTCTGTCCCAGTAAGGTCGGATTTGGCCAAGGTGAAGGACACTCGGATGTGTAGTGACTGTCGTGTTATGGGTGGATTAGAGTACCCTGAAATCTGGATAGTACCTTAAAGCTTTTCAAACCATACAGTGCTTTTCTGCCTGCAAAACAATGGCAGGAGATAAATGTGGCATTGGTAAAAATCTACCATGGGAATATTCAGATTTTGATGAAAAAATGTTTTCTTTTTTTTGTTGTTCTGATAACAGCTAATTCTTTTGATTAATTTTGCATGGGTTGGTGGGTTTTTTATTACATCGTGGGGTTTTTTTAAACTAATTTATCTCATATTTCATGTTTGAGATCTTGATTTACTATTTTACACTACCATTGTGGGATGCTGTGAAATGAATGTGACTTAGCAGCCTTAAAACTTGAGTCTTTTGTTCTGATTTAGAAAAAGTGATCTGAAAGGCTAGGATCTCCTCTAGAATGAAGAAATGTTTTTTCAGTCTTCTTATTTCCATTTTGCTTGTAACTGCAAAACAGAGGAGGATTTTTTTAAGTGGAGGAGGAACAGTATTTCAGTGGAAGACTATGTGTTTTGAATTTCTCAAAGGTTTAACCTGAACTGTTATTGATGTCTTGGGTGAGTGCTAATTGAGCTGTATTTCTCTGAGAAAAAGCAGAATTTCAGGTTGTTCCATGTAAAGGTGAAGCAGAATCACCTCTTCGAGGAGAGGAAAAAATCTGGGATCAAATATTGAAGCAAATATTGAAGGGGAGAGTGGCTATGACATAGTTTCCACCACAGAAATGTGGTGGGATGACTGTCAGGACTAGTGCTGCAATGGATGGCTACAAGCTCTTTAGAAGGGACAGGCAGGGAAGGAGAGGCGGTAGGGGGGCTCTGTATGTTAGGGAGTGGTTTGATTGTATAGATTGATTTATATACATGTGTAGTGACATAGTGTCTAGTGTATAGAGTGCATATATACAGTTTGATTGTATAAAGTGGCAAGGTTGAGTGCTTATGGCTAAGGAGAAGGGGGAAGCCCAATAAAGCAGGTATCCTGTTGGGAGTCTGTTATAGACCACCCAACCAGGATGAAGAGGTTGTTGAAGTGTTCTATAGGCAGCTGGCAGAAGTATCAAAATCACCAGCCCTCATTCTTGTGGGGGGCACTGGGTGTCTGCTGGAAACACCACACACATAAAACACATCTGTTTACTAGCAGAGAAGGGCTGGTGGGGGGTGTGGTGGTTGGAGGCTACCTTGGACTTAGTGACCATGAAATGAGTTCTCAATTCTTGCTGAAGTAAGAAGGGGGGTCAGCAGAACCACTACCATGGACTTCTAGAGGGCTGACTTTGGCCTGTTCAGACTCTGGTTACAAAAGTCCCTGGGGGGGCAGACCTGAAGGGAAAAGGGGTCCAGGAAGGCTGGACATTCTTTAAGAAGAAAGTCTTAGAGGCACAGGAGCAGGCTGTCCCCATGTACCAAGATAAGCTGTCGGGGCAAACGACTGTCCTGGCTGAAGAGGGACCTTTTTCTGGGACTTAGGCAAAAGAGGAGAGTTTAACAACCTTGGAAGGAGGGGTGGGCAACTCAAGAAGAGTGCCTAGTTAGGTCATGCAGAGAGAACATCAGAAAGGCGGAAGCACAGTTAGAACTCAGACGACAGCTGTAAAGGATAATAAAATAGGTTTTTACAAACACGATATCAACAAAAAGAGCCAAAGAGAACCTTCACCCATTACGGGATGCAGAGGGGAACATCACCACCAAGGATGAGGAAAAGGCTGAAGTACTGAATGCCTTTCTTTGCCTCAGTCTTCAATAGTCAGACCAGTTATCCTCAGGGTGTTCAGCACCCGTAGCTACAAGACAGGGATGGAGAGCATAGTAAGTGCCCCATAATCCAGGGAGGAAGCAGTTAATGACCTGCTGTGCTATCTGGACACTCACAAGTCTATGGGGTCATACAGGATCCACTCAAGAGTGCTGAACGAGTTGGCACAGGAGCTTGCCAAGTCTCCCTACATCATTTATCAACAGGGTTCTGGTTAACAGGGGAGGTCCCAGATGACTGGAGGCTCTCCAAGTGTGACACCCATCTACAAGAAGGGCTGGAAGGAGGATCTGGAGAACTACAGGCCTGTCAGCCTGATCTTTGGAGCAGTTCATCTTGGGTGTGCTCACTGAGCATATTGATGACAACCAGAGGATCAGGCCCAGCCAGCATGGGTTCAGGAGAGGTTTAATGAATCAGATCTCCTCCTATGATCAGGTGACCCACCTAGTGGAGGATGGAAAGGCTGTGGATGTGTCTACCTGGACTTCAGTAAGGCCTTTGGCACTGTTTCCCACAGCATTCTGCTGGAGAAGTTGGCAGCTCATGGCTTGGACAGGTGGACACTTTGCTGGGTTAAACACTGTCTGGATGGCCGGGCCCGGACAACAGAGCAAATCCAGTTGGTGGCTGGTCACTAGAGCTGTTCCCCAGGGGTCAGTTTTGGAGCCAGTCTTGTTTAGTATCTTTACTGATGACCTGGACAAGGGGATTGAGTGTACCTTCAAGCAAGTTTGCAGACAACACCAAATTGCGTGGGAGTGTCAATCTGCTAAGATAGGGAGGCTCAGCAGAGGGATCTGGCCAGGCTGGATTGATGGTCAGAGGCCAGTTGTATAGTAGTAGTTCAAAAAGGCCAAGTGCCAGGTCCTGCACTTGTGTCACAACAACCCCAGGCAGTGCTACAGGCTTCAGGAAGAGTGTCTGGAAAGGTGCAGGGTGGAGAAGGACCTGGGGGTGTTGGTGGATGGCCAGCTAAACATGAGCCAGCAGTGTGCCAAGGTGGCCAAGAAGGCCAATGGCATCCTGGCCTGGGTCAAAACCAGTGTGTACTGGGCACTGGTGAGGCTGCAGCTTGAGTGCTGTGTTCAGTTTTGGTGCCTCAGTATAAAAAAGACATTGAAGTGCTGGAGCAGATTCAGAGAAGGGCAATGAAGCTGATAAAAGGTCTGGAGACAATGTCTTATGAGGAATGTCTGAGGGACCTCAGTTGTTTACTATGGAGAAGAGGAGGCTGAGAGGAGACCTTATCACTCACTCTCCACAACTATCTGAGAGGATGTTGTAATGAGGGGGGTGTTGGCCTCTTCTCCCAGGTAACTAGTGGTAGGACAAGAGGAAATGGGCTTCGGTTGTGCCAGCGGAGGTTTAGGTTAGCTATCAGGAACAGGCTGCCAGGGAGGTAGTGGAATAACCACCCCTGGAGGTGTTTAAAAAATGTCTAGATGTAGCACTTGAGGACATGGTTGAGTGTTTCTGATAATATTTAGTAGACAGTTGAACTTGATGATCTTGAAGGTCATTTCCAAACTTAATGATTCTATGAAAAAAGATGACCAAAAACCCAGGTTACAAGAGTTGAAGACAGAAGAGGATGATGAAGAGACGGCATGGGAAGATGAGTAGGAAAGTTTTTGGTGGGAAGAATTGCCCATTGTGCAGTGAAAGGAGCTGGTGCTTGGTTTGTGACTGTCTTATGTGGTGGTTTGGCACTGGCTGGATGCCAGGTGCCCACCAAATCTGCTCTACTGGTTGATCCAGGCCAGGATGCTGTTGTCCTTCTTGGCCACCTTGGCACGCTGCTGGCTCGTGTTTAGCTAGCCATCCACCTCTTCTCAACTGGACAAGGGAGAGAAAATATAATGAAAGACTCTTGAGTTGAGATAAGGACAGGGAGAGATCATTCACCAATTACCGTCACAGTCAAGGAAAATTAAACTAATTCTCCCTTCTCAAGTCCATTACCGATCAAGTGAGACAAGGGTAATGAGAAAGAAAACCAAATCTTGAATAGACACCTTCTCCCCACCCCTCCCTTCTTCCCAGGCTTAACTTTACTCCCAATTTTCTCTACCT
>VWZY01002098.1:81616-100974 GCA_013399075.1 Chloroceryle aenea | reverse complement strand
GGGGAAGAGAGGAAATAATCTCACTGGAAGTGAACCTCTTGGAAATGTAGAAAAGAAAGTAAAGGAGAATTACAAGGCACTTTAATTTTCCTCTGAGGTAATAGGTGGCTTATGCAGCAAGAGGGTAGAACAACAGCTTTAATGAAGGAGTAAGAGCAGGTTTTGAAACTCTTCACATTTTTTTAGTAGTTCTGGGTTAACTGGGGTAAAGAAAGCTAAGGAACAAAACCTATCACAAAAATCGGGAAAGCAAGACATGAGAATTGAAGGCAAAAACTGGTCTAAAAATGGGAGTTCTGAGATTCTGTACCAACNGGAGTTCTGAGATTCTGTAACAACACACCCTCAAGAAGAACCTGGGGTTAGTGGTTCAAGTGTGCAACATGATAGCACTGGCTTTCTGAAAAACCCAGAAATGAAGTTGGATAATGTGCTAAAATTCAGCCAACCACAAGCAGCTGCTCAGTCCAGGGATGGGTAGTGTGCTGATTATAGGGAAAGAACAGAAAACTGTCAACACCTAAAGAAAATTTGAGGCAGAAAGGTATTTAGAGCTGAAATTCAAGTCAAGTGTCAGCCTGGCATTTGGAGAAAGAGGGAAAATTGCTGTGTGCAACATGAATTTGCAAGGACCAATAAAGATGTCCAGATGACAAGGTGGTGATCTTAAGAGTACTCCTTTTAGAAGCGAAGGATGAAATGATGCAACAGAAAGAGTGGGACACTTAGGAAATACATGGGACTTCCACTGACTTTAGGACAAACCTATCAGTGAAGTACCAGGAAAACCAGCATTATCCATGGAAAAAAAAAAAAACAAAAAAAAACAACAAATGCTATGGATGTAAGTGAGGCTTAACAGCATCCCTCTCTTCCTCCCTGTAGAAGTAAAGACAGTGTCCATGTACGAAATAAAAATAGTAATGATTTTTTGTTGTGTTGGAGAAGGAGTATCCTTTATTGGAGGAGGAAAGAGAATCCAGATATTAGGCCACTTAAAATTGGCTTGAATTCAATCCCCATTGTCTTTAGTTTAACAGGATGATGGAAAACAGGTATGGTGGGAAATAACAAGATGCATCCTAAGATGAGCGCATTTGGAACTGATCCTAGAGCTACAGTAATTAAACATCAGCAGTCACCATCTTCTAACTGGTTCAGGGAGAGAAATGGAAACACTTCCCACAAAGGAGAAACTAATGACAGAGGTGCTGTGAATTACATATATCTAAAGAGACAGACAAGAAAGGTGGAAAAACACCTCAGTGTGATTTAGGGTCCCAAGCGCTGCTACTACGTAGGAAAATTATTTGCATTTTTTTCTCCAGTTAGAAACAAGGTTTAGAAACTGCCAGAATACCACAGAGCATGGCTGTGTGGCTGTGTGGCAGTTCAGTGTTGGCCAGGGATGTGAGTTTACCCCACAGGGAGCATTTCTTAAACTGAAGGGAAACAAAAGAACCCCTAATTGAAACAGTTCCCAGACCTTTCCTTTGTCTGGGTCTACCTTATTCTGTAAGCTCCTCTCCTTTTGCCATTCATGGGGATATTTTTCACTGTGCTTGCAGCGATAACTGTGGCATTGCCCATCAGGCAGGTGGCATGTCTTTGTGGGACAACACACAAATCCATCCACTGACCCCTGGCACAGAGGTGCCCTCACTCTCTTTTTTTGGTCGGCATGTGATTCTGCTTTTTACCATCAATCTGCCTTTTACCATCTATCTGTGTATTTAGTTTCCTCTTTCTCTTCACGTTTGTTTCACCGTTGCAATTCCCATACACAGAATTAGATGTTGTGGCATGGCCTGTCTACACTTGGAGGATTTGTTTTCATTAGCACATGAAATTTTAAAGTTATTCCTGTGGATAATGCTTTTCTGTTAGCTCCATCACCCTGTATGTCACAAACATAATGCAAACGTTGTACTATAAAGTGGTGTTATGAAGTGGAACAGGAAAGATAATCTGAAGTGTTAAATTCAAAGTGATGCTCTTGGTATAACGCTTATGCAGATTTCAGAGCCGAGCTGACAAAGGAAAATATTGAAGTGACATTGTTTGCAGTACAATGAACGGATACAGAATCCTAAGAAGGGCTGGGGGAACACTAGCTGCTGTGTCCTACTAAGCTGGGGAGCTGCCACCTATCAGAGAGGAGGATTTTCTTGCAGCCTTCATTCCAAGACTTTGGTACCACTGAAACTGGGGACTGGGCATGGGTAGATCGTTTCCCCTTTAGAAGGTCAGTAATTTTAGTGACTAATAGCATTTTAATAGTCTGTAACACACTGAGTAATTGACTAGAAGAGAAATCTCATTAGAATTTGAATATCTGGTACTAAAATGGCTTGACTTTGTAGCAGTTTTGAGTAAGACACTTCCAGGAGCAAAGGCTGGGTAGCAAATGACTTCCAAGGATGTTGGTAGGTGATACAAGAGTATTTATGGAGCATTGAACCAAATTATACCTGACTTTGTGGCATAGCTATTTTTCAGCTTCTGTATACATAAAAGTCTAAACAAAGAGTATCTGTATTTACTGACTAGTCTGATTTTTGCAGGATGCTTTATTTCTGTTCTGATCGTCTTTGCTACAACTTGGGTGGTTTGAGCAAGAGACAAAACCAAAAGCCATAAATATTTTTCTCTACTTCATTTTCTAGTGACTTACTTTTTGCTGCTAGATTTACCTCTGTCTTCAACCCTGATACCAATGCAAAATGTATTCCATATACTTGGCTGTTCTGTTTCTTAATCCTTTGAACTTAAAGGTATTGTCCGTGAATGTTTTGAAAGCAGAAGAAATTGAATTATATCCTCGAGACAGACTGGAGTCTTTCTATGTTGAAAACTGGTTTTGTATGTTTATTTTGGAGTAGTCAGTTAAAGCCCCTGAATGCAAGGAACAGTCTACCTCACACTGCACCCTGGTGCATGAGTGGCACAGAGGGTAATGTGTACTGTGTTGACACTGCCAAAGAAAATCACTAGCAGGGATGTCAAACTTAGCCTGTTGCCGGGAGGACCCAGGAAGCCTGACATCATGATTTGGAGTCTGCCACCTCAAGTGGAATAGTATCTGATTGCAGGAACATGTGTCCCGAGCATGCTGTCTAGGAAGCCACAATCGGAGTGAGGAAGAGTGGCAGCAATTGCCGCACAAGAGCATTACTGCACCACGGCTTTATCCCCCCCATGTAGCCAAGAGTGCCCCAAGGAGGGGTTCAACTCTCTCTGCATCTGCGTGCTAGCAGCTCTTCAGAGGGGGCAACTGGCTTCCCCACTAGTGGTGTGGCAGGAGGAACTGTCACTGCAGGATTCACAGCAGTAGAAGCAAAAGAAAACACATAGCTGGTTTGTGTTCATTCCTTAAAGGACACGTTAGTTGTCTAGAATTAAGAGGACGCAGAGCCAAGTGGGTGTTGAAGTTGATTGCATACAGATTGCACTCCTCCGAACTTGTGCGGTGTACTTCAGAGCCAGCAATTATTGATAATGAGAACCATGCATATTCATTGGCAAAGGAGGGGGGATTACAATTAATTCCAGGAGTAGGTGTGGTTACTGTCATTATTTCTGGGAACTCATTATCATAAATCTCGTCCCACTGATGGCTGAGCACTGCTGTCTGGTGGTCGTGGGCTGGGGTCTTCTGGAGAAAGGCCCCCCCAGTCTTCCTCGCAGTGTATTTTTGATTTTGGCTCATAATGCAAGGTTGTGCTGAGCCAGCAATTGCAGCACTGGCATGATCTGGCTTCTCTCTGGAGGCTCCTCTCTGTGCCCGCTTAGCTCATCGTCAGTCCCTCTCATCTGTACAAACCAAGGCTACTCAAGAGAGTCCATCAGGGTTAGTTCCTCCTCTTTATACGAAACAAGATACAGCTGCAGAATTGAAAGACTACAACACAACATTTATGCCTCATGTGGGAGGTGACATTGAAATGAGTTCAACCTGTTGCTCACATGGTGGAGTTTGCTCCACTTCTGGGACCACACAGCCTTTCCTTTCTGGGTTCACACATACAGTGGCTCTGTGTTTTCAAGTGTGATGGATCTGTTTCAGCTAGAAAATGTGGAAGTTAAAACTATGGCATGAAGGGCATATCAAACTTTATCACCGTATTGATAGAATTATGAATCTCAGGAATGAGGGAATGCAGTAAATATCTGGACTTCAGTAAGGCTTTTCATACATTGTTTCATGAAATGTTACTTGAAAAGTTGATTCAAGCTGACTGTGATGGAGATGCTGGAGTATAATCTAAGAGTTGGCAGGGCAGCTGTAAACAAAGAATAATGTTAAATGGATGAGGCTGGAGCTTTGGGAAAAGCCTATGCCGGGAATAATGCTATTTATGTTTGGATGTTTAATATCATTGATAATAGCACAGAAAACTAAGAGTATGAACTAAAATCTATGGAGGTGCTGAACTGTGATGGCACCTTTACAGAGGAAAGTAGTTAACGCAAAAGAGCAGAGAGTTATTAGAAATGTTGATGAAAAATAGGAAGAGAAGATGAACATTGAAAAGCATAATCTGAGTCATGGCTCAAGGGAAGAATAATGTGTAATAGAAGAGCAGAACAAGCTCACGGTGAAACTTAGGAAATAGATTTTTTCCTCTTCTAATTAACTCAAATTAATTAAAAATTGAAAAAGTTTTTATTTATGGATTATCTGTGTCAGTCACAAAGACAGTAAATTCTCTTTAAAACCCCATTAAAAACTCCTGAATCCACCAAACCCATAAAAATATACAACTTGTCCCACCCCCATCAACCTCAAATCATAGACCAAACCAAAATAACCTTCTCCTCACCAGTACCTGAATTGTAGTGTACTCGTTTCACACACTTAATTGCGAAGTGCAGAAGTGTTTGGCTCCCTGGAAGGTTGTTTGGCTACTGCTGCATTTGTGGCTATTTCACTGCAAGCCAGTCAGCTATTATTCAGATAGTGAAATGCTTAACACACCCACAACCTACTCCCCCAGCAATACAACACCAAAGCCATAAGGAAAAGTTTTAAAGTCACTTAAATCATCACCTCCTTAATGTTACTGCTGGAGCTACCTCGTGGTATTAGAGATAAAATATGTATGTATATCCAAATCTATGACAATTTTCTTCCAGAAAAATTAGGTGCATCTTGACATTGCTCTCAAGAAAATAGAAAAGGATGCTTTTCCAAACCACCCTTTTCCATTTTATTAATGAGCTCAGTTGTTGCTGATAGGTTTGTGTGAGGAAGACTGCGCGTGAACGTTGTGCATTTCAGTGCTACAGTTGTTAGGAGTGCAGATCTTTTCCAGGAAAATGCTCCCATTCTCAGTTGTACTCCCAGGCATGAGGGAACTGGTAGCCAGCACCGCTGAAATACGCTGCCTGAGACTGCTTAAAACATTTATCACTTAGCAGATTACTGTTTGGAAGAGCCCTGTCCCTGAAATTGGGACTCCAAACACTAAAATGCTATTTGCAAAAAGTCCCCTGAAGTGGACTGTCACTGTGTCTGTCAGGGAGAGAAGACAGAGAGAAATGGCTGGTAAAACCAAGCAAAAAACCACCCCACCAATAAAAAAACCCCTCAACGTACCAAAAAGGAGGGAGGAATGGTTTCAGCATCCTGATCGCATTATTAATACGGGTTTTGATGTTCCCATTTAATAGAGAGCTTTCCTTTCCTTTCCTCTGGTATTCACCCTGAACTCATGACTTGGCCCTGGCATCAGCCTGTGGTGAAATGTCTCCTTCCCAAAAGAGTTTGGGCAAGACCTGCTTAAGGTCTGGAGAATTGTATTGTGGAGCTGAAATGTCAGAGGATGCCCCCAGGGCTCCGTGGTTGGGACCCTGGATTGCAGTGCCCAAGGACAGAGGGGTGACTGTGCATGCCCGGTCCCATGGCACCCAGAAGCACAAACTGTTGGGAGAAGTTTCAGCAAGCACAGACATAGAAGGCTGCTTTATGAGGAACAGAAGTGCAAGTTCACTTGGAATTTATATTGTGGTAAACACACAGAAAGATAGAAGGTCAGTAGGAAATGGAAGCAACAAAATAAAATAAAATAAAAAAAAACCAAAAGAAAAAAAAAAAAACCCACCCATGCCTTCTTTAACATACAATTAAATTTTTAAGTTTTCTGTCTGAACAAATGCATCTTGAGATTAAGACTTTTTTCTATGACATATGTTTGACAGAGTGGATTTGAATAACATGCAGTACATGAAGTCTTCCTCTGGCAGTGTACGTGTAATCAAATAAAAGGAAATGGCAAAGGCACTGTGTATTAATTCTCTTTGTGTTTTGTGCAGCTGACCTTTTCCTGCATTGTATGGTAATTAGTATATGCAGACTTCTGAGCTGTGACAAGAGATTCGAGGAACATGCAGCCTTACTTCTGAGGTTTTTGAAGGTCTTTGATCATCCTATACATTCAAATTTCTATTCACACCCCTTCTGAATGATAGACAAAGTGAGCTTGGCATTTCTTTCACCGTTTCCCTCTGACTGGTAGATGCTGGTGTTACCAAAAATGAAGCTAATCACTATCTGAAGTCTGTTTATGTATAAATCCAGATGTAGAGTGGGGAAATAGTGACTCCTGTTTTCAGAATTCAGACACCTACCTCTACATAACACCCTTTTTACCTTGGGAGAGTACCCAAGCTTCAGCTTCATTGGACATGGCTGATTTTTAATCATTTAGGAAAGAAAGGGAGGAATCATTAAGTAGTAAAATGATACCAGACTGGTTAAAAATGTGAGAGCTTGCTATAGTCCTGTGTTCTGCACTCACCTAAATGCAGTGGCATCTTTGATACCCATATGGATTACATCAGCAAGATTAAAAGAATAACTAGGATTTGATTAAAAAATAAAGTAACATTTATTAAGAATTAGTTAACTTTCTTCTATATATTTCTTACTATTTCCTGCCATCATTCTATGTTACACATGAAATTTCAGCATCTACAGAGAAGCTATTTTCAGGTAAATTACATGGGAATTTTCTACAAATATGCTAATTTTCTACAAACAGGCTTAGAACCAGGCTGATATTTATCCATACCTTACTGGTGTTGCAAAGAGCACTTCTCTTCTGTGGTCATACTAAGGGATGTGAGCTGACGTTCCTGGGAGTGTAGGATGAGCACCGTGCCTGCCTAACCCAGGCTGGTATTTGTGAGGAGTTGTGGTTTAGTAAATGATGCGGTTCATTACTTTCTGTGAGTTCTAAATACAAACTCAGAGTTGTGGCAGCTATCAGAGCCGAATTTTGAGTAACAGCAGCAGTACCATTGTCTTACTGCAGAGAGTCTTAAAATACAGCGTGGCTCAGCTGTATGACCTTCAAAAAGGGTATGGGCAAGCTGCTGTGTGCAGTAAAGAACTACCAGGCTGATTTGATACCTGTTTCTCTTCTTCTAAGACCGTAAAAACCTTTTCTTTTCTGAACTATGTTTCTATAATGACTTTGAGACAATGTTTCTGGTCACAAGGAGCTCCACAGTCTTGTAGAAAAAGCATTTGCAAAATGGAACCCCCAAATTAGGACAAGCAGAGGCTGGAACAAAGGAGAGTTTCTGCAAGAGAGTGATAAAATGTTGAATCAGTGAAGCCAAGCATGTGGTGAGTCCTAGAAGCTCTAGACTCCATTTGAGTGTCATGTCAGAGCAATTTCATGCAGCAGCTCAAACTAGATGGCTGTAATGATACCTTTATCACCTTGAAAAATAAGAATCTTTATATTTATTCTAGCCATTTCTAGATGGTGAAATTAAGATGTCAGGTTTTTAAAGGTGGAAGTATTATTATTATTGTTTATTATTATTGTTGGTTTTTTATTATTGTTGGTTTTTTATTATTGTTGGTTTTTATTGTTATTGGGTTTTTTTATTATTATTGTTGGGTTTGTATTATTATTGTCTCTATTAGGTTTTACTAGGTGATAAGTGACAACTGCCTGTTGATACAACGGTAGATTTAACGTAGCTTATTTTCAGGATATATAAATATTCATGAGTTCAACATTCCTGTTGCGGATACTGGAAGGGAAAATACCGTGATCATCATCTTAAGATAAAAATCAAAGCCTTGCTAGCCATCTCCTCTTACCTGCCATCTCTACCTGACAGCTAGAGATTCATGCCGCCCACTCAACTGTAATTTTTCAGTCAGGTATTTGATATTTTAAAGCTGAGAACAATGGCATGAACCTTTTCCCCAGATCTCCTTCAATGTTTGACTGTTATCACGGGTAGGATTTTATCTTTTCTTGGAGAAGAGGTGGGGAGAACACTGAGCTGTGGAGACTGCAGGAAGCAGAGATGTCTGTAAACTGTCTAGCCCTTGGGTCCCACGTGGTGATCCAGGCTAACCATGCCAGCCTAGAGTATTCCCCTGGGGATGTTTGCAAGCTGCAGTGAGCTGGGGATTTCTCCAGAGGCTTCTAGTGCCCCTGCCCTTATAACTGTCACTTCCAGACTTTGTGTGGAAAAAACTCACCTTCAAAAAGTGCAGATGACCTCCTGCCTGAGTATCAGATGTTTCTTACAGTGCCTCTAATTGCACTACTAAATCTAGAAGTTTCTGCAAGAGAGTGACTGATGGAAATGTTGCTTTAAATTCTTATCTGCATAGAGAGGCATGTTTGGATCTTGCTGCTTTGGCTTTGGTCAGGGGGGATTTCTGCTCTGCTACAGGCAGCGGAGCCTTGCAACTGAAGTTACTCAGAATCAAGAAGCAGGGATTCCACGGGATTCACTCCCTCAAAACTTTAAAATAGTTATTGTAAGGCATAATGTAAAAGAAATAATTTGTGATTAAATATTGCTCTTGATACATAATAAAGTTGGACTTGGTGATCTTGAAGGTCTCTTCAGCTGAAACAATTCTATGACTCTGTGATCATAAAAAGCCCATGAAAATTTATATATTTAAAATGTTATTCATGCAAGATTTATTCCAAACATTGCAAACTTTTGAATACTCTTTAATTTCATTTTCAAAGTGTTTCTTATAATTTCATTCTGTTGTTTTTCTGCTATTGGTCATTGTAGGCCACTTAACAGTGTGTTCATCTGAATTGTTGTTGTCCCTTCTGTACCATTTCACTGAACTAGAAAAAAATAGCACTGATGATTTTTAGTTAACTGTTCACAGGCTCTTTGGGGCTCCCTGGGTGGCTGCTAAGCCTTTCAGAGAAGGTGATGACATTAACCAGTGACTTCTGCTGTGCTGCTGCTTGTGAAATGTCCAGCACCCCATCCCTCCACTAGAAAACCTTCTTGAGAGGATGGAAAATGAGTGACTAGGGTTAGCATGATCAAGACCGAAAAATGAATGATTTTATGAACACATCTTACAAATATTGGCGTGAGACAGTTTGCTACAAGTGTCCAAAGACACACACAGAATCGCTGAATCACAGAATGTTCAGGGTTGGAAGGGACCTTGAAAGATCATCCAGTCCAACCCCCCTGCCAGAGCAGGGTCACCTAGAGCAGGTCACACAGGAACAGATCCAAGCAGGTTTGGAATGTCTTCAGAGAAGGAGACTCCACAACCCCCATGGGCAGCCAGTTCTAGAGCTCTCTCACCCTCACCATGAAAAAGTTTATCCTGCAGTTAGTTAAAACTGGAACTGTGACAGTTTTGTGGCATGAGGCACCACCCTGCTGTGAATGATTGCATTGCATTGCACATCATCTGGAACCTGCGTGAACCCCTGTGCCCTTTGGACATCACCTACACAGTTCCCATGCCTTGCTGGATGGGAGCCATCCCGCATCCTGTCTCCACCTCCTGCTCCTCCAGGCAGGGCTTTTTCATACACTGGCATCTGTAACCCTGTAGGAAAGCATTGCCTGAGAGCAGTAGAGCTACAAAGCCTGAATAACTTTTGAGCCTGTTGTTAAATAGATGTCTCTGACAAATCAAGTCCCTGAAAGGTAAAGCCTGTTTTCTTTCTGCTTGCCACCTTTTCCTTTCTGAAGTTGTGTTGAAATAAGTCCAGGGATAACATCAGTTGTTTGTGATAAGAATCAGGGTGACCCTGATGAGCAACACATTAAGTCAAACTGAGTGCTCTTGAAATGCTATTTCAGTAAGAAAAAAATCAAACATACATGCAGATCCCATTGCTTAGAGAGAGAATTTGGCTTTCCTGAACTTGAAGTGTGGAGTAATTCAGGCTTCTGAAACAAATAAGTAGTTCAAAAATTATTTTAACCTCCTTGAAACAAGGGCAATGCATGCTTAGGGTTAAAAGGTTGGCTGGAAGTATCTGCCAGGTATCCAGCTGTGTTTGTTGGAGTAGGGGTTTTTTTGTACTGCTTGGAGAGTGTGTAAGATGTACAAAACAGATGCATAAAAATGAATGTTATGGAAAAAAACCTGAAATTTTATGCTCACAAATCTAAACCACTATTTCCATTATCTGTTCCCAGCATAAGATGCCCTCTCTGATAGTGTCCAGTCTGAGAATTAAATTAACTTCTTGGCATATTTTTTTTTAGTTGGGAAGTATACAAAGGCCATTTAATAGCGATGCTTTAACTAATGAGCAGAAATTGAAGACAACAAGATTACATATGGCCAGTTCTTTAGATCCTGCTATGATTATGCATCCTTCTGACATTAAAAACAAGCTCTGGAGTTTTTTGCTGCTGTAATTTTTGAAATGACATGAAGTGTCCCACTATTTATTTCTCTCCTTTAAATTAAGGGATTTATCCTGCAAGGACTGGTGATAAAATAGGTTAAGGAAATATTTTCCCGAGGTGGCTAGGAATAAGATAAGCTTTCTTGTTTTCCTGTGCCTTATGAGTGCTTCTTTTGCCAGTGTGCAGTTTTCCTCGAGCACTGGATTTCATTAGCTCCTGGTTGTGTTTGTGCCACCCCTTTCCACCACTTGCCCGCTGGTGCCGAGCGCGTTGCCGGAGGAGAATCCGAAGGACAGGGCAGCTGATGTAAAGAGAAATCCCCCTCCATTTCTGCAAATAATTTGTAGTGGCAAGTTTGTAAAATTGAATAAAGTAGAAAAACAGGATGATAGATGATAGGAGATGGAATCACTAACTGGAAAACAAGGAAGTTATTGCAGCAAATGAGCAGGTCAGTGCAAAGGAACTGGAGATCTCAATTGGTTGCAAGTGAAAAAACCATCCAGACAATCAGAAAACACAGTGAAAAACTGGCAAGGAAATAACTTCTGGTGCCTCAGAATGTGCTGTTTGATTACACTGAGACTGGTAAAGATGTTCCCCATGTTTTCTGAAAAACAGGAATTTAAATGCAGCACAGGAAGATTTATTTGTATTTCTTTTTTTTCCTGAAGGGCTATCTTCATATTTCTTTGCAGTTACTGGAATCTGAAAGATTTGTCCTGCGTTTCTGCAGCATGTGTTGATTGTATCCTCCCAAGGTTCTCCCAGATGCATTCACGCCTGTGCTCCCTGGGCTATCTAGCCAGGGTTTGTTAACAGGCGTGTTCATCCCGTTGTCATGGGTGCTGCTGTTTAGTTGGGGGTATTAAAGACCCATCCGAGATTACCAACCAGTTCAGCCGCCTGGACGCAGAAGCCTCCAGTCGGAGCAGGACGGATGTTTGCATGCCCACATATCCACACGTGCTGGACGAGAGGCTCATCCAACAGCATTCCCACAACTTTTATAACACCCTGAAAAAGCCCCTGACTCAAAAACCTGAACACGCTACATGCATCAACTTCCAGTGATTTTGGAGTACTCTGGACCAGGCTGTGAATGAGTCTTGCAGCCCCTACACACTGCGAGTTTCATACTGGTTGGCAAAGACCTGATTTAGCTCTTTGACCTGAGGTGCTGTTTCTGAGCAGTCTGAGAGCAGTGGCCACATGAACAGCCACCTGCAGCAGGTGAGCTGTGTCGTAGGAGGAGCATTTGATGGTGACATGCTTGTTAGCTGCTGAGGGCATATGTGGGTTTCACTTTTGGATGCTGGCCAAACACCAAATGTACAAATGTGCATTGTCCTGTTTGTAGATTGTCAAAAGCAGGGAAGGGGGAGTTCCCATTTGTGCTTCTGTGAATAATTGTAATTCGGGGGGGAACATAGGGATGGGTAAATGCATAGAGTTCAGTTGGTATTTTGGCTTGGTATAACAGATTGGTTGGGGTTGTGTGGGGTTTTTTGGTAGTGTTTGGTGGGTTTTTTTTGGTGTGTGTGTTTTTTCTTCTTTTTTTTTTTTTTTAGTGCTTGGCTTTTAGTGGTTTGGTTTTGGGTTTGGTTTTTTTTTGGTATTTTGTTTTCTTAGCATTGTGGGGCTGTCAGGAAACATTTCCTGCTGCACTACGCCTTGTGTCTGTTTCCACACAGAATATTTGTGTATGCAGGAGTAAATTCTAAAACTGTTATTACCTCGCAGCTAATAAAAGAGATCTCAAATCTGTTGTGGGTATTTCTCAGAAAACACCAGTTGAATGCTTGGTGGCAGTTCGAGAAGACAAATAAAACTTAGGGATTCTTAGGAAGGGGATGAAGGATGCAACAGCTTCATTTTTCAAGTGTACTGCTGCATCTCAAATTCTGTGTGCAGATCTGATGATCCTGCCTCTCAAAGGTCACAGTAAAGCTGATACAATTTAGAAGGGCAGGAAGAATGGTTAAAGGTGTGGAGCTGCCTGTAAGGGAGGAGAAACACAATAGATTAGGACTGCTGCATGAAAAGATAGGATGATGATAATAATAGTAGGATATAAAAATATGGATGGGGCAAAAATGTGAGCATGGGATCAGAGGTACCTGCATTTGTAACACAGGAACTAATGGATGTCCAACAAAAAGAAAATTTGTAATGAGCAAAAGGAAGCACTTTGTTGTGGAAAGAACAATTAAATTGCAGACCTTATTACTGTACAGTATTAAGGAAGTCAAACTATAAAGGCCTTAAGATGAATCCATTTTTATCAAGCATGCTTCTTTTGTAGGCTACTAGAAGAGTGGATTGGAATCAAGGTCTAACTTCATGTTGTTAAATTGCTGGCAACATTGTCAGCATACAGATAGAAGGGTCCCAAAATACACACTCTGCTTCATAGCGGGTTTCTGTAAGAATCAGCTGCTTCATGTTGTTTATTTAGAAGAGGGAAAAGAAAAGAGAGGAAGGAAGTATTGGTCTAGGTGTCTCTTTATTCCCTTTCAGAAGAGTCCTTTCTGTATTTGCTGAGTGGGGCTCTTTTGTGGTGCATGGCTTTTAGTCTTTAGTCATTGTAAGACCTAAGGAGCGGGTATTATTTTATCATTCCATTTGAAAAAATGGTGTTAAAATGGTGCCATTTAGACTTCACTTTCTCAGCTACTGCTCCATATGTACAATCTTTCTGTAGAGTTAGTTTCATGCTAGGAAAGCGGAAGATTTCCTATGATGTGAGTTTAATTTTTTGTACCTCTGGTCAGAAACAGGGTTTTGAAAGCAGTGACAGGACACCTAATGATCAGAACAGCAACTATCAGCACCTCAAGAAATATTTGCTGGGTAGCCTCAATTTTCTACCTAGAGATACCAACAAAGCAGCATATGAGGCATATTTTCTGAGTGGGGCATGCTAGATCTGCTTCCCTGTTTTGATATTATAACCAGATTATTTACACATGATATCTAAAATTCCTGTTTCAGGGAAGCATCTCAGGATAGTGGGTTTTGGGTTGGTTTTTTTTTCCTGTTTTAATCAAATTTGAATGTAAGCAATTGAATTTCAATATTTGCTTTAGCTTTAAGAAAAAATGATATGATTGAATAACAGATGCATTTTATCACACAGCTGAGTGCACAGAGTCTAAATTTTTTTTCTGAATCATCACATAAATTTCTGGAACCTGCATTTTCATTCACATGATTCTATAATAAAAGGCTAAGTGGTGTGGGGGTTTTTATGGTTTTTTTTTTTTTATTTTTGTTTGTTTGGTTGTTTTGTTTAGTTTTGTTTTCTTTTGCTGTTCTGTTTAAATCTGGGATTTGTTCATTTTACTGAAACCGAGTTTTGAACTGGGACCAAATATTTCAGTAATGGGGAGGACTGAGGGGTTTTAAGTTGTTTTCCCTTTTAAAATGAAATTTCAGACCATCATTTACCTGGGTAGGAAATAAAAGGTAAAAGAAAATGTGAAGTTTGAGGACTCCTTCCTAACTCAAATGCTGTAATTTTCTTAGGGATTTCAGGAGTGTTTGAATTTCAGATTTAATTTAGTTTTTTTTGTTTGCAATTGTTAACAGTATGACTGCTTCTCCTGGACGGTCATAGCTGGGCTGTAGCTGAAAGCACAGCCTGCAAACAGTCAGGGAATTACTAAAGGTAACAGAAGAACCTTATGCAAGTCAGTTGACTTTAAAATGTACATATAACCCCCCCCCAAAAAAAAAAACCAACACACTTTAATAAGGAGTTATGCTCTTATTACAACCTAATGTCTCGTTTGAGCTCTGACTAGCAGGCCTGTCTTGAATGCTGTAAGATAAATCAGGTCTGAATTTCTGTTCTGTGTTCTCCGATGTTCTGAAATGGAGAGGGCATTATGACAGCCCAGCAAACACAATGCAAATAGAAGAGTGTTTTGTCAGGGGTAAGTGAATCCTTTTGTGCAAGATACAACTGGGAGATCAAACAGAGCAAAATCAGCACTGCAAATTCTGAGGTGGTCTTCTTTAAAGGCAGGAACTCTTGATGCTGTGGCAAGACTGTTTCTGGGATTTGCTTGTTGATTTATCTGATTCTGTACATAAGCACCGTGCTTTTGCTCAACTAGAGTAAATATTCTGAACAGAAAATTTGGTACAGTTACAATCCAAGTGAAATATAAGATAAAACTTCCTCTAAAACCAGTAGCAGCACTGTAAAAGTTCATGATGGTAGAATAAATCATTCATCGTGTTAAAAGGATTATCAGTATGTCCTGAAATTGTGTTTCCATTTAAAGTCTTAGAAGGGTAAAATAAATGAATCATAAGGATTCTGATGATGGCAATAAGCAGTACATGGTAATTTCTTGCACCTTGGCCATGAGAAGAAACGCTCTTTTGCAGTTTGAAGTGGTAAATCCCATGTGTGACATGCAAAGGGAGAGAGTCGTGCTAAGGGAAATAACATCCCTTTCCATCTCAGCTGAATAATGGAGTGAAAACCTCCTTGAAAAGTTCTGTACGGAATTTTGTGAAACGTTTCTAAGACATTTTTAGCTCATTCCTTCAGCCTATGAATTCCTGGGTAAGGGTAACAGCAAACTAGGTACAATTCAATACCAAATCATTATTTTATTTAATTATTTCTCCCCCAGGAAATTGTGAAGGCTTCTAGGGTGGGTTCTGTGTTCTCTGCTGAATCTTAGCTTCCATTATCTCTTGCAAAATTTGTTGGTGCAGGAAACCAATGCAATGTAACTACTGCATTGATTCTGTCTCAGAAATGTGTGGGACGTAACCAGAAAGACAGAGCTCCTGCCCTACTTCTTGCATTTGTGTGGTATGTGCTGTTTAGGAGATTGCCTGCGCTGCTTGGTACACAGAACAACCCAAGCGACTTCAAAGTGACCTGGCTGATGCAGCTGTAAGATTCATGGTGTAGACAAAACTTGTAAAAGGAGTTCACATTTGCATTTTCATGTCTTTCCAGAGGTGGCAAGATCTTGTGCTACTAAATCATAAATAGCATAGAAGTAGCTTTATAATCAGTTCAAAATTCTTTTGGTTTTGTTGGTCATATTTCAAGGAAGTGGAATAAGATGCTTTGGTGCCACACTACAACTGCAATTCCATTAAAATAGGACTGCTGCAATGCCTTTCAGGCCTGACAGAGAGTCTGAGACCTTTGCTGAATCCTCAACACAGCTTCCCAAAGCAACAGCCGGTTAAACATGTGCTTATAGAACAAACGTGAACTTCACCAAGGGGAAAAGCATTACTTCGAAAGTGTAGATAATTTTTCAGAGTGTTCAGCCAAACCTGTTATAGGTCAATGAATTATCATATGGAAAAGTTGTTCTCTGTCACGTGCTCTTAGGAGAAGGCAGAAGTAAATCTAAGCAGTTCTGGAGAAAGGGAGAATGCAGGTGAGAAGCCATCGTAAGTAGGAAGCCGTCTGTGAAACACGAATGATTAGCAGAGCAAAACCCGAGTGCTGCCATCCCCATGGGATCTACACTGTAACATTCTCAGCTCTAACCCAGAGTTGGGAAGCATGCATAGGTATGAGTGACACACATTCAGCCTAGAGAAGGCAGTAACTTCAGGGACTCCTAACAGGAGTAGGTGAATGGGGAGGATAAAGGTGGGTGAAGTCACTGACGAGACTTGCGAAGTTGTGCTCATGGAAAAATAATGAATTTCAGGGCTGTATTGCCATTCATAGGAAAAAGGAAAAAAGAAAAAGCCCAAGTGTTACTGGAGAGAGGTCAGTGTAACCATGTTAGGAATGTCACGTTTTTCCTCTTTCCTTTCTGGTGACTGTGTTTTGTAAAGATATGACACAAGCTTCAGTATTCAGAGGGAAGTGAGAAGTGACAAGAGATGTGGAAAAGAGCAGAATCTTAGAACTGTTATGGAAAAAAAAAAAGAGGGTTCATGATTCAAAGAGGGATAATGGTGATGGAAAGAGGGAGCAAGTGGGATTTTGTTATTTTAAGTCCAGAGGAAGCAGAGTTGAGGGTTAAAAACAGCGAGAAATTTCCAAACTCAAGAAGTTAACATAATAAATACTTAGGATCTTAGTAGGATTTTTTTTCTTAACTTTATTTTTAAGGATTAGGCTCTCTATGTGGATAATTAGGAAAATGCACAACTATATTTGATAGGAGTAAGAAATTAGAAAGAATTTAAATCCTCATGCTTCAGTTCAAAATCCAGTGAATATGATGCTATTCTGAAGAATGTTCTTTTCTGGGAGTTTGGTTTTCTAGATGTCTGCAAAAGATTTTTCAGACATTAGTGAGGCTCGTGGTATTGGTGACAGATGGGAAATACAATGGCCTACACAAACCTAGCTTGCTGATATAGTTTCAATATTATATTTACCTTCAGTGAGGGTGTTGCTTACACGAGGAGTGCAAAATTAAACCCTGACAGAGGAACAATTAGAGGATAACAAAAATCCACAAAAGGGCCCCAGAAATTTTGCCTCAGAAGAGACTTTATCCGTAATCTATCTTTAAATGGAACTTGGTATTATATTTTGTACTAGAAGACAGCAGATCCTGGACCACAGATGGAGAGTTACTTACATTAAAAAGTTTACAGAAGTTCAGATTTCTGGTGCCTTGCTTTTTGTAGCATCTGCACTGTTTTGCTTTCAATAGCCAAAAATAATATTAGGTATCATTCTTCTGTGCAGCGCCTGAAACATCATGACAAGTATGGATTTCTCTTCATGCTGTGTTAGCCACTCAGAATACAATCACGTGCTTCATGCAGGAAAACACAAAGAAATGAACAAAAATGAGTGCACGAGGGAAGTTAGACATTGCTATCATTAGTTTGCCTGTATAAATTATTCATGTGACTCATTTCTATCTGTGTGCAGGGGGCAGAAATAAAGTTCAGAAATAATTCACCCTGTAGGTAACAGAAGCATAGTTTGTCATGATTTATGTACTTGGCTTAAAGTCCTGTGCTTATTGTGGCATTTACTGCACTCTAAACAAACATTGGCATTCTTGGTGAAGTAGAAAGCCTGTCCTTGTTGGGTAAGGTTTCTGAGTAATGGAGACTGGTAATTGTGTTTGACAGATTCAGTCACCATTTTAGCTGGCACATACCCAAGGTGTAGAAGGGAGCCAGGCGATGCTTTATGCTGGAGGATTTGTCTAACTTACCCTTGAGATCTCGCTCTTCACAACAAAGAACTGAAGCAAGAGGTTGGCAGCTGATGCTCAACCCCAATTGAGTTTATAGAGGCCAATCAGTTGCCAACATTTTTTAGCTTGCAGACCCTTGAGAAAAGTGACTGTCTTGTGGGATGAGTTAGCACATGGGCTGCAGGACATGTCAGGTCTAGGGATGGGGTATTTAACTGCAGCTGAGACCCACAGGACTCCAGGATGGTGTCAGGTGTTGGTCAGTAACTGGAGGGCTCAATCTGAGTCCTGTATGAGTCATGAAGTGGGGAGGGAGGAACAGGAAAGCTTGGTGGAGATAGAAGAGGGACCAAAAGTCTTCTGGCTTGTTGAACTCACCTAACATCTTGGCAGGGATTGTCAGAGCCTAGGATGGCCTCTGGCTGACGTATTGAGAACCTTCACCCTTGTCCACAGCACTTTGGAGAGAGTCAACCTGAACATCAGCCCACAAGGAATATAAAGTGCTCTGTGAGCACTGTTCTGGGATTTACAGCAGAGTTTAATCTACTGTGTAGGCATGTTAAAAATCGGCCCACAAGGAATGTACCTCTTCCTACATCAACATCTAACTACATCAACAGATGTTATAAGCATATGTTAAATAGAAAAAAACACTGTATGTGCACTCTTGAGTTAGTGTTGTCCCAAATACACCTATGAGAAAGCTTGTTGAGTGCAAGAGAGGCATTTGGCAATGCTGATTTCCCATGGTAAGACTGTGCGTTGTGGATGTATCCATACACAGTCATTCCTGCCCATCAGCATCATGTTTGCATGAAGTCTTTTCCTCCAGGACTTCAAATAAAACATGAGCCACTGACTCAGTGTTACTCATGTTTTATTTGTGCTGCCCAGTGCTCATCTGTGGGAGTGAACTGCTGGGATTGAAAGGCACCATAGAAGTTTCAATCCTAGAGTAGCCCTACTTGGCTGAGAGTGCAGGTTCCAGCTGGTGTGATATACTTCAGCTAAGTCCTGCTGGTTACTAGTTTAGAATCAAAGCAAAATTATGCATTTATGTTTACTTTTGCAAGTATTTAGGTTATAAAATAAAAAAAAAAAAAAGAAAAAAGTTATCTGGATTTAAATTTCAAGGTCAGATTTAAAAGAAAAATTGTTTAATCTTTCTATAAAACAAAGTTTCCTATGTTCTTTGTATGAATCTTACTGTGGTTCCAACTTCCTACTCTGCTGCCAACCAGAGTGACCACCAGATGTTGAAAAATGTTTTGCCAAAGTATGTTCTAGTTGTCATTCTCAAGAGGGAGCTGATGAAGACTCTGTATTAGGACTCAGTACATCCTTTTATCCAATTTGTACAATCTTTCTGATTTGCAGTCTTTCTGACAGTTTAGCTGATATATTGGGTCATTGCTTGGAAGAACCTTTTTATGCAGTTTTGATGTTCAAAGAAGCTTAACTCCTAAGAGATACTTGAAAAATTGTGGCTATCACTCAAGTGTATAGTTAATCTGGGGGGGGGGGGGG
>VWZY01002098.1:60267-74599 GCA_013399075.1 Chloroceryle aenea | reverse complement strand
GAGGAAAGACTGAGGGAGCTGGGGCTCTTTAGCCTGGAGAAAAGAAGACTGAGGGGTGATTTGATCAATGTTTATAAATATATAAAGGGTGGGTGCCAGGAGGATGGAGCCGGGCTCTTCTTGGTGATGCCTGATGACAGGACAAGGGGGAATGGGTGGACACGGAGGCATAGGAAGTTCCATGTAAACAAGAGGAGGAATTTTTTCACTGTGGGGGTCACAGACACTGGAACAGGCTGCCCAGGGTGGGTGTGGAGTCTCCCTCTCTGGAGATATTCCAAACCTGCCTGGTTGTGTTCCTGTGAGACCTGCTCTAGGTGATCCTGCTCTGGCAGGGGGTTTGGATTTGGATGATCTTTTGAGGTCCCTTCTAGCCCCTGACATTCTGTGGTTCTGTGATTCTAACGTGTTCCATGCTTGTCAATGCTGCTTAGAATCCGAATGAGTTTCTTTGTACCAAAGAACTAGGAGGTTTCATCAGCTTGTCTAGAGCTGCTATGTTTAACTGCTTTCTCTAAATGGCAGGACAGTGTTTTCCTTTTGTGTGTGCCAGAACTCAGCCTGAGACATGCTGACATTAAAATAATACCCAGTATGTACATATAAAACAGTCCCAGAGGAGGTGGCAAAGTCAAGCAGCCCTGCAGAATTCTAATGAAGATGTGAAAAAATACTTCTGAATCATTATGATTTGTAAGGAAAGGCAGGTTAAAGAAACAGAGGGTGAGAAAATGCAGTTTATTGTGTTGAAGGGCAAAAGAAAACAGAATTATTGAAGAAAATGCAAAGAACAGAAATCAGATATGCATTATTCAGAAGAGCAGTTGTTTGTGTCCCTTGAATAATCGAGATGGTTTGCAGTTAATTCTACCTCAGAACTACTGTTGAAGGGGGAAAAGAAAAAAAAAAAGTCAAAGATGGTTCAGTTCCACCTAGTACCTTAAAATAGTAGTGATGTCACTGTGATTAATGTGTAGCTTTGTAACACCGTGCTCTACTCAATATTACCAGAAATGCTTATTCACATTTTAAAACATCATGCCAAGCTATGATTGTGGGAGAAAACCACTGCTAATGGAATTGCTTCTTGTTCAAAAACAGAGGTAGTTATTCTGGAGAATTTCTGTACTCTCAAGGTGTTACTTAACGGCTGCAAGGACTTTTTAAAAAAAATATATTATTAATAATTTTGAAAATCTAGAAAATGTTTAAGTTTTTTGATGTTTTACATCCTTTACTAAACTGTTGTCCAAAACGCATTGAATTTTTTTTTTTTAATACTCACATACAGCCTTTCCCAGCAGTATTCCACATTCATCCAACTGCAAAGCCAATAGCAAAACTTATCTATAAAGCAGATCATTAGCTACAAAGCTGTTTCTGCTCTCAGAGCCTCTTACCTTCTTCTTCAGAGCCAGAGAGCACTATCTGATCTGTCTTTTGTAAAAACAAGGCCATCTCTTATCTGTCTCTAGTTCTTCTAATTAATGCACTTTTATCAGTGGAGTGTGCCTTGTATTGATTTCACGGTGGTAGCTTTTCCATGCAAAATGTAGCGTGCTCAATGAAGATTAATCCCAAAAAGTTACTTGGAAAACAACTGGTGCATTTGTTTGCCACTTGATGGCATCACTCAGTTGGATAATACTGTGGAAACCAAACTGCTTTGCCAGTAGAGCAGTTTTACTTGACTGTTTGGTGTGAGAGGACTTTCATGTTTTATTTTAAGGCTATTGAAGACTGAAGAGAGCTGTTAAAATGCTCCCATAAATTAAACAGAAGCCACAACTCTAGTTTTTATAACTGTTCCTTCCCTATGGTGTATTACCACTTTGAAATAATTTCTTTATCCGCATAAATGTCAACAAAAAAGTGGTCTAGATTTCTCCTCTTCCTGCTCCTGGTTAGCTTTTCAAGGACAGTATCCAGTGGTTTAGTGGGTGGATGCTGGCACAAAGGAAATTGTCATGCACTGAAATGTCTTTTTGGTTTGCTACTCTGGGGAAGTTGCTTTAAAACCCCAATTGTTGCAGTCAATATACATTTTAGGTAAAAGAGTTTATTCAGCACTGTGTATTTACCAGAGATCCTATAAATTAAATGTGTTTTGCAGCCTTTCATCCCAAAACTCAGTGATCTGTGCGTGTACGAGACAACAATGACAGATAACTGAAGACGATGAGCCGTGGGGTAGCGAAGGAAAGACACAGTGACTGTTACTTAGAGGGAAACTTCTGGTAATGTCAGGGGAGCTCTGAGAGTTTATACAGGGTGAGAATTGGCCCACAAGATTCTGGTTTTCTTAAGTGCACTGTGGTTTTTTGAATCTTTACCTCATAACTGATGGCCTACTGAAATAATCATCATTATCTTGGAAAATGTAAGCTATGATCTGTATCTAATTTTTGGGTCACTAACTGCTTTGAGCTTGACTGATAAGAATTTTACCTGAACTGTCTAGCTATAGGACTTTTCACATAACATTTACGATAAGTTTTTCTAAAAGAAAAAGTTTGTATACTGACTTACTGGTCATACTTGAGTTGCCTAAGATTCAGATGCTAAGAAAAAAACACCTTTACCTTGTATTTTCTAAGAAAAAAAGAGGTGATGAGGGGTGGAGAAAGAACTCAGAAACAGGCTAAATGGTAATTATTCAGTTTCTTCGTTATATTATGTAGTGTAATGGTTTTGGTTGGTAGCTGTTAGGAGGCTTAAATAGCAATAAATAATAACACAGGGTTCCCAGTGACAGTTGTACTGCTGGCCAGTACTGTGCTTCCCTTCTAGCTGCACTGAAATGAAAAATTGGAACCTGCCAAAGGTCAACAATGAACTTCTCTAAGTTTCATGGAGTGAGTGTTATCTGTGTCTCATCCATGTGTAGATGCTAATGATCCAGCTGCAGGTTGGCTTTTTTTTTTTTCTTTATTATTATTAATTATTACTATTTTAGCTTTGGGGCTGTAAGTCTGGAATTTTAGGGACTGTGGCCCCAGGTTATATTGCTGTTGCCAGTCACTTACTAAGGACCTTTATCATACACAGAATCACAGAATAGTTTCGTCTGGAAGACACCTTCAAGATCATCCAGCCCAACCTTTTTCCCAGCCCTATCAAACCACTAAACCATCTCCCTAAGCACAACATCTGCCCTNGCAGCCACCTCTGTACCCTCCCCAGCAACTCAGCGTCCTTCCTGTAGAGAGGGGCCCGAAACTGGACACAGTGTTCGAGGTGCGGCCTCCCCAGAGCTGAGTACAGAGGAATGATCCCCTCCCTGCTCCTACATATTTACACAAGGGAAAGTATCAGAATCTTGTCCAGAGATGCTCCAACTTCAAGACAGCCTGCAGTATTTGTCAGTAGTCACCTTTGTATTTGAATGCCAGGCTAGTCACAGATGCTCTCCAAGGCCCCTCTCGGAATGAGTTATCATAGATGGGTAATACTTTCATGATCTGCAGTTCTCATCTCTGGAGGAAGATGTGGACATCTAGCTCGTGGTAAGTAGGGGTTTTAGTTGTTCTGATTTGATCTAACTGTGAAGTTGCTTGATTGTTCTAAGATGTATTTTGCTTTGATTCAAAGTCTGTGTAATACAGTAAGAAATATTCATCTTCACTATACAGAAGATGATACAGCTACATAAAAGATTTTTGCTGTCTACTTTTGTTATCTTGTCTCTGTATCAGGTAGCTACAGCTTTATGTAGGGCGTTAATAATAAAAATAATAAATCCTTAGTTATTTAAAGAAACATAGTGTAAGTACAGCACATAAAGGTAAGAAAGACCCCACAGAAATGGAACAAAGAATATAGTTATTGCTGAGTATCCAAAGCAATGACAGCTTCATGGTACGGTGTTATTTAACAGGGATGCAAAGTCTTTATGGATTGCTTTTCTCAGTTAATGAATGTAAAGTAAAGAAAAAAATATTATTTGGTAAGAGTGAATCTTTCTGTTGATCAGTATTTTGAATAGAAACATCTTCAGGGTTATTAATAAGATTATTCTATATTTTTTTTCGGTCTGGTGGATTGGTTTTGCATAAAAGCATTTCCATTTTGAAGGCCTTTTGAGGCCTAAAGAGGCTTAAAATGTGGATAGCTAGCAGTCTTGCCATTTTTCTTTGTGACCTACTGAATTAGCTGTAGGTTTGTGCCCTGATTTCATAGATATTTGTCACATGTTACAGCAGAAACATTTGCTTTTGTTTAGATAATGCATGAAAATGCTCACTTCTCTGGTTTGTGTTATTTTGGTTTTAGTTAAGCAATTGTATCATCCTCTTGATTTTGAAATACTGCTTGGTGGGCTGCAGTCCCTCTCCCTTGTATTCTCATCCTTTCTACGTCATCTCAGTGCTGCAGACAAACCTCCCCTGAGGACTTTTTCTCATTAATTTGAGAATACTTCTATGGTTTTGTTTCCTGCAGACCTTACATCTTGATTAAAGATACAGTTTATCAGCTTTTCGAACTGTTATATTTTTCTCTTCTAATTCTTCCTAGCCTAGTGCCTCACACAGGATTTTTGGTTATGTGTATCTGTGTATATATAAATTGGCTAATGAACCAAAGCCCCAATTAAATTTTTTACACATGAATAATACAATAGCTAGTTCCTTGTGTGTTTATTTGTTTATTATCACATAATATTCTGCATCGCCTCACTAGGCCAGTTGGTAGATTTGCAATCTATTCACTTTTCAGCAGAATAAGTTACAGGCCTTGATAATCTCAAGGAATATTAGGATTTATGTTCCTGGGTTCTTCTTCTGGAGGGGTGTCCAGAATTTGCTGTGTTCTCTGGAGTTTTATATTTTAATGATAAAATGATTTTTTCCCCTACTTGTTTTCAAGGTTAAATAGTGTGAAAAAAGTTACCTGACAGACTGACTGAGACAATAGTACTAAGGGAAGCATGAAGTCCCTCATCTCATCTCATCAGGACAGTAGCTTTGAAACCTAGTTACAAACACTTAAGTGCAACTGTGGTAATCATTTAATTGTGAAGTTCTACACCAGAAACAGTAGGTATGTGTGGTGTGGCTGGATTTCCATTCTTTTGTCAGATGTGAAGTTTTCTTGCTTTCTTTGAATTTTTTTCCCAGCAAAAAGGCAGCAACCTCTCAATTTTCAAAGAGTGAAATTTTATAAAATGCAAGTTATTTGTGATTAGGATGTTTCTCCATTCACAGTGCAGTAAAGAGCACCTAAGGTTTGACTAATCAAACTGAAAAGGAAGAAAAGATTTCAAGGAGGGAGGATTTATCAAATATGATCAGGTGGTGTCCAAAGTGAGTAAGACCAGCTATAGCGATAGGCAGAAGTGAGAGACAGAAAGGCCCTGCAGTTTGAAGAGGCAGTGTGAATGCTGGTAGGTGGATATATTGTTAGATCTGAAATTACAGTGGCAGCTGGTCTATTGATAATTGTGGAAACAAAGGAACAAGTTTCTGTCCTCTTCTGAATAATGGGAAACCACTGAAAGGGAGACTGAAAGATAATGGTCATACTGTCATGTTGCCAGGAGCAAGATAATGTTTGTTTTTTTTTTCTTGGAGTATTTTGATTCCCTGCAGTTTGGAGGGAGAGGGATTTGATTTCAGAGAAATCTGAGTTAAAGCTTTTGATGCAAATATCCCTGTGAAGATGGTGCCAAATCAGGACCTCGCCATCTGCACCTGTCCTCAGAAATAGGATGACAATACAGGCAGTAATAGTAGAAAAGCAAGATCTTCAACATGATTGTAGCAAAGCAGAATTCTTGCATCTTCTTATGTGCAATGAGGAGTCCTGCTGATTAAAAAGGTCATAGAGATGAGGTGCAGTCTGAAAAATGATAGCTGTTCTTCCAGGACTTAATGGGATATCATCTCAGTTAGGGATATGTGGGCCACAGATTGGGAAGAAAGTTTAATATGTATTGCTATGATGTAGGAGTAAAGTTAGACAAATGGATGCTAGAAGATGCCCAAAATATATTAACCCATATTACTTCTGCCAGCATCTTGACAGAGGTGACATGGAGAACAGAAACAGAAAAAAACCCAAGTGAGTAGATTGAAAAGAGATCGGTGTCTTATGAAACTCTGTAATGCACGTTTATTCTTTAGGCATGGTGATCATGTTTTCATCATGTTAACACACCCCTTTCTTACTCTGTGGTTTGTAGGATGTTGGTATCTACTTAAAATGAAGCCTGATGGTGACAAAGGTGTTTAGTACAGTAAGCTAATAGCTACTGCACTTCACGTGGTGGAGAAATCTGGAGACAGTATTGCTAGAACATTGTGGGGTTTTATCTATGGTATGAATATTCTAAAAGAATTATTTCTTGAAACTTGCCTACAGAAATACATCTACAGGATAAATAAGTATGACAGCATCTTAGCTGTGTTTCAGCTTTAAGAAAATAAAAATGAGAGTTATGAACTCATGTACAAAATCTGAAGGTTTGGGTGTTTATGAAGCAGCCACTAAGATACAGAATTAGTGATTTACTCGGTCACATAGACAGGGATGCTTGATTGTTGCAGAAAATCCACAGCTAGTAGGAAGTAAACCAGAAACTGCCCATCTTTTCTCATGTCAGAGGTTTGTATGGGAGAAAGTACAGGCATCGGGGGGAGAAATCCTAAAAAAAAAAAGCCACGAGAGTTTTCTTCTGGGATTGTATAATCTTTGAACATTCTCTTGCAAAAGAACAAAGAAAAATGTCTTAAGAGTTAATGAGTTTTTAATGAATTGGAGTCTGCTGTGTAGTTTTTCCCTGTTGTGTTACTTATGTGGAAAGTAATACTACTTTCCTTGCTCAAAGTTTATTCTCACCCTTTAGTGTAAAATGTGTGGAGATGTTGAACTTCTTGGAACCCATTGTATTTTTATAGAGTGAAAGCCTTCTGTTGGAAGTATGAGAGGTTCTGTTTCACATTCTCTAATCTGACCAATGAAAGCAATTCAGAAAATACGAAACCTTTTTTCCTTAGTCATTCCAGTTTTTTACTGCCTGCTATACTATGTCAAAACTGAGAAGCGAGAGGAGATAACACTGACTGTGTAGCATATGTTTTCAGGCAGAACATAATCAATTGACAAATAGCAGAACGTAGAAGCGTATTGACTAATTCTTCTTTAGCCCTTTGATACAAACTACAGAACAGTGGGTAAATGCCTCAGCCAAAAGAGTCTTTGCTGAGATATTTCATCTGTGTTTGGTGGGCTGTGCTGGGAGATAAGGGGGCCCATTTGCTGTGGTCTGTCATATCTCTGGGCTTTTTGCTGCTGGTAAGTGAGCAGCTTTTGATTACTGTTCAGTACTGAACTCAAGTTCTCTCTTGTTATAAAGCTGGTGATCAGCTCTGTATTCCACAAATAAGTGACTCTCTGAATGCAGCCTCCTACCAGAAAGGGCTTTGTTTTTTGATCTCCTCCTGTCTGCTTTGTAAGTAAATTGTTCCTTCTACAGACCTGTGTGGCTTGCTTCTCTCACCCTCGGTGACAGCAAAGCTTGCTGGTTGGTGATCTCTGCAGGGGTTTATAGCTCAGCTCTGCTGTTCTGTCCCTCTGTTCCCAGTTCTCTGTTCCCTCCCCTACTGTGCCTAAATAAATTACCTGTATGACATGTTCGGTTTTCTCTGGCAAGAAGCCCAGGAAATCAAATCTGTTCCCTAACCTGGGTCTCCCATTTGGCAAATGCAATGCCTCCCTGCTGTTAAATCAGGTCAGCTCTCAGGAAAAACAAATTCATGTAACTATAATCAACACAGAGTAAATTTAGATAATGCAGCTGACATATGTTTATTGTAAAGACCATCAAGTAAGTATTTTTAAAAGCACTTCATCTTTCTCTGCTGCATTCGGATACACGTTGAATGGTCTGTGCATAGAAAAGAGAAAATATTTTTATTTATAAAAAATATATATAATTTATATTCTGTTTTGTCTAAGGAGAAACTTGGTGAGATGGTTCATTGGTTGTGATAGAAACAGGTTTTATGTAGCTCATTACTGTAGCTTTATGCAATTAATATTAATTGATAATTAACTGTTAATTACTATTAATTATTCATAACCTGTCCAGTCCTGCTAACTTTTTGGCCTCTGAAAATGGAGATCTAGGTCTTCAGAGGAGGAAAAAATAAATCCTTTTCATATACAGCACTTTTTTTTCAATCTTTCCGCTCTGTTTCTGCTGGAGATCCAAGGCAGCGGGTCAGTAACAGGCAGTGGCAGCCATGCATCTCCTGCCTTACCAGACCTGACACATGCCCCAGCCAGCAGCCCCACAGCCCCTTCCATGCACAGGCAGCCCGCTCTGTCCCTCACTGAGGCTGTCACCTCCTGTGGGGGCTGCCTCCCCTCTCCACCTGGAAGCTGAAGTTCCTGCTCAGCTTCTCTGTGTGTCCCAGAGGAGCTCTGGGTTGCACACCAGAGACTCACTGTTAGAAAGCTCATGTAGACTGCTGTGAGACTGGGAGCAGCTCCAGTTGTGTCCCATCTGGTTTTATTATGGTGGGGCTCTGTCCTGGGGAAAGAGAGTGGCTAGTGTCCTTTGGGCAGGCTGTGCTTGTGCGGATGGTTGCTCAGGAACTGAAACAGCTACTGAAACCTTGAACTTGCCTCCCGCCTCTTCAAAAGAGGAGAGGAGTAGGAGATGCCAAGTGTCCCTGAAGGACTCTCGGGGCTGGTGCAGTGCTAAGCTGGAAGCGCTCACTGTGCTCAGCTCCCAGGGGCCAACTTTGCTGCCACTTGTTGAAGAGGGTTAGTAACGATGGGCACCAAGAGCTGCCTTGTAGCCTTACACAGTCTTCACCACCTGCAGAGTTACAGCTAGTGGCCTTGGCTGGAACTGCTTCCCAACCCCAGCTGAATACCAGGTTCTCTTACCTGGAGGAGCCCTGGGAAGAGTGAGCCATGCGAGAGGCCCCCCCAAGCAACAGAGCAAGGCTGCCCAGGGCTCTGCCCAGGGCTCTGCCCAGGGCTGCCCAAGCTACGTGGCCTGTGTTTCAAGCTCACCTTAATTTTCAAAAGCAGATGGGCTCAAGTGTATGCTGTGCTTTTAATCGGTACGTGCTTTTCCAGATCTTTTTAAAGACAGCTACAGTGTTGCTAATAATTGTTTAGTCATTCATGAGTTGCCTTTGTTCTAATGAGTGCCTTTGTTGTTTCTTTGTTCCTCTGAGACACACAGTGAGTGGTTTTTTTCATCAATTTAAAAATCCTTCAAAATTCCATTGTATAAGGCAAATCCTTGAAACTGAAATTGCTTTTTATTGTCCAAAGTCTTAATCCAGTGTGCACAACAAAGATTAGGAAGTGAAAGCAGTGAAGTGGGTTTTAAAAGATGAGTCCAGTTCCTGCTTCCACCAGGAATGACCCGAAGCAAGGACTGCAATATCCATTCACATTGGCTCGTGTCTGATAAAACGACAGTAATAATGTTATCTGTCCTCTACTTTCTTATCGATACGGATTGCAGATACTGCCTTCTGCTGGACCAAACTCTGAAAGGCTTCAGCTGATGCTGTAATATAAATCATTTCAGCTCTGTGTAAAGGCAAGGGTAAAGGCTGTCTTGTTCGCTTCTTCGCAGCCAGTTGGGTTGAAGGGATCGTTGAGCTTGTTCTAACCCAGCTTTCTTTCTTGTTTTCTCCAGCCTGTGACCTGATGACCCTGGGGATCTTAGCCTTAGTGACGTCCACTGGTTGTGCCACGGCCAGCGCCCTGCAGTCCCTGACAGATGCCATGCACATCCCACACCTTTTTGTCCAGCGCAACACAGGGGGCTCCCCACGCACAGCCTGCCACCTGAACCCCAGTCTGGAGGAGGAGGAGTACACGCTGGCTGCCCGACCACCGGTGCGCCTCAACGATGTTATGCTGAAACTGGTCACAGAGCTGCGGTGGCAGAAATTCATCGTGTTTTATGACAGTGATTATGGTAAGTGGCAGATTTCAGACACTACTAAATTCACTTCTCTTTAACTGGGAGATGGAGAGGAAAATACAAAGGGAGGAGTGGAGTATAGCTTGCTGGGTTCTTCACTGACAAAGGGGAAAGTGTTTCAAGTGGATGCAGGTCTTTGGTTTGAAGGAAAGGTTGCTGTGAAAACTAGTTCTCAGACAAGCAGCAGAGTTGCTTAGCAACGCCTACCAAGACAGTCAAAGTTTGAATCATCTCACACTTTAATAAAGTGTTGACATTGATTGGCAGGGGTCACATAGCTGTGCAAGGAAGTTCAACCCTTTCCCAGAAAACACTTTCTATCAAAGGTGAGTACTGTTCTCTTTAAAATTTAATTGTTACGATTACTATTAGCATTTCTTTTTTTCATATGCTTCCTCACACTATTCTCCATTCGGACTAGATTTCACAGGGATACACTTCTTGGAATTAAACCAAAAAGCAGAGGTAGCATTTTCCCTACATCTAGTGCAATTCCTTCAGCAAAATTTTTACTCTGAGGAAAAGGGGTCTATGCCCAAGCAGTTTGGTACCTTATGAGGCCTGTAAAGAACCAACAAGATATAAATCTCTTATTGTGCCAAGCTCCTGAACTGTGTGCATAATGGTTTTGTTCCCCTCCCCCTCAACTGATATGAACACTGGTCCATATGTTTAACTTGCAGCATTTCCAGCACTCTCAGGATAAAAGATCTTTATTAGATACAGGTTCTGTAATGGGGAAAAATAAATTTTCTACAGTATGTTTTAAAACCCTGCAAACATTTGGTTTAAAATGTGATGCATAAGCTTTTGGTGTGGTGACTTACTGTAAAGAGGCTAGAAAGGAGATTAAAGTTAAATGATAGTTGGGAAAGTAATCTTATGTGTATCTGTGCATATAGTTTAGATTTTATACATAATCTTCCACAACTGCAAAATAGATCTCTCTATATAATGACAGATTTAATGGTGAATCCGAGAGAAATAGTATCGTTGGTTTAGAAGTTGGGCTTCTCCTGCTTTGAAACAGAACAAAATGGCTATGCAAAGGATGCTGAGCTCACATGAGTTCTGCAAGTCTTGGGTGCAGCTTTCTGTTCTCAGTTGTTAGAGATGTCCCTTGCTGTTTCTTCAACAGTCAGATTGAAGATGGTGAGGGTGATTTTAAGTGTGAAATCAACTGAGACTGTAACATCTTTGTAATTATATAGAATTATTCTAAGCGTTGAGAAGGCTGCCATGATAGTGTTTCCCTTTCAGGCAGTACCAATGGGAGAAAGGTCATTTGCTATATATCCATACAGCTCTGCTGTATTTGTATATAGAGATGATAAGGATTCATATAAACCCTGGAACTTCATGACTCAGCCCTTGGTTTTCCACTTCTTATTTATTGTTTGTGCATGATTTCAGAAGATGCACTGAAATCTGCTACCCAGTGATCACAGTGGGAGCTTTCTGGTGAGGAGACCGCTGCATAAAGTCAAAATGCTGTCTAGGCGGTGCAGCAGTTGAAGTCAATCATAGCTAAGACAAGTCTCCTCACTTGCTGATGTGTTGTAGAGCTGTTGGAGCTCAAGGCCAGAAGGAGACAGTCTGAACCCTCTCTCTGCCCCTGCTGTTCTTTACCATGTCATCTTGAGAAGGCTTTCTAGCCCCTGTATGCTTCCCTTTCCCATATAAAATCATGGAATGTTAGGGGTTGGAAGGGACCATAGGAGATCATCGAGCCCAACCCTCTGCCAGAGCAGGACAATGTATGAAATGGAAAGAAAAATCTTCCTCCCAGTGTGGCTGAACTGGTGGTTAAAATTTCTTTAGAAATTCTTTAGGCCACAGAATTAAGTGGCAGATTCAGAAGGCAGCAATTTCATCAAGAGCTCAAAAGACCAGGGTCATGTTAAATGTGCTATTTTACTTTAAATGTCGTTATGAAAATCCCATACTAAGCCACGACACTTTACATTGATTTTGTAGGGAAAAAAAAATAACTGAGCTTGTCAACAGTTACCAGCCAGTGCTCTGTGGAGCTAGGTCTGTGCATCCACTGAAGAACCTCTGATAGAAAACAGATCTGTTCTCTTATCCTAAAAAGCTTCAGCTGTGCTGATACGTTTTAAATTCCTTTTCCATCTCCAGGAGTGTCTTTCATGCCTCTCCATACATTGCATCAGTGTGTAAAGGCCCACAGGGAAATTTAATGTTTTATTTTACTGACCTCATGGATGTAGAAGCATCAGTAATCACATTTTCTGACAGAAAAAATGGTAGCATGGCAAGTTTCATAAAGAACCTTAACAAGCTCTAAAATGGCTGTAGGTTAAAAGCTGTGTGTGCTGCCCACAGTAAGATGAGGTTGGGTAATAACCAGTTGAAAGTGTGCTTCTAGGGTGAGCAAAGATGAATAGCTAGAGGAGTTGAGAAGCTAGGTGTGATAATGAAATTAATGATGAATACCAAGTCATATTTCTGAAGAGTTCCATAATAGCTGTGTGTTCATGAGACTTAATTTTACTGTTGAAAACTACTCGTGTCTCTGTAGTTGATATCAAGACTCTGCTTCCCTATGTGCACACGCACATGCCCGTGTAACAATATGTAAGGCAAAACAGTGGGGTTTTTTGATGATTCATCAATGACAATGGCATTAGAACTGTGAAACGGAGCCGTAATATTTTTTTGTTAATATGTGGTGTCAGTAAGTAAGTGCTGTCTGGTTAAGGAAGAGAATTTTGGACCTTTCTAATGTGTCTATAGGGCTTTGTTGCTACAAAGAGAAAAAACAACCCCACAATTTATTAATTTAGAAATACTTTTAAATTTTAATTCTTGTCCTTTTAAATTTATAGATTGTGATCATTGCCACATTAATTCTAAAAGTTTCCTGATGAATGTTGCTATGTAAAAAGAACTTGGTATTTAATGTGATGAGTTTGTCGTGGCTTTTGTTTCCTGCAGCAATTAAATGGCAGTTTTCTTTCTGAATTCTACTTCTCAAGGGCCTCACCCTTGAAGTTGCAGGTATTATACTATCAGTCTTTTTACAACCAGCTACTGATCGTGGAATAGTCTCTCCTTTCTGAAGGTCCTTTGTGCAGGCCACTACTTTTGCAATTATTTAATTTGCAAAGGGATGCAAAGGGAAAACTGGGAAATCCATGCTTTCACACTCATGCTTGTGTAAAACCACGTCACTTGTGATGTGAAGCACTGACTGTGACAACAGAAGCCAAGTAGAATATTTGCACCTAAGCTGCTTTCGTTTTACTGGCTTTACTTTGTCTTTACAGGGTTGAGTGTTTGGATTAGGTTAAGGGCCAGTAAAGCTACTGCTGCTGTGGGCATTTGCTGTAGACCTCCCAGCCAAAGTGATGAGTGGATGAAGCTTTCTATAAGTGGTTGGGAGAAATTTCACAGTCACTTGCCGTTGTTCTTGTGGGGGACTTTAACCTCACAGGTATCTGCTGGGAATACAAAACAGCAGAGAGGGAACAAGCCAAGAGGCTCCTGGAATGTGTGGAGGACAACTTCCTACACAGCCGGTAAGTGAGCTGACCTGGGAATGTGCCCTCCTGGACCTGCTTCTTGTGAACAGGGAAGAACTTGTGGGGGAAGTAAAGGTTGGAGGCCGCCTAGGGCACAGTGATCGTCAAGAGATGACTGAGTTTTCAATCCTTGGAGAAACAAGGAGAACGGTTAGTAAAACTGCCACCTCAGGCTTCCAGAGGACAAACTGTGACAAACTGTTCAGGAGACTGAGTGACAAAAGTCCCTTGGGAGGCTGCCCTGAAGGATACAGGATTCCAGGAAGGATGGGAATGCTTCAAGAGAGAAGTTTTAAGGGCACAGGAGCAGGATGTCCCCGTGTGCCAAAAAACAAGTAGGCAGGGAAGGGGACCAGCCTGGCCAAATAGGCACCTTTGGCTGGACCTCAAGAACAAAAGGAGATTCTATGGTCTTTGGAAGAGGAGCCTTAGGAAGAGATGCAGTGAAGCTATGCAGGGAGAAAATTAGGAGAGCCAAAGCACATATAGAGCTCAGCCTAGCTCCAGCTGTTGAGGATAGTACAAAATGTCTCTATAAATTCATTAACAACAAAAGGAGGATTAGGGAAAATCTCCATCCTTTACTGGATGCAGAGGGAACCATGGCAACAAAGGACGAGGAAAAGGCTGAGGTCCTCAATACCTGCTTTGCTTCTGTTTTTATAAGTGGAATGAGCTGTTCCCTGGACACCCAGCCTCATGAGCTAGGAGACAGGGAGGGGAAGCAGAATGAGGTAATCACATTCAAAGAGGAAGCAGTCAGTGACCTGCTGCACCACTTGGTTGCACACAAGTCTATGGGTCTGGATGGGTTACACCCAAGGGTGCTGAA
>VWZY01002098.1:23102-60009 GCA_013399075.1 Chloroceryle aenea | reverse complement strand
TAGGGAGGTGATTGTCCCCCTGTACTCAGCACTGGGGAGGCCTCACCTCGAATATTGTGTCCAGTTTTGGGCACCTCAGTACCAGAAGGATATTGAGGTGCTAGAGCGGGTGCAGAGGAGGCAATGAAGCTGGTGAAGAGCCTGGAGAATAAATCTTATGAAGAGTGATTGAAGGAGGTGGGAATGTTTAGTTTGAGGAAGAGGAGGCTGAGGGGAGACCACATCACTCTCTACAACTCCCTGAAAGAACAGTGTAGAGAGGTTGCTGCTGGTCTCCTCTCACAGGTAATTAGTGATGGAACAAGAGGGAATGGATTCAAGCTGCAACAGGGGAGGTTTAGACATTAGGGAAAAATTTTTCACAGCAAGAGTAGTCAGACATTGGAATCGGCTGCCCAGGGAGGGGGTTGAGTCACCATCCCTGGAGGTGTTTAAGGGTTGTTTAGCGGTGGTGTTGAGGGAGATGGTTTAGGGGTGAACTTTGTAGAGTAGGGTTAATGGTTGGACTTGATGACCCCAAGGGTCTTTTCCAACCTGAATGATTCTATGATTCCATGATTCTTTTCTTCTTGTCAGTGTAACATCATCTGCTTTCTGCATCATTATTTCAGCTGTCAGACAACAACTTCTGCATCACTAGGGCTTTCTTATTTCTGCACAGGTTTTTCCAGTGGTCATGCCTTGTTTAATGGAAATACAGGGTATCTGGAGGTTGAGAAGTGTTGAACCAACTCCATGTGTGTTGGTATGTGCCTGATCAGCAATATGACACTACCAGAAAGCGTCAAGACTTTCTGCATGTGCTGCATGGTTCATTTTGCACATGTTATGAAAAATATCTGTGTTTTTCAGCTGGTTGGGGCATCCCAGGTGGAACTGTTGCAGAGAAGCTTGAATTGAGATTGCTGTTCTTGAATAGTAAACCAGAATTTAAGCAGCCAGCCACAGAGAAACATAACTTCTTTATGGTCATCAGTCTGTAACAGCAGTGACTTTAGAGAGAGAATCCTTTGACATCTCTGTCATTGGTGCTGCTCTACGAGATGATAAAAGGAGGAATAGACTGAGCCTAAGCCTGTTTTCATCCATCAGGGAATTTATTTGAGCATTTATTTTACACAAAGTCTGCACCACATAGTTATTCGTGCATAATCAGGAACATGTCTAGACTGCAGAGAAATACAAAAATCTCTAATTTGTACCTGGAAAAAATGAAGACTTTCCCTCGAAGAGAGTGTCTCATCACGTAACGTGTAATCACCACTGCTGCTGCAAAGAATGCCAGGAAAGAAGGAATTAATCCAGGTTCTACGAATCCCACAGGGAATTTGTGGTGCCACGGAGTAGAGGAAAAAAAAATTGACCTTTTGACTTTCATATTGAATTTGCTCTGGAAGCTATTGAAGAAATGGCGTCGTGTGTTCCCGTATTTATCTTTGAATCACTTTTCTGACTGTAGCAGCACTTAAAATAATTGGCCGACTTAAATTAAGCATGGATTTTTGTCCTTTTCGACAGTATTCTTTTATTTAGTAATGTATTGCAGTATATAACACCACACGTAAGTCAATTTCACTTCAAATTATTTCTTATAAATTAATTTTAGTACTTTGACTTTGAAGGTATGCAAGTGAGTGTCCTAATGGCAGAAGTAAGACTTCCCACTCTCTAACACCCCCCACCCCTCTGCTCCTCTCCCCGTTGTAATTCCTAGCAGGGCACGGAAGCAGTGGACAGAGGTTGTTTCCCATAAAAGCTATTCAAGAAATGCTTTCAGTGCAATGCCTGACGTTATACATCTATAAATGTTCTTAAAGTTATAGGAAAGCCTTTATTCTGAAGGAGTAGTCTCATAGCCTACCTAGACACTCAGTGGTAGCAGAAGCCAGAGATCTTTGGACAAACAGTTGGAGCAGTTTCAGGCAGCTTGTCTTGCTCATAAATTCAAGTCAAGTTAAGGAAATAATTTGGACCATTCAAATAATTGGAAAAATGTTTTGCAAAGAGTGGATGCAAGTTCTTCTGAGAAATGCAAATGCTGTGGAGTGACAGTTTCAGAAGAGAAGGCTTGCACTCGCTTCAAAATAGGTATTTTAAAAGACTTCAGAAGTATATATCAGGGCGGGGGGTGTGTGTGTGTGTGCTCATGGAAAATGAAAGGAAAGGCTTTAGTAGAAGCATTTTTCCACCAGGTTTTCAGGTCAGTCAAAAGTGATGATTAATAGTCCTGAAAGCAGTCATTGTGCATTCGTTACTGATTCTTTCTCAACTCATTTTCACATTTCCGTGAAGTCTTCGGGCCCAATTTTGCAGAAATAAGTGGCTATTGGTAACTCTGTTTTTTTTCCTCTTTATATTCTGAGACAGAGAAATGTTTCATAAATAGAGCACACACTGTCTAAAGAAAGTGCAAAGTTCACCAGCCTGGAACCGGATGGTGAAAATTAATTAATTTTGAACAGAGAGGTCTTTGAAAATTGTAGATGTCCTAAGTTCTTGGACTTCCTTTCTCTGACTCGTGGTAGCTCTCTTGACTTCTCAAAGCCATGGCATAAGGCGAAACTGTTTGTTTGGCTATGTGAAAATGACAAAGAGAAATGCAAAGATGATTTCCTGTCCTTGAGCAGGGAATCTGAGGAACTAATTCCAGAAATGAGTCTCTTTAGTTCACATTTGTTAGACTAGGAATGTTTATATATTCATTTAGAAATTGTTCAATAAGTGCAGCAATAGAAACTGAACAGCAGAATTAAGCAGTCTGTCCTGGAGGATGTATGTAGGGGTTCAGGCACTAACACAATCGTTCTGAGAAAATGCATTCAGGTTATCTCAAGATGCAGGGAACTTTGGTGAATAAGTTCCCAGTCTCTTGTATTTCATGAAAGTGGTAGAAGATGTGTGGATTTCAAGGACATGCTTGTGTGTGAATGTAGACATGAGTTCATATATAGAATCATGGAAACGCATTTCATCTACTTCCTTCCTGCCTTTTCCCAGTCACTCCCAGAAATCTTTCTGATGCCACCCTGGGCACGACTTCTTTGGCTTCCTTCCTGGAGGGAAATGGTTTCTTTTATTGTTTTACTGAACAAAGAGTTGGCATTGCTTCCCATCACTGCATTGTGTCTTCCTTACTGAGACAGAAATCCCATTCTCCATCTCACACTTCTTGTATTTAGATGCTGGTGGTTTGTTTTTTTTTTTAATTGTTTCTTATGGTTAAGCTTTTTTGCTTCTTCAGCACCCTTTCCATAGACTGAGGCCAGTGCTTTGTCCAGGACTCTGCCTTTTCTCTGCATGATAAGCTTACTTTAAAGGATACGTTTTGTTTCTCCTGATCTTATAATGTGTGAAGTTTGAGTAAATTAGAGAACAAAGAACATTTGTAGCCATTGTCTTCATAGAAGGGATTAATCTGGAGAACCACAATGAATGTGAAATTCCTGACATTTTTAGAGGAAAATTATGGTAGGGAATGGAATTTCCCCAGAGTGTCAGAATGATCTTCTACATATTGTGTGGCCATCAACAAATAGGTGCTATTACCACTCCTGCGCAATACTCAGATGCTTGTGTCATGTTCATACATTGGCAGAGTGGTAGACTATTATATCTGTGTACGTATAACGTAGTAAAATTATTGGCAAAATTATTAGAAAAAACAGCCTTTTGTTCAGCATCCGGGAACTGGAAAGGCCTGATGCATGCAATCCAAGATTGCATTTAAATGTAAAGACAAAAATTAAATTTTTCTTCCTTCTTTTTTTTTTTTTTTTTCTCTGAAAGCCAAGTTTAGACTTTCAGTAGTTTTTACTGCAGTGATCTTTGTGGAATATGAAGTAGGTACCATTCAAGCTGTGAATTAAAACAAACACAAGAGCCATTCTTTTAACCCTCATGGAAATGCAAGATAATATTTTATTTTGTAACAGCATGCGGGAAAGCAAGATAATTTCCCTTAGCTGAAAAAAAAAAGGGAAGGGGAGAGGAAATAATCAGGAAGTCTAAGCAAAGCTTGATTGATTTTTCAGGTGGAGGTGAAAGCAAAGTTACGTAGTCTGCCTAGGAGGTTATTAAATCAGGGAATGGTAGAAAATGAAGTAATGAGAATTCCTGTCAGTGAAACACTCTTAGGATTCTCTCTGTACAAGTTTCCATCTCAATGCTTCCTCTCTTCAGGAAGTAGTTGATGGGAAACTGCAGAGAAACCCTCAGCTGTGCGACTAAAAGCACTCGCTGTTGCCTAGGCTTGAAGCAGAACCCCATGTTGTACTCTTGGTCAATACTGGAGTCATCCTGCGTCTTTCAATACCTTTATGACTTTATGCTAGCTGTTCAGTGAGGTTCTTATAGCATCTGAGCAATTTGCATTTGAGTGCATCATCCTACAAGATAAGGTAGCTGTGCTTGTTCCATTGTACAGAAGTTGGAGAGATATGGGGAGTGTTGAACTGCTGAGGTACTTGTGTGACTATAATCTAAGCATTTTACTTTGATTTCAGGAAGGCTCGGAAGTTTGTTTGTCGTGCCTAACTAGCTGTCCACAGCTACACAAAGTTCCCTCCCCAGCCAAAAGCATGCAAAGGTGACAAGAGTTTTGCTCTTCCTTGAATTGTGTTGTTCAGACCTTCTGTACCTTCAGCATTTGAACTGAGGTGTGTTTAATGTTTAAATCTGTTGCTTTGGGAGTTACTGTAAAAGTTACTTCAATTGTTTTAGAAGCAAATGTATCACTACACTCTGAAGAGATACATAAAAAGAGGAGTAAAAAAAGTTTCATTGTTTGTATTATTCAGAGTCAGAGCCCATTAAGAATGTTACCTGGATGTCCAAGTTCCATTGGAAAGTGATTTAATATTCATCATGTTATTGTAGCCTTTGTTTAAATGGAAAGAATGCATTATTTTGTGTGTTCAAATTGAATAAATAGGATTAGTCTCACTGGGAAAAACTGAGCCTTGTGGATAACATTTTAATACTGGATATTTTGTTTTCGTAACTCTCTCTTTAGTAATAAAGACCCCAATAAAGACCCATATAGGCTGTGTCTAATAAAACCACACAGAAGAATTGTGGAGGGCTTCGAGAAAGAGACAAAAATTGAGTGGGGACATGCCTCACAAGAACTTAATTGATGACTCCCTGTGACATGAGAGCTCTGAATGGAAACATAACTGTCGTAACAGTCTTTGGAGGCAGTAGTTAAGTTCATCAATTTGGAAGGTCTTGTGGGGTCAGGAACTCTTGATGGTCCCTATTTCCCAGCAGTCTATATCATCTATCAGTAAGAACTGGACTTTTGGCAGGGTAAGTTTTTGGCTGTCGTGTAGGAGATGTGGAAGGTAACTCGGGATGGTAATTCAGTTTTGGTATGTGTTGGGAGCTGGCTTGGATTTCATTTCAAAGGTGATCATGATTTCCTCTGATCTGTCTCTGACCAGTTATTTTGCTTATATCATCAGCAAAATAACTTCCTGCCAAAGCACCCCTGTGGTGATGAGAATAGAGAAACTATGCTATGGAAGAATGGTGGTTTTGTTTATACCAAGAGACCAAGAAATACTCAGTCCCTGAAATACAAAATGCCTTCTTAACTAACTGATCATAACCCAGAGATCTCATTTGTCCTAATGCAACTCCTCTGAGATTTTGAAAGTCATTTTGCTTTGGCCCACTGATGGGAATATCTGACATTGCCATTAACAGGAATTAAGTTCTGTCTTGCCTTCCAAAAGCTGTATTATAACATCAAGGGAACTGTGTTAAGAAAGGAATAAGCCTTTCACTATCACCAGCGCTTCTGTGAAATCACCTTTATCCTTCAGATGACGGAATTCATACAGGAAGGAACTGTCTTTCTTACATTTATTTTTGTCAGTAGGAATAAGAATTCTCTCTTCTCTGGAAGAATAATTAAAGGTCAAATTCTGGAATTGTATTCAGAAGTCAGCGCAGCCTGAGTTCCAACACCTAACTTGATACCCCACCAGGCACTTGCGGCGTAATAGGCATCTTGCTGGCTGAAGGAACAGCAGTGTGCTTTAATTCTGAGTGAAGATCTTCCCCGTTGGTCTGCATTAAGGCTTCTGTGTTATGATTACTTTGTTTGCAATTATATATGAGCTGATCAAATTTTATTGAAAAAAAACCCTCTCTACTTTGGCCTGCAGATACTTGACTCCAAATGACAGTTCTAGTACCTAAATTGTGCTCGCCTTTTATCAAGCAATATTTGGTAATATACTCTGTTGTCCAAAGTAGTATCCGTGGGAGTCCTTGTGGTGGTTTATGCCTTTCATTCTCTTCCATCTTGTGCAGCCACATAAGCCTAGACAAGCTCTAATTGAGTGAAACAATATATTAAGGTATTAAAAGAGGAATAACATGGGCAGCCTTCCAGTGGGAAGGGTGTGAGGCAGAGGGACACTTTAAAGTTTGATTATTGGCCAATTAGTGGGGTTGATTGAGTACTGGTGATAGATGTATTTAGGTTTCCTTTCTCTCAAACCCTACCCATACCATCAGAAGAACAAAATTCTAAATCATGGTAGCAGGAGTTGGAACCCCAGAAGCAATGAGTAGTTTGGCAAGTGCAGCTACGCTATCAGTAACCATGGAGTAGCCGCAGGGTATGTGACTCTGGAGTAATGGCAGTAATGGAGATGGAAGTTTTTGGGGGGAATCTCAGACCGTCCTTTTCCTGTTTGTTTTGCTATAATTTAGCCAGTTCACTTTGGTTGTTTAATGTGCAGCAGTAACAGACAGAAAACTAGATAATCAGCAGTAATAGGAAATCTTGAATGTTTTCTGGTTATGTCAGGGAACAGCAAGACATGGAGGGCCTTTGCAGACAGTTGCCTCAGAAAATCGTTTGATCTTCTACAGCATAATGTGATTGAAAAAAAAATCTTACTAGACTTAAGTAGCAAGAGAGTAAACTATAGAGTTGGCATTAAGATTTGTCTGCTCCCCTTTATGGACTTCTCTCATGTAGTGAAGGTGATAGAAGGGTTTAGTTTCACTAACTCATCAATGTCATTGTAGTACATTTAAATATATATACAGTGTAAAAATTAACTAAAACCTTCACTGTTGAGGGGAGGAGAGAAGGAAGTTTGTCTTCAAGACAGAGATCTGTTTTCTTGTTTGAAGAATCTGCATTGAGTTGGTTTAAATAATAAAGAGTGAAGATGAAAACTTGATTACCATCTTTTGCTCTACTTATGCAAGAAATGATGTACCAGTGTAGCTTTAAATAAGTGAACAGTCTCCTTGAAAGCCAGATATGGGTAATCACAGGGATGGAATGGAGGGAGTTTGAGAATTTATAGCCTGTCTAAAATGCTCAAATTCTGGACTTTGAATCCCACTACAGAAAGGTCTTCCTGGTGTGAGGAAACACCTGCACCAGGCACTTCTAAGCCATGGAACCTGATCCCAGCCATGTGAGGAGGCCCATGGAACAGTAGGCAATCCTACCCTGCAAAATGCAGGCATGTGCCAAGTGTTCTGTCTTTAGCCTGAGTAGAGGGACTGTAAAGACTGGATATAACCTCAGGCTGAACCAGAAATAGCCGTCTGCAGAATGGGCTCTCTGCATACAGGCAAGGACTAAATTGTCTATGTTGAATTTTACTTGATTCCTGAAAAAAAACCCGGCATCTGTGATGACACTCTGTATGTGTGGTATCATCTCAGCCTACTTATGTCCTGAATAATGGTCCATCTTGTCGACAAACTTCAAATCAACCTAAGAGGCAGCTCCAAATTCCTGCCGTGCAAATGGTTGCACTGTGAGCTTAGCTGCAAACTATTAGCAAAGAATCAACCAAGCAGCAGGTCCCAGTTAGGTTCAGCATTAGGGGACTCCATAAAGGGTCTTCTAGAAGATTCAAGGATGCTAAAATCTTTAATAAGACATTGCTAAAGATGAGGTAATCCAAACATAAGACACAAAGTCACGGGACTCATGACTGCCATTGCTAAGGAAATGATCTCTAGGGATTATGAACAATTGTTTAGAAAACAAAAAACCTCATCAAATTTCCTCTTACCTGTGGTCACTGCTGTTTTTCAAGTATTTCTTCAGCAGAATCTATAGGGACTTTTTTTTTGTCTTTTTTTTTTTTAATTTATTAGAAAATTAAGAGGTAAAACCACTTACGGGTATAAATGTGAGTGATTTTTGAGATGTTTAGATCAACGTGTTCCTGGTTCTTAAATTGTTACTCAGATAAGAGAAAAATAAAAAAATAAAAAATAAAAAAATCCCTTGGTTGAAATGCTGCTGTGAGGAGTTGATATTGATTTCAGTATTCTCTTTAGCAAAGCACACTAACAAAAGTCACAACTAAATTTTCTTATTTTTGTTCCTTAAAGGCTGGAAATTGGCAAGCAAAAGGAAAGTTATGGGAATATATGCAGATAGCTTTGTTTGCCCATATGTCTTGGGTGGGAGGATGGCTGCTTTTTATGCAGTTAAGTCTTTATGTGCTAAATAGATGTTTTGTTAGGGGAAAAGATCCTTTCTTTCTTTTTTAACTTTAAGGTAAAAGGAAAGACTCTGATGTTAATGATCTGGAAGAAGGAATTTAAACATTTAGTGTTTATTGCTGTTAATTACTGTGGTAATCACACATGGCAATGTGTGATGTTAATTCCAGGTTTATTTATTTGAAATGTTATACACTCACAAGCAAGTTTTTCATTAGGATATCTTGTGTAGGTCGTAACCATATTGTCAGCCACCTTGCAGTTACCACATATATTGCAATACCCATAAATCCAGTACTAGGACCAAGCAATCTTCACATCCCTTTTGCTCTTCTGGTACCCACAAATGTTCAGAATGTTCAAGTCTCAGGTCATGTGTATGCATGTGTGTAGGTTTATTTGCTTTTTTGAAGTGGGAAATCTTAATCATAAGGGACGTTTGTTATTAACACGGTAGTAACAGAAGGTGTTCATACATTTCCAACAAACTTCTTGTGAATTCTTACTTTTAGAGAAAAGGTGTCATGGCCCTTTATCATTAGTTTAGAAAATAAACTCTGCTTATTACGTCATAATAGAGGTTGTATTTGCTAGCATTCTTGTTGGAGAAGGGTTGCCACCTTCTCCTTGACACTTTGATCCAAACATAAGGCAAAGGATTATTGAACCAATGGTCATTTTTTTTCCAAAGTCTAAGCTTCAGGAGGGGCCTCACTGTACTTGCAGTCTTGTTCTCCTTGTTTTAATGGTTAGGAAGTTAGATCAGTATTTATTAAGTTAGAAGTGGCTTCTACATTCATTTGTGGTTCATCTGACAGCTATGCTCTTTGGCAGTTAGTGTGTCTATTTAAGGTATAGCCTCCCTCTCTCTGCTTGCTTCACACAGCAGTGGGGAAATGGAGCTGCCCTTATTAGAAGTAATTGGTAAGAAGCCTTAACTACTGTCACACTGTGCTGCAGATCCTTGAATCTGGCTTTGCATGCTGAGGCTGCATGTCAGAGACTTCAAAACGATCTGCCTTCCTCCCTTTGTGATCACAGATTGCTTCAGAGGCTTCACTGGAATGCAAATCTTGTGGACCGTGTTACGGTTCTGTCCTGCTCGTGAGCTTCCCCTCCCACCATGAAAAGCTGCAGAGTCACTGGGGTAATGTTAATCAGGGGACTAATCAAGCTCTGGTTGTCTTCCTTTCCCTGCAGTCTTTGCAACTGGGGACATGTCTCTTTGATAGCAGCTGCTTGTACTGTGACACAGCAGCTAACAAGGTACAGCCAGCTTTTTGTGCTGTTTGTTTTGCAGGTCTGTCCTTACATCCATCCACCTGTTGCTGAGACTAAATGGTAATATTGGAGGATCACCACTCATCTCCAGGGCTTTTTGTGGTTATTTTTTCCATGTGTATTTGTGAAGATGGTATCACAGAATCATAGANGCACCCCCAAGTCCCCTTCCACAGGCCTGCTCCCCACTATATCCTCTCCCAGCCTATACTGATAATGCTGGTTACCCCAGCCCAGGTGCAAGACCCTGCACTTGGCCTTCTTGAGCCTCATAAGGTTCATCTGGGCCCACCTGAATGTCATCCCACCCCTCTGGCATATCAGCTGCAGCCCCCAGCTTGGTATGATCCGCAAACATGCTGAGGGTGCACTCAATGCCACTGTCAATGTCATTAATGAAGATACTAAACAACACTGGGCCCAGCAAAGACCCCTGAGGGACACTACTCTTACCTTCCTCCATCTGGACACAGAGCTGTTTATCGAGGGGCTTCCCAAAGTAAGATAGCCCTGAGAATGCTGTCTTCACCTTAGAGCAGATTCATGACGTTTCTTCTCCCTGACTTCTCCTAGTTCAGTTAACCCTCTGTGCTTAACACCTGACATAAAATGGGCAGTGCAAGGAAGTGCGTGTTACCTTAGTTAGCATTCGTGCTTAGGCTTTGCTGTGAGCTGAGAACTTAATCTGATAGATGTGGTATTTGAAGCTGGCTCCATCCTTATTATAATGAAAGTCAGACAAGCTGATAAATACTGCAAATTGTTGGCTGTAAATCCTACTGATAGTCAAGGTAAAATATATTGTAACCTACCTGATACTGAAGTAAAATTAACTGAAGGACTTGTGTCAAGGTCAAACTCAACTTTTTCAGACATTAACAGATGTCCTGTGTTAAACGGAAAGATAAAAATTAAATGTGATGGTAAGATGTTTGAAAGTTGTGAGGTAATAGAATATTTGAGTGTGGATTTCATTGCACTCTGAAGGAGTTTCACCTAAATGTCCATGTGCTAGGAGGAGTGCTTGGAAGACTCTGAAGAGACATCGTCTTGCTGTGCTGGCCTTCTCTTTTGAACAGGTATTTTACTACTGGGAAGTTTAGAAAATAATTATAATAAAGCCCCCCCCAATTTTCTTTCTGTAATGTGTTGTGTTTCCCACCACTATTAAGGCAGTTGACAAAAGGTACACAGGCCAGCAGAGTCATAGTAAATGAAATACAGCAGAATGAAGCCAGTTCCCACTCTCCAAGACATTTTGGTAATTGACAACTTGTTTCTGCTACCCATTGTGCATTAAAAGTGCAATAATTACAGACTCGTAGCCCTATCATGCCATATTACCTTGGAGTTTCCACTGGATTGCTCTCTGTTTCATTGTAGGCAGACGTGTCTATGGCAAACATTATGGCTGGAAGGTAATTCTGCTTTAGATAATACTCTCTCTAATGTCCTTGGATACTGATGATTGAAAGTTTAATGTGTTTACACAGAGAGGTTTCCTGCATATAAGTGATTATGTTTTCTTTTGAGAGTGAGACTTGTTTAGATAGCAAATGTTTAATTAATCCTCCTATTTTCTTCTTCTGATTGAAGATTTTTTTTCATGAAAGGTGTCTATTAGTGAGAGGGGGGAAGAAGTACAGCAGGAGAACAAGGTGGGTTTTTGGTTGTTTTGTTTTGTTTTTTACAGTGTATCAGAGTAGAAATTGTTTGCTAATTCCCTGAAGGATAATTTATTAGAATCCTTTGAACAACATCATGCCTGGACAGTGAAGGATGCCTCTGTCCCTTGGGAGTGCAAGGGTGGTGCCAGCACTGACAGTGTTCCACTTTGTGCTGCAACTCTGGAGAAAGGCTTGGGCATTGGGAAGGGATTTGGGGTCTTTTGTGGTATCAGAAAGCTCTAGAAGAAAGTGGTGGCACACCCAAATGAACAGAGGGTGGCTCATGGAAAAATTGCTCCAGGTCATTGTAAATAAACTTCCATTTTTCCCACACCTTTATAAAAGCAATTTTTTTTCTTTCTTGTTTTTCAATCAGTTGTAAATGCTGTTGAAATGTTGTGTAGCCACATGCACGTCCTGTAAAATTGTGTTTGGGGAATGCTTGGTTAGTTGTGTACATGCATATGTGTGTGAGTATATTTCTGAGTAATATGATTTTACATGCATGTTAGACTCATTCTAATTTTATATGCATCAGGAACTATAGATCCCTAGAAAAGCTTGGCTGGGACCTGTTTTTTCCATCGTGGTTATGTTTGTTTGCTCTGTGGAAACCAATAAGTACAGTGATAAGAGCAGGTTCAAAAATACTCGGAAATGTTGGGAGAGATTTATTTCTCCCTATCCTCAGCACAGAACCCAAAGTTTTGGACTAAGTCTTTCAACTCGTGTGCTTATGCACAGAGCACATTATAACAGAGCACCCATCAGTCTCTGCTGTTAACCTGTTGTTGATGAGATCATTCAACAATGGATTCCTTGGCAGTTCTTAAATTATGGTGTAAAAAGATAGAACATATTGCCAGAGATGGAATGAAAGATCACCTAATATTTTTTTTCTCTCCAGAGGGTCATTTCTAGAGGGTTGGTCAGCATGTTACTGCAGTTACTTTTGAAACCAATGTGTGTTGCAGTGTATTATCTGCCACATCATTTCAGATCAGATTTGTGGGGCTGTTTTTCACTGTGTCAGGTTGCACTGCGTTCTGCTTCAAGCTGACAGTATGTAGCATTATGGGACTTAACATGACCTGACATAACAGCAATTCAAATTCAGTTAGGGATAGCCTGCTGTAGTCTTTATGGGGCCATTCAATAGGCTGATGAGCTGTTGGTTTCATAGGCTGCTTCACACAGAAAGCAAACTGTTGAAGTTGGGCTGGAAAACAGATGCCCTTGTTTCTGGTGGCATCCTCTACAACAATTTACGAAGATGTGAAAATGTAGTTATGTTGGTGTCAGATACCTTTTGGATTTGAAAATGGTTGGAAACTGTCTCCACTTGCCTCTGCAAAAATAATCAAGTATAATCAGTGAAGACCCAGTATTTGTATATAAAGTTGCAATAGTGTCTAATCCTTTTAATATGTTCACTCTAGTAAACAAACCAACCAAAACCCAACACAACACTAAAACCCCCCTTGGTATTAATGTACAGCAGGGTGTTGAAAAGAGGGGGCCAAAGAGCTGACTGTGGATGTTGCCCGTGAAACAGGCATGAGGTAGAATTATTACTGCCACATTAACAGAGCTGTGTTCTTTAAAGCTGTGTTCCTTAAAACTGCTTAGAAATGAGTCCTGTGCTGAATTGCTAGATAGCAGATGAAGCATTTAATGATCAGTAAATTTAGGTAACACTATTGTTAGCACTTAAATCTGTAGAATATAACATTATAAGAATCCACGTAAATGGGCTATTTCTTGGCTGTGCCACCTGTTGTGTCATCTTCTGCAAGTCACCAACCTTACCTTCTTCTGAGCACTGACATTTGCTGTCAGAGCTTGTCCACCAGTACTGGGAAAACTGAGTCAAATCAGAGTGGAGATTTCTAGAAATAATGTAGTACAAGTATGTCTGGAAATTCTGTGGAGCTCCTGTGTGTGCTGTCATTTCTGCACTGAGATAGTGAGGTGCTTTATGAGCCATGCCATCTGAGAGAAGATACAGAAAATCCCAAGCTTTCACTCCATTTGTGTCTCTATATTTTTCAGATGAGGCTCTGGACCTGAGTGCTAAGATGGCATGCTAAAGTGATCTTGTTCTGAGGTTATAGGACAGCAATATCATCCTTTGATTTTCACACCTACACATGAGTAGATTTCAAGAGGAGACATGCAAGAAAACTCAGAGATGAATGGTAGTCATTTTTAATGAAGAATATATTCACTGACTTTCCTCTGCATAAAGTCTGGTTTCTTAAAAACAATGTGGGGAACATGGAATTACTGAAACATTAGGGGTTGGACTTGATGATCTCCAGAGGTCCCTTCCAACCCCTAACATTCTATGATTCTGTGATTTTGGCCTTTCAGAGGAGAGTCCAAAGTGAGGGGCAGGAAGGGGGAAAGCTCCTCTAATTAATTTTAAGATATAATGAAAGAAAAGATAAAAATGAAGTTTGCCTTCTTGTGCACCCATTTGTTAGGATGCTGGAGAAAATGGATTAAACTTGGGGTTTTGGACAAAGTTAGTTTTTGGATAGCCCATAGCCAAAGATTATTTAACAGAAAAAAGTGTGTTTTAACATTGTAATTACAAGTCACTTGCTGATTATCTGTAAAGGAGACTTCTAAAGGCCATGGGGAAAGAGATGAATTTGAAGGGAAGTATTGTCAGCCACCCATGCAATGACCAGAATGGAGAAAAGTTTTACACAATAACAGGTACAATTGCGGGGTGAAGAGCCAAGGAAATGTCAGCCTGAAAGGCAGCAGGAAAGCATGCTGTGAGGAGACACTCCTGACACATCAGTCTCTATCTCCATCGTAATGAAGCCGTGGGTCAGCTGAAGACCCCCTCAGGAATGAAACTGAGCATTAAAATCAGTTGATACTTGGATGATTTAATTTTTTTTAAGGTGTATTTTGATTAAGGCCTGCTGGAAGATCTAGCTCAAATTGGTAAATTAGTTGTAATCCAGTGTTTTGGAATGGCTAGGAAAAGGCTCAGTGTTTCTAGAAGTAGGATTTGGTTGTACCACAGCTTGTGAAGGCGTGTGTAATTTTTTTAATGTGATAAGTTCAGATAGCAAGAACAACAAAAACCTGATGAGGTCAAGGTACCCTGCTTTTCTCATGCTGATCTGTCTTGGTTGCAGCATTATAACTATTGGAGTTTACCACTTGAAAGCTGTTTTAGGTAGGGCTGTGAAAGCTGCAGCCCCACCTTTGACTGCTGCAGTGCAGGCAAGCTAAGACATTAGTGCCACAGATCCAGCTGCTTGTTGTCATTCGCTATCACACAACATTCCTGTAAGGGGAAAGCACATCTGCTAAGTTTGTTCTAGCCCATTTCCAACTGCCAGAACTGCTTTCTGTCAGTTTACATCATCTCAGCAGCTTTCACTGTGTGAGGAAGAAACTTCCCAAAGCTGCTCTTGTTGACTAACTTTAGGAGTTCCAATCAACCCTCAGAAAATTCTTGCGAAAAGGGTGAGATTCTGAGCACCCTGATCTAGTGGGAGGTGTCCCTGCCCATGGCAGGGGGTTGGAACTAGAGGATCTTTGTGGTCTCTTCCAACTCAAGCTATTCCATGGTTCAATGAAATTTAAGAGAAGTTGGTCCTTTGTGTTGCTTGAATAATTGTTTCTTTATGAAAGCAAGGTTCAAGGCACAGATGTTTCTCATGCTAGAAGATATTTCCCAAAATCTCAAAGCTGCTTGGTAGGTGTAAGGTGAATGGAGAAGTTTGGGAAGAGACAATTACCCAGTGCAATGATCTCCTTAGTGAATGATTTCCAGTTCTCCTTGATTTATAAATTAAGAATCAAGCCTTAAAGGTTTCAGTGGGAAATATTATTCCTCAATAATCATCCTGTGTGGGATGTTTTTTCTTAATGCTTAATAGATTAGAATAAACCATTTATTTCAATTCTCAGAAAACTCAGTTCAGAACTAGAATTTACATTAGTGGTTTAGTGCAAGACTGTGGAAATCTTTCCTCGTTAGGTATTTGTGTTGGCTCTAGGAGCAGATACATTCCCCCTCAGGCCTGATCTGTAGGTGAGGAGAGCCCCTTGCTGTCTTTTTAGGCATTACTGAGTTTTTAGACAAAGTTGGAGGATTTTGTTTTTCAGGCCTTGGGTTTAATCCCACATTATGTGAAGTAAATAAGCAGCTGTTTGTTTAAGTCACTTCAATAAATGATAGAAATACGAGGGTTTTGAGTATATAATTAATAAAAAGAATATGGCTTGAGGATGAGTCTGGTTATTTTTGACTAGCTATCAGCAGAGATGAGTAACACAACTAATTTCATTCTGCTTTCATAGGTGTTAGATTAAAACAATGCCAAACAGCAGCAGAAATGCCAGGATAGAAAGGACCTATACTCTCTTTGCTCATAATTTAAATTTTAGTTCTTAAGCTTGGGACGTTGAGGAGAATGGCTTTTGTTGCAGGGAGCTTCAGGCATTATTGAAACAATCAAGGATTTACAGATGCTGTGTTACTAGAATCAGAACTAAAACCATCTGCTTTCTAGCACTATGGGGGTTAGATATGCTCCAGCACAGTAAGAGTCCACTGTTGGAACCCATCTTCTTGAATGTGCAGTTTCCACCCGACGTTGCCTGGGTGCTCCTTCCTGCTGGCTCTACTGAATGTACAGAAACTTGCTCTGGTCTTTCCACAGCACTTCTTAGCTGAAGAAAGAGGTGATCCTGAACCATTCTTTGTCACACTGTTTTGAAGAATGTAGAAAGTCTGAATCGGGCTGGGCTTTTTCTTTCTACAAGTCAGGAATGAGAGCCCATTTTACTAGAACAGATGTTTGGCTGGTAAGGACTTGCAAGCACTGAAGTCCTGTAACATTTTCTGGTTTTACTTGGCAGAAAAAAGGTGAATAAAACAGGTTTAACCACATCGTCTCCAGCAAACCTGGGCACCTTCAGCTGTGAAGACCTCAAAGCCTAACTTTCTACATCATCTATGTTCTGTTTTCATTTTAATTGTCACAAAGAAAGATTACTTGCACACTTTTATCCACTGGGACTCGGATCTGTTTTTTCAGCTTCAAAGGTTAAATGGCAGAATTTACAGTTGGGGTAACTTGACAGAATGCTGATCAGCAGCACTAGAAGGTCTGGGAAGGTCTTGTTGTAGTCCATTTGAGGACTTTTCATTTTGACTACCTTTCTCATGAAAAGATTACCAGAAAGGCATTTTCTACTTTGTTAAAATAACATTCCACTTCCTAGTGAGACTACAGGCAATTTCAAACTTATTTTCTTTGTAGCATGTCACAGAAATATGGACAGCAAATTGGGCTTCCAAGTGAGACAGACACAACCTGGCGTGAACTGCACTCTGCTGTCTGTTAAAGTTCTTTGTATTTAAAAAAATCCTTCCAGCCATAGATCTCACAGCCGTTCATATGCATGGATTAATAGGGCTGTGATTTTCACTCAGGTAAGAGTGAGCCCTGTCCAAACAGAAAAGCAGTACTGGAATCTGGGACATCGTATTTCCCAACACATTCTTTTCTCCTTGCAACTCTTCCTTCTCTTTGTTTTCAAAGTCTGCTTAGCAGGTAGCTTGTGCTAACTGCCTGCTTTGGTTCGTGTGGCACGTCCATCTGCTGTGATAAACTAAACAGCCAGCAGAACTGCTCTTCTGTTTGTCCACTCTGTTCATACAATGGGAGCAGCTTTCTCTATTCGGCCTAAGTTGCTTTTCAGGAGAATTTGGCAACCTAGGTTTTGTGGAGACAGAAACACCCCACTGACACCCCACCCCTCTCCCAAAGACTGGAGATTTCTTTGCCTTAAACAAAACTTTCCGAGATTGTTGGGCAGTTTAAGAAGTTGAAAAGACTGGGATTTTTCTGATTTATGTGTTTTAGAAGTGACTGGTGCATACCACAGGTAATCCTTGAGTAGTCCTTGAGAAGATTAACATTGACTTGATCCGAATTAATAATCTTACAGTATCCCATGGGAATTCCTAGGGAGTGGGTGGGCATTTAGGTGCATGCAACAAAGAGCTAATGTAGCAGTTTCAGGCAGAATGCTTTGTAGTTGAAGGCAAGAGACTTCAAATGTACTGCAGAACATTTTTGTCTAACTTTTCTGTTACCTTGCCTGGGCAACAAGGTGGAATTTAAGAAGAGATCATTCTGAAAAGTCAATTGCTAAAGACATTAACTGAAGACTTTGTTTCAACTATTGCTTGGGTTTGGGTTGGGTTTTTTGTTGTTTTCTTTTGTTTGGGGTTTTTTGGTTTTCTTTTTTTTTTACATGTGGTTAGTTATTGTCTATATTCGTAGAGAGGTATCTTGGATATCAGTGGATTTGAGGAGCTATCTCTGAAGAAAAGGCTTACAAGAGACGATGGATGTAGAAGATAAATCCCAATTAGATTGCTCTAAAATGAAACATGTCTTCCACGGATACACTTGCACACTGGACATTGCTGTCATGCTTCTTCCTACAAGGACATAAGCACTGTGTTTTGATCCCAGTACACTGAGAGAAAGGGGCAGGGCAGAATGTATAGAGCAGACATCTTCATTCATACCAAAGATGGTGGGGAATTTCTTCCGTGGTTTCCTTTATACTATTCTGCAAATGGATGGAAATGTTCATGTGTTGTGGCACTTACCCTGGTTTGTTTCTCAGGAGTATCAGAGGAGATGTTTTTGGCTTTTACAGTATTCTGCTGCTTTTAATTTTAGTTGGGAACACAGTGTTGGTGCTGCAATGAGGTTCAGCATCTCTGATGGCTCACTACAGTGGATAATTACTGGGAAGGAGCAGTGATTTGCTGCATAAAGAATTCCATACAAAAAGCCAGGACAGATTTTTCTGGGCAGTCGTGGCAGGTGCCTGCACTGTGGTTCTTTTCCCACAAACTGTTATCTAACCACAGCTCCAGCAAAGGATCAAGTCTGTGCCCTCCTGGTGAGAGGATACACAGCTAACAAACAAACTGATTCTCCTTTGCCACTGCCAGAAAGTGGAACTGCTACAGACTTCAAAAAAATCCAAACAAAATGATAAAAAACACCACCAGAAAACCCCACCAACAAAAAACCAAAACCCCAACAGACCCCCAGCCACCCCCGAAAAAAACCCAAATCCTAAACCAAGACACTAGAAAAAGAACAGTAAAAACTTTTTTATCATGGTGTATCCTAGCACTCTTTCCCTCCTTTGTCTCCTAAGGCCTCACAACACTTTCTTCTGAAGAAAATGACTTAATTTCACTTTTGAGTGTAACTTGTCTTTGGAAACAAGTGGATGGCACACAGTAAACAGCCTGCGTGCTGATGACGACCTGAGCTCCTCATGTTCTGGCATAAATGTGCTTAACTGATGCAATGCTGATGAACTCAGCAGGTTGAGCTCTGCCTTTTGGGTGCTTTTGTCCTAAAGGGTTAGATAAAGTTTCCCACCATCTGTAATAATATTAAGGTACTTAATTTTAGTTATTCTTTAGTTTTTAACTGTAGTTTGGCTAGTTATCACTCTGCTAGTTTTTAGACTCAATATAGAATATCTTCCATTGCCTGAGGAAGAGAGAAACTTCTCACATGAAGATCTCCTTAATTCCTATTTAAGAAATTATTAATTTAATAACTTCCAGTCTTCAAGTGAGAGCAGAAGGGTTGTCTCAAAATCCCACAAAGTGTGTAGCCCTGTAAAATTTGGAAGCAAATGACAAAACCCCCATGTTTTCCTTCGCTATGTTTAAATATAAATGCCATATTGAAAGAGTTTGGAACACAAATTAAGCAGCACGACAGAGGTGGTGTGCAAAGAAAGAAAAGTCTTGTCAATAAAGGACTGTGATGTGAGGGAGTCTTTGCTTCTTTTTTTGCTGCACAGCTCAGGAGATCCAAAAGGAGCATGATAGAGAAGTTTGCAGATATATACTAATACCAACTTTCAAGGATTAACCTTTAAAAATTCTTTATATCAAAGATCTTAAAAAAAAAAAGTTTTATTTTTATGATAAAAATAAGCAGTAATTCAATCTTACCAGACTATAGCCTATTTATTCAGTGTTTGTGGTGTTTCATTTGGAAATGAACTTTGCTTTTTGTGTGCTGTTTCAGCAGTTAAAGCATTCTACTTACTTTTTGAGACATGTGTGGTAGAGATCTCTTGCCTTCGAATTAAGGTGATGGAAAAGAGGGAATATTTATTTTAAAGTAAGATTTACCCTAATGTCTTAGTGTATACAACTGCTATCATGCAAGTTTGCTCTCTGTCCTTTTAGCAATGGTTTAATTAGCTGCATTTTACACGTTTACAAAGTGATGTGGTGGGATGGATGGATTCTCTCTGACTGCATAGAAAAGCAGGTTATAGATTTTAATATTTTTTCCCCTATTTTTTTTTAAGCCAAGTTTTAATCTATTGACTCCAAATGGTGGGTTGGTAGTCAGGGTGCAAAATTAACAGAAAGGAAATGAAATCATCTGACATAATCGTGTGCTTTGACCATAGCTGGGGTCAGGAGACAGAAAAACACGTACTGGGAAAACCTTCATTCTCTGTTCCTAGCTGCCTCCAGGAATTAGCACAGGTTGCTGCTGCCCATTCATTCATCTCTCTAGGCCTAGCTGTTGGGAAGACTCACTCCTTCACTCTTCTCAATACCTTCCCCTGCCTTCACGACTTCTGCTTAGAAAAGATTAGCATACATCTTGAAGGGTTGTATGTACAAGGGGATAGAACATCCTTTCATGGGTGTATAGTCAGAATTGGGGCTGAAAATATTTGTAGAGGGTTTTTTTCCTCCCCCCTCCATTGTGACTAACCACAATTTAAGAGAAATCACGTATGTCCCAGGAAAGAACTGGAGTTCGTGTTTTGTGAGGATGTGTTGGTGAAAGACATAAGGTTAAATATTTGGCTGCTCAGGAAGTAAAAGTAATTTAATAAACCAATGGTTTGAGGTTTTGCTTTTGGGTCCTCTGTTGGACTGTGGCTAACCTTTCCCTGTCTTGTGCTTTAGCTTTTCCTGCTTTAGCTTTTCTCCCTGAAGATTAGGGCTTTATTTTTCTGTTAAGTATTCTGAGGTCTGTTGAGTCAGAGCTTGGTGTCAATGTTTGGGAACTAAAAATCTTTTGGAATCGGTTAACTTGAACTTCATGTTTAAGATCTGTGTTGCTTTCATTTTTTTTATTTGAAAAGAAAATGAATATACGAACTGAAAACAGATCAAGTACTTCAGTACCCAGCTCCCATCTTTTTTGACTTTCTTCCTCACCTGAAAGTATTTCAGTTTTTCACTATGGTGTTTTGCTGAAGTGCAAAAATAATAGCTTTTGTTTGTTTGGTTGAATGCACCATGACTTAGATAATCTGGGCTTTAGTGACAGTAGCAGCTTGAAATCCAAATCATTTGCTACTCATATTGTGATTGGCTACAACAAAGAGTCTTTTATTCCACCAAGACTCAGTTCTTGTCCAGCATGAACAATTCATTTATGAATGTAGAACTCCAGCTGAATCATTTATAGAGTAAAAAAAAACCAAAACAACAAAGGGAAACAAACAAAATCAACCTTCCCCAAGCTCTCCTCCTCAAATATTTCTCTAAAACTAGTATTTTTGTGGTTGTCAGGGAAGAGGTTGGGTAAATATATTCAGGATTTCTTCATGCTAAACTGCCATCATCAGATGATCTAGATAAAGTAGATGTTCACTTTCTAAGGTATTGTACTTTTCTCAACTGTTCATAACTTTCTTAGATTAGTTTTTTGAGAGAGCATTATCCATAATGAGGTAAAAGCTGAAAGAATATCAGTTGGAATGAAGTGGATCAGGTGATTTTTTTCTACATAAACAAGAAACTATTTCTGGAGTGCTTCAATACTGTTTGGCTCCCCCAGTTATTCGATTAAAGAAAGATAATAAAACTGTGCTTAAAATATAAATATGGGCTTACATGTGTAGGTGTATCAATATTTAAAGACATCTCCTTGTGGGTTCCAACTTTTGATAAATTGGAATGCCTTGGTCAACTCAGAGAAGAAAGTGTGAAGCTGGAAATTAGCGACGATGTTGAGAATACCAAAATTTTAATGTCTTCCATTGTCCTTTTAATGATGTTCCATGTATTACGTGTATCACATTAGCTCTTAATGTTTTCAGCTTGATCTTGCAATTCATGAAGTTCACTCAACCTTTTGCTAACTACATGTAACGGCCTCAGTATCTATTGTGTGTATAGAATGGGCTTTTAAATACAGGACTGTTTATTTCTTGGCCAATGAAGTGTGTTTTGAAGAAATTCTTAGGAAAGCCATATTCATCTTTTATAGCTCTTTTTTGTTTGCTTGTTTGTTTATACGTAGGGTTGTTTTTTTGCTTTGTGTGTGAAAATAGCACACCACCTTCCAAAATCTTAGGGTGAAGTTACCATATTACTATTTGTCATTATTCATTATTTAGAAGTCTGCTTTGCTACACTTCCCACAATTCCTCTGTGTTTTACTTCACATATTTTTTCTGTGTCCTCATGTGAATGATTTTTTCTGGCTGTTGCCAGAGAAGAATGATAGGTATGGATGGATTTAAAGGAGTATCTCAGCAGTAAAAAGAGGAGACAAAAGAACAGGATGCTTAGATAGCTGTGACTACAAACACTACAGGGAGCAAATTTAAAAGCAATATATTGGCATTGAATCAGCATCAGGTTTGCCTGGAACTTCACTCCAGTGATGCAAATTTAATTCATAACTTGCTTCAGCTCAGTCGCTGCAGCAGAGAGCAGACTGACCCCAAACATACTGCAAAGTGGGCTTAGCCTTAAATATTTTGCCTCAGGGCCAAAGTGAGTATTTGCAGTAAAATCTGGTGTGGTGATTTTTTGACGAACAGATGTTAAGTGGTCTAGTGAACTTTTCACCAAATACATTTCAGCTTCTGGTTTCAACTCAGGTTGTAGCTGCTACAATGAGATGTCCTTATTAAGAGCAGTCACGTCACGTTTATTAGTTTATATGGGGAAATGCAAGAAGATGTGATAAATACTCCTTCTAATACCTGCACTGTCTGTTTCAGTCTGCTCCCACTAACCCTTATGCCAAGGTCTTGCTTCCAACTTGCCAAACACCACTTGCTATTATTTGAAACTTTTGGGACAGCTCTTGAGACCTCAGCGGTAGCAGAAGTCGGCTGGCTACAGCTTGCCTTGTGACAATCACCCATGTTCTCACTTCCCAAATTCCAGTTGTAGCTGATGACATAGTCTTGGAAAACTTCAAGCTCCTTTCTCAGCAGTTCTCACCTGATGAGACTGAGCCTAAAGGGCTCTTGTATGAAATAGTGCTGTGAGTATATGGGTATGGCTTTGAACTTGCTGATAACGCAGGTTCTAAACACTGGTTTCTTGTTATATGTCTTAGCAAATATTGAGCTAATTTTTTTCTTGTATTCTGCTCTTACCCTTACGGTAAATAGTTTAGAAATTATTACATTTCAGTTTGGTGTTACTTCTCTCACTGTCGCATGTCCTTGAGAGAAGATGCATTTGTATCAGGGTTTTGCTTTATGGTATTGCTTTAGTAGACTCCAGATTATATTTTCCTTACATTCTTTTGATAAATCTTCCAAAGCTTATGCTATTTTAAAAAATTCTATCATGCTGTGGCCATAATATTTAATGAAGAAATTTGTATTTGTTTGCAAATAAGAAGATTCAAGTGTTAAGATGTTTTGTTACATAGTGCCTAATTTTCAGCATGCTGATGTTGGGCTAAGGAGCTCCAGATACAAAGGACAATGATAGCATGTGAAATAACAACACCCATGGCTGTCTTGGGAGTTCTGTGTATTGAAATGAACTCAAATGATGCAGTTGTCTATTTAAAATGTAAGAATGTTATTGTGTGCTAACTACTTTATTCTAAGCCTTTGTCCTTTGTTTTACGTTTGAGTAACTGGGTGTTGCACCTTTAAATGTGCAATTCTTTGAATCTCAGTTGCATTTTAATTGGTTTATATCCCTATATTCCTGCCAGTACATATTTTTTTCTAGTGTTTTGTCATCTTTATTAAAGGAGACATCAAGCAAGAAATCTCAGTGACAAAAAGGGAGAAAAATTAACACCGTGATTCTTACAATAGCTGTAATGTAACTTCACAAGAGATGTATATTCAGGCATAAACATAAACTCATATAAACTGTGTAACATGAAATCTTCTGGGGTAACTTCCAGTGCCAGTAATAACTATTCCATTGCTATTTTGTGTGCTTGAATTCTCTGCCAGTCAGTTCTGTCTCTGTACTTTAAATATAAATATTACGTCATGAAAACTGCAATCTGTGTGCTTTGGACACAAACTTGGACTGGAAAAATTCAGGGTCAGAAGAGTACCTGCTAATTTTGAGAAAATAAAAGGTTTGGATTTTTCTTTTGGTAACCTGTGTTTCATTGGAGTTGTTGAAGGAATTTTGTTTAATGTTGAACTTTTACTGTAAATAGGAAATACTTTTGAAGTTTATGCCACACCCTGTTTTGAAATCTTACCAGGTACTATTGGAATCTCTTCTTTCAATGGTGCAAGATGTCGTGGGAAGTTGCATCCTAAACTTTTTAGCTTTTTTAAAAGGTAAAAGAATAGAGACATTGTGTTTATTCAGGGTCTTGGAAAGAAAATAATACTGTAGAGTACCTATGTCTATGAAAAGGAGAATTATGCACTTGTATGGTTGCACATTTCTTCTGAAGCTTGAAAACAGTGAGAATTTGTTACCCTTTCTCAGATATGTTGCATCAAACTTTAAAGTTGTGCATTTCCTATCCTGTAACCTCCACTCACTTCTTTATCTGAGCCTTTTACCATTTCATGTATTTTAAGGCCGGAGAGGATTATTTTATTTTGTCTGTCTTAAGCAGTGGGTTGATTGAATTATAGCATATTGCTTGGAGAGCTCTTCACCTGGAATCTGCCATTTGTCTCAAGTAGATAGTTCTCATGGTGCCACTAGTCCGATTCTCACTTCATATTTCTGTCTTGCCTTTTTAGGCTTTGCACTTGGTCATCTCTGGAGAAGAATTTAAAAAAGGAAATCAAAAGAAAACAGTCTTTTTTTTTTTTTCCTCCCCTACTCCCTTCTGTCAGCCTTTTTCTGTTAACTTCTCCACGCATCTTTCATCCTTACTTGGTGATGAGTCCATCTTTTAGTTTCCTTGTTCCAGTGAGGAGGATGAATTGCCAGATATTCCTCCTCCTTGGACCTTTCCTTTCTGATCTGCTCTTGTTCTTTGATATTTGGCTCCCTATGTGCTGACTAAGGCAGGGCAGCTGCATGTCTTTTAAAGTTTCCAGGAAGACATTGTTGAAAACGGTGTTTTCCCTGAACCACTCTGGCTTCATCTGCTTTGATCTGAATCTAGGTGCACTACACAAGAAGAAGCAGGTTACTGTATGGCAGGAACTTGTACCTAAAATGAAATGAAAGTGGCATTGTCAGGAACGTTATCGTGAAACTCACTGCAATGGGACAGGCTTCAAAAGTGAATTTGGAAATGTTCTAAAAGACCCACTGATGGTGGTTCTTCTGAATGCAAAAGCAAATGGATTTTGCAAAGGTCACAAAAGAACTTGTTTCAGTCTTGGGCTCATTGCCGACGTTCTTGCTGAAAATCCAGAGAGTTGTCTTTGCCGTGGTCTTTGTAATTTGTATGCTATTATAAATTCTTCTGTTCAGATGCTATTGTCTTGTGTTATGAGCTGTTCCTTTCATGGTGATTTTACAATGGCGTAAACTCTTTTATGAACCTAATGAAAAGACTTTTCCTGTGTTGCACAAACTGTACTGAGAGAAGATTGCGTGCACAAGGATTTATTAGTAGGGTCTGTAGCTGATTTCATACCTTTATTGTAATGATGAAGTTTGCTTTTGGCGATTAGTAAGAACAAAAGAAATATGTTAGGAAAGGCTATTGGATGGCTGAATTACTATTTGTAAATGTTTATCAGTCTTCCCATAAAGGTGCACATATCAAATGTCTAAATGTCTTTATGTAAATACTGAGATAGTATAGGACCTAGAAATCCTGCAGTAAGGATCTTGTACTGAATGTGAAAAATCTGGTGAGCTGTTTCTCCTGTCCTTTCTTATAAGTTCTTTAACATTTTAATTTCTCCTTCTGTTGTCTTTTTTTTTTTTTTTTTAAACTGGTTTAATTTGTGTGGGTTTTGGGTTTTTTTCCCCCCTACACTAATTTCACTTTTCTCTTTTCCTGCGTCAGGTCAAACGTAGTTGCTGCTAAGGGATTGCAGCTGAAGTGACAGTTCTGTAGACCAGCTCTGTACTCTGCTGATTGCTCCAGCTAGTTTGCAGCTCACTTCTTATATAAAAGGTTTCGTTCTCTCACTATCACTACTTCCACTGACATTCCCCACTTTGGATCTTCCCAAGCACTAGTTGTAGAAGGCTGGTTGGTCTTTAAGAGATCTGGTGGTTGTATGTGTGTCATCTTGGAGAAGATGCTGCAGCTTTGTTGCTCAAGAACAGAAACAGAATCCGGGATACCAGTTTCCAGATTTGGCAGGGATAATGAAGTTGCTTTGGTCATTAAATACAGAATTTTACCAAGGTGTCCTGCTCTAGACAGACCTGTAAAATGCAGGCTGTAATGGCACAGTTCCAGGCTATCATTCTAGCTGACTGCTGTGTCCTATCTGCTGTAGTAGAGTTTTCCTGGGAGAGCATTCCACTTTGTAGCAGTAATGCTTCTATTATCTGGCAAATGGTATTTTTATGTCCTGATGCCTCCTACAAATTATTTAGCTTCAACTTTGAAAGTCTTCCTAGCTGGCTAAGAGGAGTAGTAAAGGTATGATTACGTTTCAGTCTGCGTGATGGAAAATGTGAGCAGAGTTGAAAATGCGTGGGCTAAATTGTGAGCCCCTCTATGAAATATGATTGTCATGTAGACGTCTGATAGCTGTCAGCGTTGATCCCTTAGGCTGCTGATGTGCTGATTTAGCTAAGATCAAGGTAAGTGTTGTGCTCATAAGTTACATTGCTGTGCACTGAACTGCACAGAATGAAAGAACGATGCTTTTGAAAGGATAAATGGCTATTACTTTTTCCTAAATGGCTTATCATTTATGTCTGCACAATGTAAAGTACGAGCCAAGAATAGTATGGCTGGATATTAGGCACTCTACTGTGAGGTCTGTATACTGCTTTTTACCAAGTGTTTGTTTGCTTCAGTTATCAAAAGGAGTGGATAGGGACTAGATGATGATCTTTCAGCTGTAGCTTCAAATGCAGACCATGAACTTAGGCAGATACCAGGATTTTATTGATACTTTGCAATCAGTCCAATCCTGTTATATCTCTGGACAGTAGAAAAGCTAATCAAACACTTGTTTAGAAGCAAATACAACAGAAGCACTGAATTTGTGTGTGAAGTTTTTTCTTTTCTTCTTCCTGTTTGAGAATCATCTGATTTGTCAGCTGATGCTTTCCAGTGAACACCCTGCAAACCCTCTGACACTTTCTATTAAGAATGAGAGTCAGAGAAACACTGGTCTGTCTACTGTAAAATGTTTCTCTAAAATGTAGCTTAATAACTACTGTGGCTAGAAAGTGTAGTTTTGTTTTGAGAGCATTTTACTGCTGAGCAGGATGTAACGTACTGAATTTTTCTCCACAACAAAAAGCAAACACCACGAATGAAGTATTTCAGCCTCTTTTAATAGGAGATTGCATATTATGGAAGTATCAACAGAAGAAATGCAAAGCTATCTTGGACTGTGTTTTGATTTGGCACAAAACTTATGTGTGAAGTAATGCTGAAGGCATCACTGGACNAGGAGTGGATAGGGACTAGATGATGATCTTTCAGCTGTAGCTTCAAATGCAGACCATGAACTTAGGCAGATACCAGGATTTTATTGATACTTTGCAATCAGTCCAATCCTGTTATATCTCTGGACAGTAGAAAAGCTAATCAAACATTTGTTTAGAAGCAAATACAACAGAAGCACTGAATTTGTGTGTGAAGTTTTTTCTTTTCTTCTTCCTGTTTGAGAATCATCTGATTTGTCAGCTGATGCTTTCCAGTGAACACCCTGCAAACCCTCTGACACTTTCTATTAAGAATGAGAGTCAGAGAAACACTGGTCTGTCTACTGTAAAATGTTTCTCTAAAATGTAGCTTAATAACTACTGTGGCTAGAAAGTGTAGTTTTGTTTTGAGAGCATTTTACTGCTGAGCAGGATGTAACGTACTGAATTTTTCTCCACAACAAAAAGCAAACACCACGAATGAAGTATTTCAGCCTCTTTTAATAGGAGATTGCATATTATGGAAGTATCAACAGAAGAAATGCAAAGCTATCTTGGACTGTGTTTTGATTTGGCACAAAACTTATGTGTGAAGTAATGCTGAAGGCATCACTGGCCCAGATTACTGGAAGCATGATGTCCCCTATTAAAGAGCAGAAATTGAGGTATATGTCCTGCTGAGCATCACTGCCCAGCCTATTGCACTAATTGCTTTAGTCCCTTTGAGATCTGTAAGTGAACAGAGTCACAGAAAACAAGTCAGCTGCATCTTGCCTAGAATAGCATCACTATTTCTGGCATGGCCAGCTGAAGCCCGGGGCACAAATTTAACTGGTGATTGGCCCTGAGCCTAGAACCTACACGATATGTTACAATCACCAATCTCTTCCTGATCTTCACATTTTCTTACATTAAAGCAAGACACAGTCTTGTCTTCCTGGCTGTTCTTATTTTTCACTTTTCAGTATCAGAGGGATGGAGTATTTGGATCTCTGAGGTCCATCCAAACTGAGAGACGATGGTAGATCAAATACATGGGATGTTTTATCTCAAGAAAGATGATGTTACTTAGAGGTCCACTAGATAAAAAAAAATACTATGGTTTTTTTTTCTGGTAATAGTAAATATATTACAAAGTAATAAGGTAAAGAGAGAAGCTTGGACAGTAGGAGAATAAATTAACTGATTTTACATTTAGTGAAAAGACAAAAACTTGGTCTGTATCTGAAGCTCTTTCTTACAAAAAGTGAAGTTTTAATAATGTAAAGGGGAAAACTCTCAAATGCTGCTGAACTGAACAGCTCAAGAACATGAACGTGGAGGAAGCAGGACAGTTTTCTTAAAACAACACCCCGCACACTCTCATGGACCGGGATGAACATCGGGAACAGGCAGAGCAGGAGAACACAAGTCACGTATGTTACGTCTTAGGGGCCAAGCATTTTAGAGGTAAATGAGAACCAGCAAAATCCAGCTGATTTACTTGTTACAAACAAAAGGTTCTCTGGCCAAATAAACAAAAAGCAAACAGTGAGAAATGTGGGGGAAAAACAAACAAAAAAAAGAGATGATCTAACTAGTCTTGCAAAGCTCACTGAATACATTTGTGTTTGGGTTTTGGAAAGATTGATGAATATTGACCAGTCAGGCAAAATTAGAGTGGCTAATCAAAGGGAAGCTAAAACAATGACAGCAGCTGGATACAGCTGGTTGTACAGGAGAGACCTGCTGACCTAAGTCAGCTGGACATTGGAAAGAACTGCCTTATGATAATTTGGAAATGGAATTCTGATGCTCGTACACACATACTGGTATTATTGAGTATCAACCTTAATAGTATATTTAAGGATTGTCATTCAGAAATTCGTGTAGTGGAGGAGCAGAGGAGAGAGAAATAGTGAGCCAGCAAACAGACTTAGTAAGCCTACCTTGAATAGAGAACAAGGATTTAGAGGAGGGGGGCAGTTTTTTTTGGTTTTAAATGGGTGAAGATACATACATAAAAAAGAAAATGGGAGAAAAAATGGATGAGACTTCTAAAGGCAAACTATGCTGAACTTGTGGGTTAAACATGTGGTATCTTTTCCTTGGTAAGCCTGCTAATTTCTTAGGTACAATAAATGCAGTGGTTCTTAAATGTTTGGTCTTTAGCAAAGTTTTCCATGCAATGCCATGAGGAAAATTGTTGGTTTCAGTATAGGTTGATACAAGAATGCCAGCAATGGCTAAATGTCAAGTTTTGGGGTCAGGGAAGCCCCTTAGGCCTATAACAGATGCTCTCTGTTAGCCCCCCTCCCTCCCCAAAGGGGAAGAGAAAGGGAATAAGGGAGAGAGACTTAGTGATTAGAAAATGAAGCTAGAACAGCTTGAATGAGAATGAAAATAATAATAATAAAACTGGAATATATACAAATGTATACAAACCCAGTATGGAACCCAACCCCCTGATCGTAATTCCATCACCGTCACCACTGATGCTGTGGAGCAGGCACTGGGGGTTCCCAGACTGGGCCCCACAGCAGACAGGAGCTGTGTTCAGGGGGTGGATTCTGGTACTGGATTCAGGATCACACCTACTGGGATTGAACGCAGAATGGCCAGAGCCCTCCTTGTGTGGTCTGAGGAAGGTACCAGAAGAGGACCTGAGCCAAGCCAAGCAAGGCTGAGAAAGTGGTCCAAGAGGGAAGAAGAGACAGAGACCCTTCTGATCCCTCCGCTTTATACTGAATATGATATATATGGCATAACATCCCTAGTTGATAAGGTGTTTTGTCAAAAAAGTATTCCAGATTCAAATCATCACTACTGGAGAGAAGTTTAATATATGCACCACCACAGTCAATGCCTTCTTGAGAGTTCACTTGATAGAGAGGTTTTACAGTCTGACTGTAACCAGGGATCTGGAGGGTCTTCCCCTTTGGGTTAACAGAGAGCCTCTCTTCTAGGTCTAAGGGGCTGCCCCGATCCTAAACCATGACAGATTTATTGGTGCCCAACGTGTGCCTTCTTCAGCACATGTCACCACCTGTTCTGGTGGCATTCCAAAGTCTTTACCTTCCAGCCAATCCATCATCTCTTCTAAGATTCCTGGATGACTGAGATTCCCTGTTTGAGCTCTCTGTGTGATTAGTGCAGCCCAATTAGCCCGTGTAGCATCAGTGGCATGATGTGTGGAAGGGAACTTACCCTTGAACATCCAGTTTAGGACTGGTAACTTCAGAAAGTGCAGTCAGTTAGAAAAACTGAGCTGAAAAGTAACAGAATTAGTTCTGTTCTCCCACAAACCAGGATACTAAAGAGGTGTATGGGTAAGCCCTTGTGCTGAAAGTGGCATGGATAGGTCAACGGGATAGTATGAGCTAAGGATTCATTTTGGAGGCAATTTTTTTCATTACTTTGTTCTTTGAGGCAGCATAATGTACTTCTATAAATGTAGAGCTGTATGGGTTAGTGGTGGGTTAGTGGGTGTCTGAACAGCCTGCCTGTTTAATGGGGGCATCTTGACACCGATCCCGGAGTCTGCATGCTCTGCTGCTGTGGCAGTTAACAAAGTGGCAAAGTGTCACGCCAACGTGCCATCAGTGGCCTGAGTCTCTTCAGCTTCCTTTGCCATACCCACTCCTCTGCCTCAAAAAACAGCTTCCCTGCCCCTGAACCAGGCATCTTGCCTCCTTACGGGGCTTCTGAGCTTCCTCCTGCTCCGAGTCGCTCGCGGTTTACTGGGAACTTTGTCATTCTCTACAGAAGAGCTGAATGGGGGCCAGGATGGTGGATGTGGAAATGACACTTCTAACAAAAGTGCATGGGAGGATCCTAGTGAACTTTTCTTCATCACCTGTTTTTGGAGATGTCTAGAAATAGTCCTTCCATTGTTTCCTGTGTTGGGATGTACATGTTATAAAGTAAAGCAGTAAGTACTCAATTATACTTTGAAAATAGGGCTATTAATGTCTAATCTTCCTTAAAGGGATATGTAACAACTGGTACACTGATAATAATGAATAGAAAAAAAGTAAACTGGGCTTCATTATAAAAGAAAATAATGCTGACTTACTTCCTTTTGACGGGTCATGTCTAATAAGTCACCTTTTTTTTTCCCCATATAGGCAGACTGTTGCAGGGACTGCTTGCACAAAACCTGACAGCTATTATTAGTGTAAAAGAGTGCTTTTATGTAGGTGACTTCACAAAGAATATAGATTTATGACAACTTTTTCTTGGGAAGTTTATAATCAAAGGTGTAATCCCAACATAGGGGATTTTTCCTTCTCTATACTGCTTATAATCTCCTGTCTTGAAGATGTTATCACGGGAGATTCAGATGACTGCTCTGTGTTTTGTAAGTATAGGAATGGACAGTGAAGCATTATTGTACTAATTTTTAATAAATTTTTACAAGTGGCTGTTTGGGACAGAGTATTGAGGTTTTAGTAAAATTCAGGTTGTTATCATCAAAGGGATTGAATTTTATTCTTTTTTCCAAAGTCCCCTGTCTTGCCAGCAGTGTATTGTCAAATTCTGTGAATTCATAACAGGTACTGTACTGTTTGGTTTCTTCTCTTCCTATGTCAGCTCCAAGAGTTAGGGCAATGTAATTATTGTAACAGTAGTTCGCATATTTCTTCGTTTAACATGATTGTCTCCTGTGCCTAGTTTTAGAGAGAGGGAAAATAAAGTATTTCTGTGAAATATAATTGTGATATAAGATAAAGGGAATTTTTTTTTTTTGCAAAATCGTGGCAAACAGGAGAGGTGCCGGAGGACTGGAGGAAAGCCGATGTCACTCCAGTCTTCAAAAAGGGCAGGAAGGAGATTCCAGAAAACTACAGGCCAGTCAGCCTCACCTCCATCCCTGGAAAAACAATGGAGAGGCTCATTCTGGAGGTCATCACTAGGCACATGGGAGAGAAGAAGGTTCTCAGTAGTCAGCATGGCTTTACCAAGGGGAAGTCATGCTTGACTAATCTAATAGCCTGCTGTGATACTGTAACGGGATGGACAGATGAAGGGAGACCAGTGGATGTGGTCTGTCTTGACCTTAGCAAGGCTTTTGACACGGTCTCCCATAACATCTTTGTGGAGAAACTCAGGAAGTGTGGGATAGAAGAGCAGATAGTAAGATGGATTAATAACTGGTAGGACAAGAGAGTCCAAAGAGTGGTGCTCAGTGGTGCCAAGTCCAGCTGGAGAGCTGTAACTAGTGGAGTCTCCCAGGGATCAGTGCTGGGACTGGTCCTGTCCAACATCCTTATCAATGGCATTAATGACAGGACAGGGTGTCTTCTCAGCAAGTTTGCTGATGACACAAAACTGGGAGGATTGGCAGAGACACCTGAAGGTTGTACAACCATCTAGTGAGATTTGGACAGACTGGAGAGCTGGGCAGAGCAGAACTTAATGAGGTTTAACGAGGCTAAGTGCAGAGTCCTGCATCTGGGGAAAAAGAATAAAGTACACCAGTACAGACTGGGAAGTGATCTGCTGGAGAGCAGCCCTGTGGAGAAGGACTTGGGAGTCCTGGAAGACAACAAGTTCTCCATGGGACAGCAATGTGCCCTTGTGGCCAGGAAGGCCAATGGTCTCCTGAGGTACATNTACTGTCAGGGTCACAGAGCACTGGAACGGGCTCCCCAGAAAGGTTGTGGAGTCTCCTGCTCTGGAGATGTTCAAACCCCTCCTGGCTGCGTTCCTGTGTGACCTGTGCTGGATTAGATGGCCCGGCTCTGGCAGGGGGGTTGGACTCGAAGATCTCCAAGGTCCCTTGAAACCCCTGACACCCTGTGATCCTGTAATGTTGCATATCTTTTCTAGCTATCTGTATTTTTGAAGTAAGCATTACTGGTTTTGGAGTCCTTATTTTTGGATGGTTGAGACTAGCAATACTGACTTCACAAAGTCACAAAGCCTAAAAGGAGAATATCAGTACTAGGAAAAATAACAAGAAAAATTATCCCAGGGATCTTCCATGCCTGTGAGTGACCGCAGGATGATGTGACATTATCATAGGTGTGAAGTGATGCAACCGTGTCTTAGCACCCTCTATTCCATGAGAAAAGAGGAGAGGAAGCAACAGGCACTTTTCTTCATCCGTGGTTAGAAGCTGTAAGGCATAATGTCACAGAACCAGTGAATCTCAAGATAGCTAGGCAATGTTTCCATAGGTCTCTACAGTTTTGCTAGGTATATGCTTTGGAGGAATGTTCCCCAAAGTGAATACTGGCCACAGCATTTCTGCTTGTTGGTACTCAGTCCACTCCTTGGCTTCTGCAAAACCCACTAGACAGCTCTACTACCTCTTCCTTCAGAGAAGCCCTGGAATTTGAGTGGTGTTGCAGCCCACATTGAAAATGCATTTATAGATGTAATTCATTTGTAATACTCAGTGGAAATGCACATGATTAACCCATCCCTCCCTGCTGAGTTCTTCCAGAGGGGTTCAGCAGTGATTACTCACTGCTACATCAAACTTCCTTTAGCAGTTCCACAGTTCCTCAGCTGTTAGTTTTACAATTCCATTCATCATCTGCCCAACTGAAGCAATCATCTGCCCAACTGAAGCAATTGAGTGGCAGTGAAATGGAGTCACCTGAATATGTGATGTAGAACGGACTCAGCGATACCTGAAATTATTCAGGTAGCAGTCAGCTCTGAAGGGTGAATGAGATAAGTGTGGGTAGGCAATTTTGAAGTTGTAAACTTGGGATAAGTTGTTTCAAAACAGGCTGGACTGTGGCTGCCTCCTGGTGAGCTTTGAAGCAGGTATTAAAAACTTGAAACAAGTGATATATCTATTTTCTTGGGGATTTTTTTCCCCCCGTTTTTTACAGCAGAATGATAGTAACTGTGTTAGCAAATGAAGATGATACGGGCAGAGAAAATTCAGACGTGAATTTGTACAGAAAACACCCGTTGTACTATAATTTAAGTCTAGGAAGCACAGACAGTTTGTTGAAAGCCATGGACAGTCTTTTTATTTTCTCTATAGAAAGCAGGGTAGTCTAAGATATCCTGTTATGTTGAATATATGGAAAGGTCGTGGGAAAGATGGTGTGGTGTAGTTTTTAGTATTTTTCTGCATCAATTCACTTACGTCACCACCATTTTTTAAAACCTCTCTTTGCGTGATCTCTTTGCTCTCTTTTCCTGTATGGGGCACTAATGCTACAGAAAGTGATCCTTTATTTCTCTTTGCAGAACAGTTTTAATGGGGGTTGCAATGTAGCCAGAGTTGGTTTTTAGCTTCAGAATTATGCCATAATTCCCACCTGTGTTTCCAGTCTGCATGTTGCAGCCCATTTCTGAACACAAAGCAAACGTAAGCCACCGTGACAGAGGAGGAAATGCATGCCACAACTGAAAACAGACTGGGTGAGCCTGTGATGAAAATACTACATTTAACTATACACTGGGGCAGGATGGAGCAGGCATTTCAAGTGGCAACAGGCTTGTGAATGCCCAGAGGCAGATGAGAACCTGCTTACACCCACTGCGATCGTTGCCATCATTTAATTTCTTGGTTGCCTATCTCCGAGCCTGCAGTTATTTCATACAGTAATAATAAATCTACTTAATCTAAGTCTACTGAATTCATTAAGAATGAAAAGAATAGAATTCTCCTTGTGTATTAATGAAATTAACTTTAGAAAAGAGTGTTTAAAAAGTGATAAGAGATTTAAACAGTCCTGGAATCTGTTAGGAAGCACAGAGCATGACACTATTGCCCAGCAAGACCACTGACATTTTTGTTATACGTTCAGATTATTTCTCTACTTACTGTAATTTGGTTTCATTTGTGACTCATTTGCTTTAAAGAGCTATATATTTTTGGAAGTGGACACTAATTGTTGCCCTGAAATGTCATGGAGCAGACATCCCTGCTTTCCCCAGATGTGTCCTTTCTTGTTTCTTGAATGTTGCACTTATAACACCCCTCACAGTACTTACAGGTTTCCTTTAGAAAGCCAGCCTAATACTAAGGAGGTAGGTGGGTATATTTTTCTTGCAAGCTCACTTTTGTTTTAATGCTTGGCTAAAACACCTAGCTACCTTGTTTCTGTACATTCTGTATTCTTCCTCTCTGCTCGGTGACATAGCTGCTCCAACTCGACACCCTGTGCAACCTCTCTTTCTTCTCCAGGAAGGACTAACAGCATTCACAGAGCTCCAGGTAAGCTCGTAACAGTGCCAATGAAGCAGATAAATAAAGTTCCAACCTTAACTTCCAGTTCCAGTGGTTTTTGAATATTTTTAAAGCCAGAGTAGATACCTCTTGAAAGGATGGAGTAAACATGGCATAATAGTTTGTTATATCAGAAATACACAGCTGAAAGCTCCCTGTATTTTTCACTCCTTTTATAGGCACAAAATGTTCCCTTCCTGCTCATTCCCCAGAATGATCCTGTCTTCATGGAACTGAGCATCTTGGGCCCATGTCAACTTCTGCTTGCTTTGGGATCACAAACCAAAGCTTTCTGAAAGGCACAGCCTTGCCATTGCCTTGTCCAGAATCCCAGCTGTGTTGCAGTTTTGGGCACTGCACTGTTCCCCATCACCCGAGAGAGTGCAGCATAGCTGTGGATGCAGGCTTCTGGATAGGGAGGAAAGTGAGTGGTTTATGTATCTGTAACCACTCACCTCTTTTCTCACAATAGAGCTTTGCCTCCTAATGGGTTAAAATTACTGTTCGGGCTTTGTCTCTTTGGATTGATGTATCTTGCTTCTTTTTCACTGCAGAAGGGACAGGGAGAGGTTGACCTAAAGCAATAGAAATTAAGCTTGTCATGCAGGCTGAGAAGACTCTTAGTTGCCTGCCCCCCTGCTGAGCTGTGTAGGTGTCTCAGTGACTGTACAGCAAAGTAGACAAATTTGTTATTACTGTAAAGCATCAGTCACTGCCTTTTGCAGAAAGCATACAGAAAATGGGACCTGTGCTCAAGAATTTGATTCCTTAAAGGCCCAATCTGATACCTGGTGAAAGCAATATGTATTTTATAGGTAAATACCTTCCTTTGCAACCCTGCGTGCTGAAGGGAAATGAAGTTTGCTGCATGCAGTTACCTGCTCACCAAAGAGAGGGCACCATTTACCACATTAATAACATATTATTTTCATGGCAACTTAGCGACCAGTAATGTGTTCAGAATATTTCTGCAGGATAGAATTTGTGTTTTGTATACCACCCGAATCAGACTAAGGGGAAGAATCTTGTCTGTTAAAGAAATAGAGTTAAATTCTTATTATTGTATCTTATATATGTACCGTGTTGAAGGATGTAATGCAGTAGTGTGTCCAAAGACGTCAACAAAGCCTGTGAAGGGTCTGGAGAGAAAGTCTCATGAGGAGAAACGGAAGGAGCTGGGGTTGTNAATTTTTTTTAAATTTTATTTTATGTACTCTCTCTTTTAACAACAAAGCTAAGTGCTATTAATTAAACTACTTGCTAGCACCATCAAGGGTTAGGACTGGGCCAGCCACTAGAGGAGTGACAAATGCTCTCTGTTAACTCCTCTCCCTTCCCAAAGGTGAAGAGAAAGGGAATAAGGGAGAGACTTATCAACTGGGAAAGAAAGCTAGAACAGTCTTAACAAAAATAATAATAATAAAATGGAATTTATGCAAATATATACAAACCCAATATCGAACC
>VWZY01002098.1:756-21209 GCA_013399075.1 Chloroceryle aenea | reverse complement strand
TCATTAGAGGATATTTGCAATAAAAGAATCATAGAATAATTTAGCTTGGAAAAGACCCTTAAGAGCATCATGTCCAACCATGAAGAGTACCTCTTTTTACTATGCTGTCCTTTAGGTGGTTCTGCCACTGCACACGGGATGGCTCTGAGTTTGGCCTGTCAGCAGTTCCCCCTGTATTACCCACACATTTTCAGAGCTGACACATGACTCGTTTTATGGGATGAATATTGAGAATCAGGTTATTCCTTGTTCTCAGAACCATTTCAAAACACAAAGTTTAGCTGATTAGATTAGAGAAATGACCCAGCTGAAAACAGTGAACCATGAATAATGCCAAATTCTCAGCATATTTGAATTACTTTATATGCTCAGCTTGGGGGAGAAGTACTTTTGTGTGTCTGTATCTCTGTTCTCTGCCTAGCAGGATTAAAACACCAGGCTCGGGGCTTGGCATTGTTGTTATTTTCATATATTTACTCCCCTCATTTTGTTCAGATATGCAAATGAAGATGTTACAGTTACCTTTCTCTCCGAAATGAGTGCTACACAGGTACCAGAAGGAAGTAAACAGAACAACAATTGTTCTTTTCAAGTCAGATTTTACTCTTTAAGAAAATAATCATCAAAGTGTGCAAATGATAAATGACTCTGCTGGGGGAAGANTGGGTTGTGATATTCTGTTTATTTATATTCAGAACGTGTTGATTTCTCTTGCAAATTGGGAAGAATTTGCTAATGAATTTTTTTTAAATTTTATTTTATGTACTCTCTCTTTTAACAACAAAGCTAAGTGCTATTAATTAAACTACTTGCTAGCACCATCAAGNTATTGAGAATCAGGTTATTCCTTGTTCTCAGAACCATTTCAAAACACAAAGTTTAGCTGATTAGATTAGAGAAATGACCCAGCTGAAAACAGTGAACCATGAATAATGCCAAATTCTCAGCATATTTGAATTACTTTATATGCTCAGCTTGGGGGAGAAGTACTTTTGTGTGTCTGTATCTCTGTTCTCTGCCTAGCAGGATTAAAACACCAGGCTCGGGGCTTGGCATTGTTGTTATTTTCATATATTTACTCCCCTCATTTTGTTCAGATATGCAAATGAAGATGTTACAGTTACCTTTCTCTCCGAAATGAGTGCTACACAGGTACCAGAAGGAAGTAAACAGAACAACAATTGTTCTTTTCAAGTCAGATTTTACTCTTTAAGAAAATAATCATCAAAGTGTGCAAATGATAAATGACTCTGCTGGGGGAAGAAAAACCTCAAAACAAAACAACAAACCAAGAGGCCGTTTTCAGTAAAATTGTTAGCAATGTGCTGCATCTAGTGTGATGGGTTGAGTTTTGAAAGATCAGATTTTGGGGATTCATAAGGTCTGCAGAGCTTCAGGAAATTTAGCATTTCTTTTTCTGTCTCTAGTTTGGTCATTACCCAGTCCAGAATATTCTCATTTCCTCTTCACTCAACAGGAACATGTTCTTCCCTTAGGAAGAAGTAGGATTTTAAGTCTATGTTATGTAGTAAAAAAAGGTTAAGTTATGTTCCATCGAGAGAAAAGATGGGTATACTTTGAAAAACTTATTCTTAATGCTAACTATACCTTACTCTCCATTATTAATTGACATTATCTTGTCTCCATCACCATCTTAAATCTGACTTCTGTGTACCCTTTTGAGAGCACTTCAAGTCCATGATTGCCTGACTAACATGGTGGCATTCTATGAGAAGGTCACAACATCAATAGATGTCAGAGCAATCCCAGGCACTGATACAGGCTGGGCAGTGACTGGCTCAAGAGCAGCCCTGAAGAAAAGGACTCGGGGGTACTGGTGGATGAGAAGCTCACCATGACCCATCAGTGTGCACTTGAATCCCAGAAGGCCAATTGTATCCTGGGCTGCAACAAGAGAAGTGTGGCCAGCAGGTCGAGGGAGGGGATTCTCCCCCTCTACTCCACTCTCCTGAGACCTCACCTGGAGTGCTGTGTCCAGTTCTGGAGCCTCTGTTACAGGAAAGATATGGATGTGCTGGAACGTGTCCAGAGAAGGGCCACAGGATGATCAAANGTTTTTAAGGCCAGGCTGGATGGGGCTCTGAGCAACCTGCGCTAGTGGGAGGTGTCCCTGCCCCTGGCAGGGGGGTTGGAATTGGATGATCTTTAAGGTCCCTTCCAACCCTGACAGTTCTATGTTTCTATGATTACTATCAGTGTTTAATCAAGCTGCGACGTGCAGAGTGGAGTTCGCCTTTGGTGTCTCTCTGAACTGCGGTTTTGTTGAACTCAGAACTCTGTTGTGACGTTTGACACAATGTGTCAATGGAGGTGTGGTCTGTATGTGGAAATCTGGGTATGTTTCCATTTCAGCAGGTGCTCCTAGCAATTCTTTTACATCACTGAGAGCATCTCTGTCTGCCTTTGTGCCAGTGGCTGTGCTTCCTAATGAGTGACTTTGGCATGAGAGCACATTAAGGATTCACACGTTTATGACTGCAAAAATAATCACTGGTCTGATTTTTCTTATTTTTTCTTGTTTTTTTTTTTTCCTGTTAATTCTTAATATTTTTTCTGTTATGGAAGAAATTATTGAGGTTCTTCTCCTGTCCCAGAACTAGAATCTGTAATTCTAGATCCACATAATGAATAGCTTTGGAAAGTGCTGTATTCTATGTGTTGTTGAAACTTGGTGAAATTCTGTGTGAGAAGTTGCATTTTTTATGGTGATCCCATTTCTATTTCCATTGTAGCATGCCAAAGAAATGACAGCAATTCCTTCTCCACCAGTCCCATGCAGAAAAATGTTTCTATACTATGATAAAAACACATGTTCATATGTACTGCCCCCCCAAGACCTCACAGCTAGGGTACCTTTGTACTTTTACTCACCCGAATCCAGATTACCTTCTGGTGATTATGAAGCTTATCAGTACTTTTCAATTTCAATAATAAGTTTGAGTCTGAATTTCCAGATATATTAAAGATTTACAGTAGCTTAATTTGATTATTTAAGTCTTCAAATGTACGAAGTGATAAGAAAAGATGTGTTGGTGTGATCAGATCCCAAAGCATGTTCCAAGGTTGAATGGTTGTTGAAAATCATGTGATGTCATATGTCATGTATGAAAAGCTTCACCTCTGGGATATGAATTGGGCTTTTTGAAAATTCTCAGTTACTGTGTTCATGGAAGCACACTGGAGTTATTTTTCCTGACTTCAGAAGATGTCAAGGGTATTATGAGTGCCTGGCATTACTAATTTATCACCCTCTGGTTATGGGCAAAGAAAATAAAGATAGCTTTTTCCTCTCGTTGCATACATGTAAATCCATTGAACATCAGCCAGTAGAACGTGTACTTTGTTGTAAAGGAGTAATATGTGATTTGCATAACCTCTGAAAATACAGAGGCAGTGACTGTACCTGAAAATAGCTGTTAGTGCTATTATAAGTGCCTGGAGGTACCTCCAGTGGGCCATCTGCATTATCCTCCATCAGGCCATTACAGAACAGGCAGGGGTCACTGTATTACCAGTGACTGTATCACCTGAGACACCTATTTGCCGATGTTTGAATTGCTCCTAATGTGTCTGACCACTGAAGACTTCAGTGATGAGTGACAGGTGGAGATATTTATTAGATTTTATCTTACTTTTTTTTTTGTGGATGTTCATTTTAAAGACTACAGAAAACACTGAGTGAGATGGGTACGTTAAAAAGTCCAAGTAATAACCCTATTTGGTTCTTAAATGAGATGCAGATACATAATTTCTTTGTTCTTTAAGGTGCTCTGGGTTTTTCCAGAACATTTAAATGAATGTCTAAATATCTTCAGGACATGGTTTAAATTCTAAACTCGGAGCGAGTCCAGGTTTGGGTGTTTTTTTTTGTATTTACTGCTGAAAAAATCAGTGGTTATGATTCAAAGAAGATATACTTTATGAGTTTTTCTGTGCCTCTTCTGATGTCTGTTGTGCATATGGAAGCTGGCTATTCTATGGCAATCTTAAAGAAGAAAAATGTGGGGAGGAGGGCTAGTGCTGAAATTATGTGCCATGAGCTTTATTTAATGGGAAAGACTAACTGTCACAGCCACACGTGAGTTATTTTAAGAGTACTTAAAGTAACTGACACTGTTGTTTTCTCTCTTGGCCATCACATGGAAATGTCCTCCATAAGCTCTTGAGTGCATCAGAAGCTTTTGTAAAGGGTTTTATACCATGGTGATAAGGGTACCTAGCCTAAAAATAACTTACAGGCTTAGAAAAAATAATAATTCCATGAAAGTAGGTTACATCTTACCAGTTTTAATTAAAGTTTCTGGATCAGTTTTTGATATAACAAGACCTTAGATTTTATGTCTTACTACGTTGTATCCCGTGCAAACATGGGATAAATTACCACATAGTTTGAGAGGAAAGAACACAGAGTATGTTGTATTCATCTCAAGCAGCATAATCTGATACTAAGATCTCTTCATTAAAATTTTGATTGATATTTATGCTGCCCATGGTCGGTAGGAAGGAGAGAGGGCAGAGCTTGTGTAGTTCTGCCCAGTTCATTGGGGCACCATAGACCAATTTGAGGCCGTAAGTGAAAGCAAATTATGCCAGTTGTGAAAGTAACTTCCACTGTGGAAATTTAATTGTCTTGATTGTAAAGAGGAGCAACAGACTATAAGAGGATTCTTTAAAACAAGGGTCAAACACCAGCTACTGAATGTTAAACACGAGTGGTTTATTATAGCCATTCGAGTTAGAAAATTGCAAAGATGTCAGACACGACATTAGCTTTTTTTTTTCTGATTTAGGAAAAAGCTGTATCCTTACACTGATCTGTTTTCTGTTCAGAATCCTAGTGCACAGAGCTGCTGGCTCGTTCACTACATTGCTCAGTCTCAGGGAAAGAAAGGCAGAGGAAAACAGCTTTCCAAGTCCTACGTGACCATCAGCTGTAGGCTACTTACTGGCATGATTTGGAATGAGTCTGAGCAGGTATCCTGTAAAAATCTGGAGGGGAATAAAAGCCAGGCAAAATATTTAGCCCCAGGCAGGGATGTTTTATTGCAAGGTTTTTACAATACAGCCTAATGAACTTTTATTCTATTTGCAATTCTTACTGTAAGTTATTAAGCAAAGAAAGAAGAGATAACACAGCCCAGTTTCTAATAACCACAAAAGAAAGAGAAAATGTAGAAGTAAAAAAATATGCTGCTAGAGGCATATTAAAAACAAACAAACAGATTCTTTTGATCATGTGTTAAGTAAAAATAAGGGTGACATACACTCTCTTCTGGCTTTATTTAGAAATGTGAGTATGGTCATTATTTCATGCATCCTTTCCTAGTGAAGGTAGGCTGTGTTAGAGCTTTCTGTTGTCATCGTTGCATCTGTGGTAATGTCACAAGTATAAAATGGACCTGACGATGAAGAATGGCACTGGAAAGTGGCCTGTAGATAGCAAGGTAGGGGATATTTTGCTCTTCGCAAGATTTATATTCTCTTAAGTGTTAAGAGACATTAAAAGCAAAGGCTTTTGGGACACAGGCAGACACTAGATGTGTTAGAGGAAGGCTTAGTGCTGCATTCATGGCAGTAATGCAAGCTGGTGCATGAGTGTCATGTACACTTTTTTATAGTGCAAGTCAGTCTTCAAAGTTCTTTTCACTTCATGTTTTGAACTTAGATGTTTTGAGCTGACTTGGTGAAGAGCTCGAAGCCCAAGTTCACCCATGGTTTTCCAGAGCTCTGGGGTATCTTCAAATGGTTTGGCAGTTTCTGGAGTAAGGGAGCATTAGATCGGCTGAGATCTGTTCATCTTCTATGCCTTTGAGGCTGAATGGATCAGAAAAGAAGATACAAATTACTCTCATAGGCCACCCATGGATGCTTCCCAAGTCAGATACCACATAAAAAAACAGTGCACTGTTTTCTGCCATGCCCTGTTCCTTAGTGAAATACATTTTTCAAAAATCTTATTGAGCCTGTTAAACCAGATGTCCAATTTTGACATGCAATGGAGCACTGGATATTCCTCGGGTATTTGTGTCTGACCACAATTTGCATGGCTTCTTCACAACTATATAACCGGGAGTTTTTGTGACTGAAAAGATGGAATTGTAGAGTAGGAGTGTGGAAGGATGTCCTACATCAATAAGCCACTACTACCCATTCCTCTTGGAACACAACGGGTATTTGCTGCTGTATCTAACATGGAAGTAAGTGCACTGTGGAACAAGGTTAGTTTGGTGAAATTGTGTTTAGTTTTTATCTACATATCTTTACAATTGCTGCAGAGAACTTCACGCTGGCAGTCCTGTCACTGTCTCAATTTTTGCTGTTTCCTCAACAGTGTGAAGTGTGATCCAGTCAACTCTCTAGCTCTGACCTCTGTCTTGTTTGCCTATAAGGCATCATGCATACCTAGGATATGATCTGATTAATAAATAAGAGTAAGAACTGTGATTAGAAGCAGTTGTCATGAAATAACAAAGCCACTGAATATAGCACAAGCTTCCATTTAAGCATTTGCATACATGAGTACAAAAGCTTTTTTTTTCTAGTTTTCCTTGGTTTCAGTTGTTTACATTCAACTTTATTAAAGGATAGTGACTATTTTACTGTACTGTGGAAACCCTGGGTTAAGTATTTACTCTATTGTGGACTCAAACACATAGTGTACAGGATCTTCTGATAATTAGTCAAGTTTAGAACAGCTTATAGATTTGTTTATAATAGATCTTACAATTGAGGTGGAACACTCACACCACTGACTGACTCCTTTAAACAACTGGTATGAATTGAAAATTCCATAGTCTTCAATTGTCCAAGGATCTGGTCTGAGCACTTACATTATTTTTAGAAATAAGATGCAGATTCTGAGATGTGTCAATGCTTTTTAAATTTTCACTAAGCATGCTATTACATACTGGCAAGCTTCTTGTCCTTACATGGCAGTGGTTAACATTTGCATCTGAAGTCTGTTTAATTGCTCGTAAGTAAGTTTTGCTTTTAGTAAAAATCCTTATACTGGAAATTAACCTGAAACTAAGTATAGGTTTGATCCTTATGAGTGTATGAGCTCTGTACTTACCAACAAAATGATCCTTGTGGGTCAAACCTGAAGCAAGGAGAAGAGCACAGTAGGAGCTTATGCTAGAGCTTTTTTTTTATGCTGTATTTATTCAGGGAGTAAGTGGAAATCTTTAATCTTTAAATGCTGTTGTCTTGTTTTTTCCTAGCTGAGATTTGAGGAGCACTGGTCTAAGTCATGAGTTCAAAAAAGGTCACTTGAAACACAGTAGTTTCCTCTGAGCTTGGACTGCAGTCTAAGCCCAAAGCAACAAGTTACGCTTTGACACAGTCGATTAATGTGAAACTCAGAATTAAGATCAAGACTAAGCAGCTTGCAGCTTAGAAATGGCTTGAAAATTTCTCTAACCCTTTTTCCAAAGTTTTGTGCTGATACAGCGAGTGGCTGTTGTTATCTATTCCTCACCTGGAGTTGTTATCTATTCCTCACCTGGAGTCACAGATGGCATTTAATGGTCATTTTAGGTTAGACCTAAAATAATGGCTGTGTCAAATTACAGGAGTGTACAGGGGAGGGAATCAGCAGTGGCAGGAGATTGCAGCTTGTCTCTTAAATCAGATAAAATTGTTGTGCAAATGCCCTTTGCAATATTAATAATTTAAGAGCCTAACGGTGCTTAAATGTTTGGGGAGTGCTAGAGACCTGAAATATCATTTTAGGCTAAATTGTTTGTTATTTATGTTTCCCTTGAACTCTCAGTAGTCACTAATAACGTATTCTGGTTTGTATCCCACCCTGCCAAGTGGAAGAGGCATTTTGATAAACTCAGTGAGGCTTTGGCCCTTTGAACTGGAGAAGAGCAATGGAGTTGATGGGGTTTGTGTTTGGATGGGAGGGTTTTGGCTGCTTCATGCTGCAGCCCGTCACACCAGACAGTCAGGTGGCATTTCCTGTCAAACACCCAGTCAGTCGTGACCTGCCTGCTCTCTGAGCTGGAGAGATGCATTGATAAGGGACACTCGGATTTTGTACAGTGCTGTGGTGCTTTGACCTTGGCTGGATGCCAGGTGCTGACTGAGCCNTTATTCCATACCATTTACATCATGGTCAAGACCCTCATAATACGACCTAACTATTCCATTATATCTAGTTCCAATCATTGAAATTCCTTCTTATCAACACTTACAACTTAATCTACATACTCTAAAACCATCTTTACAGCCAGCATACAGATTAATACATTCTCATTAACTACTATCCCCTGTCCTTGAACAGATAGATATTATTCCCCCATTAACATGGTTTTTCTCCATTCCTCCAGATGTTCACAAACAGGTGATGACTTGAGCTCCATCTGTCAGGATGGATGTTCGGGACAGAAGAACGTTCTGAGCCAACCAGTAGTTGCTTCCACCATGGTGTAGTGGTTGCCTTGGTGTGTTGGTGGCAGTGGGCCCATGTAGTCGATTTGCCAGCACTCACTGTATCCAAAACGCAGCCACCGGCCGCTGTTCCTGGGGGACTTGACTCTTGTGGCTTGCTTGATGNTTCCTCCAGATGTTCACAAACAGGTGATGACTTGAGCTCCATCTGTCAGGATGGATGTTCGGGACAGAAGAACGTTCTGAGCCAACCAGTAGTTGCTTCCACCATGGTGTAGTGGTTGCCTTGGTGTGTTGGTGGCAGTGGGCCCATGTAGTCGATTTGCCAGCACTCACTGTATCCAAAACGCAGCCACCGGCCGCTGTTCCTGGGGGACTTGACTCTTGTGGCTTGCTTGATGGCAGCACGTTTCACATTCATGAGTGACCTGTATGGTGGCCTCCATGGTCATGTCCACCCCTCAATCACGAGCCCATCTGTATGTTGCATCTCTCCCTAGATGTTCAGAAGTTTTGTGGGCCCATCAAGATAGAAATGGCTCACCCTTACACTCCCAGGCCAGATCTCTCTGAGCTACTTCAATCTTTGCAGTCTTGTCTACCTGGTTATTGTTTTAATGTTCTTCAGTGCATGGCATTTGGACATGTGAGCGACTACGTGACACACCTTTAGAGCCATGTTTTCCACTCGGGCAGAGATGTCCTGCCACAATGCAGCAGCCCAGATGGGTTTACCTCTGCATTGCCAATTGGCCCTCTTCCACTCCTGCAGCTACCCCCACAAAGCTTGAGCCACCATCCAGGAGTCAATATAGAGACAGAGCACTGGTCACTGTTCTTGTTCAGCAATCTCTAGGGATAGTTGGATCAATTCTGCAAATAGTACAGTGCAGAAAGGACTTTCAGGTTTTTGTTGTAGTCCAGACACCCACTGAAATACTGCTGCACTGTGTCCTTGGAAAGGGTGTCTCACACAACTTTATAGACAAGACTATAGTTGTGATAGACTTGTTATCCAAGACAATGTATACACACAATCTTGTCGAAACACGGGTGCTTTTCATTTGATTGCTTCTGTAGAGATTGCTTCAAAAGAGATTTTGCACACTTGCATAAAAAGAGATGAGGGCAATGCTTGCAAGACTATGTATATAATTTTTAACTGTCAAATGGTATGTGTTTGTCTCCTCCTTCTGTGTGAAGTCAGCATTGTTCGCACATCTTGCAACATCCAAAATCTGAATGTTGTCAAACAACATTTAGATGTTGTCAAAACAGATTTAATCTGATACTTTCACAGATGCAAACAAATACCAGCGGGCTACTTACTAAAACTACAAAATTAATCATGACAGCACTGAGGAAGTTTGGAGCTAGATAGGGTCTTCATATCTGGTTTTCATATGACCTATTATATTTAAAGAGGAAGAAAAGGTTACCGAGAGTAGCCAGCACTGATTTACTCAAGGGAGGTCATGTCTGACTACTCTGATAGCATTCTGTGATGGTGTGACTGAATGGGTAGATGCAGGGAGAGCAGTGGATGTTGTCTACCTTGACTTCAGCAAGGTTTTGACACTGTCTCCCATAACATCCTAGCAGGTAAGCTCAGGGAGTGTGGGTTAGAAGTGTGGGTTTCCTCAGCATGAGGAAACACATCGCTGAGAGAGTGACTGCAACAGGCTGCCCAGAGAGGTTGTGGAGTCTCCTTCTCTGGAGACTTTCAAGGGCCACCTGAATCTCTTCCTATGTGACCTGCCCTGGGCGTTCCTGAGCTGGCAGGGAGGTTGGACTCGCTCATCTTGAGAAGTCCCTCCCAAAACCAAACATTCTGTGATTCTATGATTCTGTGATCATTCTGCTCATGCTAACACGACCATTTTCTTTCCTTGAGAAGCAAGTTCACCTTATATTGAGATAATAGTACCTATTTTTTTTTTTGTTGTTTTTTTTTTTCAACTTCAGAGTCTCAACAAGCTGCAGAACAGAGGTGGATTGGGATGTGAGTGAGAGTGGGTCAAGGCAAGGACAGGGCTCACTAGAGAGAGAGGAGGCCGTGCTGGTACGGGTTGGAGAAGGTAGGTTGCTTCAAGGGCTGAGGGAACTAGAAAATTATTTATTTATTTTTCCCCCCTTCACAGTATATTTTACTATTTTTTTTTCCTTCTGCTAGTGCTCCATGCTATAAGTCCATGGCACGTTATTGAGTCTAGTGCTTACTGACAGGCATAATTTGTTTACAATAGACCAGAACAAATTGTTGCATTTAAGCAAGCTAGAAAACTGGAAGGGTTGTTTTGTGTCTGGATCCAAACTCCTCAAATAAGTTGTATTTCCAACAGCAAATGCTATACAACTACCACATATAAGTTTTGTTTGTTTTTTTTTTAAGATTCACAGATTCTCTCTTACCCAGAATGGGTCCTTGTCCCCAGCTCCAGTGTTGCATTATGGACTTGTGCTGTTGCATTTGGAAGAGAGTGGTCTGTAAGCGAATGTTAGGCAGAGTTTAGAAGTAGAGGTCAGACTGACCTTTCCCTGTGTCTGAGAGCTATCCTTGCTCCAATGTACTGTTAAAGCAGCAATTGAATGGATCTCACACTGAATAATAGGAAATGAATCATGCTTGTTTAATTATTTTTTCTTTAACTCTCCACCGGCCTAGAATGAAATTAATCTGGCAGAAGTTGCATGTATTGCCTTTTTTACTTTCTCCTGGGTTTCTGCTTTCCATGATTACCGGGATGGGGTGTAAAAATAGTAAAGATGAAGGCATACTTCTAAGCTCCTTCTCTGCATCAGAATCACAGCAGTCCCACGCAGGGAAGTGGTGTGCATCGAGTCAGGAGCATATGCCCGCAGTTGTGCACGTAAGTGTGTCAGGCAGGTGACTACATAACACTGTCTCCCTGTTCCTGAAGTGATATTAACCATTCCAAAGCCACTGCAAAGTAATTTGGTACTGTAGATAGTGCAAAACTGGTATTTTTCTATTAGGTCTGACCTGATTTAAGAGAAAGAGACAAGGGAAAAAAGAAGATTGATTTAGTTTCTGTGTGTCTGCCATATGGATTGATTTAGTCTCTGTGTGTCTGCTATATGCTGGGGGAGAATTAGTCTGCGTCTGCGACGGAGCAGAGCTTGAAGGCTGTGGAGCTGGTGGAGTGATGGGCAGGAAAGGGTGGAGGCTGTAAAAGGTTTCTTTAGGGTTAATAAAATATTATCTGTGCTACTGTTGTTTACTGAACCTCTTAGAATGGTCATGCTTATCTTTATGACTATTTAGAGTAAGTGTTTCTATAATTATTGAGAAGTTACTACATGCTTAAGGGCCGTTCTGCAGACAGCAGTAAGAGTTGATGTGGGCAGACGCGTGATGGTACCTCAAATTTTCAAACTTCTCTCTACATTTCTGAATTTAAAAGTTTTGTTAAATCAATGGAAACTGTAGAGCTAAATGCCTGCAAGCTAGTATTGAAATCTTCAGGAGTTCTATATGTTTTAGCCAGCAAAAGGCATTTGTTTGATGAGTGCTGGACCAGCATGCTTGAAATAAGCAAAGTAGGAAGGAATCATCAAATACAGTTTGAACTGGATTCCATGGTGACAAGGATGGCACAAATGCTTCAGTTCAAATCATCAGCTAGTTGCAGAGCTCCTGGACTATGCAAGGCTTTTCCATATAAATAAAGCTTTTAAGGAGAAATAGTTTAAACCCCAGATGTTAATGGACCCTATTAAAAGGGCTCACACCAGTGGTGAGCTCTGATTATTAACCCGTACATTTGTTCGTAAATAATTCAATGTATAATGAAGCATGGAGACGGATGTATCTGTAGGAGCCTCCTGGACTAGGATTGACAATAGATTCCCATTTGAATCTGCAAGAAGGGAGCTCACTTGGTGAGGCTGATGCCATTGTGCGGTCTGCGGCTGCCTGCAGAGCAGCTCAATATTCGTTATAACCACATTGATAGTCTGCTGTTAGGGGAAAGATTTCCTTCTGGTTGTTGACATAGAGCCATTTTCAAGAGCAACCCGCTAGAAATTGTATGCTGAACTGAAGTCAGTGAGGTAAAAATCAGGCAATAGGTCTTTCAGGCTGTCCAGTATACCCTTTATTTTTCCTATTCCATCTTAAATAGGGAAGACAATGAAAGAATCGTGACGTCTGACTGATGGGAGATTGAAAGTCTTGAGGATCTCTTTCCTTAGCAGGGAGAAAATATCTTTATAATACTGTACAGCATAGTTTTAAAAAAATCAGGATTTAATTTTTGACATTGCTGTGTTATTTTTCAAAGTGGATATGTGTAAGGGATAGGATCTCACAGAATCACTTCATTTGGTGGTTTTTTGATTAGATAAATAAGCTTCGTGCCACCCTCACACCAAGTTTTGAGCCCCCCTCCACAAGAAGGATGTTGAGGTGCTGGAGCATGGCCGAAGAAGGGCAGTGAAGTTGGTGAAGGGTCTGGAGAACAAGTCTTACGAGGAATGGCTGAGGGAACTGGGGTTGTTTAGCCTGGAGGTTCTGAGGAGACCTTTTCACTCCATACAACTTCCTGAAAGAAGGCTGTAGCTGGGGCTGGTCTCTTCTCCCATGTAGCAAATGATAGGACAAGAGGAAACAGCCTTGTTTGTTGCACCAGGGGAGGTTTAGATTGGATATTAGGAAAAATTTCTTCATGGAAAGGGTTGTAAAGCATTGGGCCAGGCTGCCCAGGGAGGTGGTGGATGCACCATCCCTGGAGGGGTTTAAGAGGCGTGTGGATGTGGTGCTGAGAGACGTGGTTTTGTGGCAGACGTGGCAGTGCTGGGTTAACAGTTGGACTAAATGATCTTAAAAGTCTCTTCCAAACAGAACAGTTCTATAATCACTGAGTTCACACCTTGCTGAGGGCAGGTCTAAACACCATGGTGTTGAACCATTGCAAGCTTTGCACTGCCAAGAATGGGAAAAACAAAGGAGAGTGAACTGGGCTATTTCTGGGGTCCAAAGTAGTTCAGATACCTTTCTATTCACTGCTACATGTAGAAAGGGAAATGGTAGCTACTTAAAACAGCTGAAATCTGACTCATTATTTATTAGATGTGACAGTAGCTTTTGTTCATCTCAAATTTCTGCCCAGTTCTTCGACATTTAGTAACCGTTACCAGACTTCCTTTTGAACTTTTTCAAGTCACATAAAAATACGGGAAGAGAGGGGATGTGTTTGTATAGATATAAATAAATGAAATGCATGAGAATGTATTGATTTTCTCATTTCATATACATCTGTAATTAATGATGGCATTTCTCATAGATTTCGTAGCAGATGCTGGCTTTTTTGTCAGCATGGTGTATGTCAGAAAATTGTCATGGCCTGATAGGATAAAAATCTAGTTGAAGTTCCTGAAAGGGCAGCGGGTAGATGTTAGGAACTTGCAAGCTGGTGGATAACTGATATTTCTGGTGAAACACTCTAAGGGTAACATGTAATCTGTAAAAGAACAGAGTGGAAAACGGGGAGGGAACAGCATGAGGAAGGACACTGCTCTGAGACTGATCTAATAGGCTATCAGTTGTGCTGCTGGACATTTTTTTCACAGGGGCGACAGAGTCTGAACAATCTAGCAGGAAGATAACCAGCGTTTTGTGTGAAATGGGAAAAGAGCAATGGCTGGTAGGAAAGCTCAAAGGAGTACATATTCAATGTCGAAAGTAAGAGACTATGTCATATAGGGTTGACTGTTAGGGACTTGCAAACTAGGTAAAAATGTTGGGAAGTCGGGAGCAATAACTTTTTGACTGCCTAAGTATACGGGTTGTACAGTATCTGGGAAAGAGAATGGAACTCCTGTGCTTCAGCCAGAGGAGAGGGAATGAAGGAAAAACCATATGGGAAAGCTCCTGGAGGACAGATTAGCATTAAGGCAGCTCAGAAATGTTAAGGCTTGTCTGCACTAAAATGTCTTGTTAGAATATGCCAGCTTGCTTCATGTAGTTTTACAAACATGTATCATTTTGGATAACAAGTTTTCTTACGGTCATATCCTAGTCAAAATGACAAGGAGAATTTTTCCAAGATGGTCCTTCCCAAGGTGATGGGAGGTATAGGCTCAAGTCACTCTTTTGTTCTAGTAATTCTTATTGTGTGCAGCCTATTGAGACAGACTTGAAATGGCATTTAGCCTTCTCATTATGTTCAACTGTGTATTTTGTCTGTGTTCAAATGTCTCATTTTACATTAGAAAAGGAAGAAGTAAGATGACCTTTATGTAGACAGAGAGTTTGCAATTCCTTTCTACCTTAAAATATAGTAGTGAGCCTCACTGATATTTATTCTTGGAATATGAAGAAAGAAAAAATAGAATAACTTGGCTGGCACCATAATTATCAGAGATCTGTAGTTTATGATGGAAAGCAGAGCTGAAATCGGAATTTTAGGAGTCTGTTAAGGACTTTGACACCTTACTCTGACTAGTGAGCTACTGCCAAATAAGTACACAATTGAATCTTTTTTATTCTGGATGACAAGATTTGAAATGAAGTAATCATATTTCACTCCCAACTGAATTTTAGTGCTACTTCGGAAGGAAAGGATTAATTTTAAATGCTTTCCTGGATATTCGTTTCCTTTAAACTGGAAATAGCTATAATCAAAATGAAAACTCTTGACAGTTAATTTAAATATTCGTCTTCTATTTTTCACTATAACTTTTTTTTAATGGACAGCCACAGTTAACTGGAGAAAAGCCATTCTATTTCCTCACAGGAAATGAAAGCAATTTCTGTATGAAAATTTCAGCCTGTATGGTGAATGAAGGCTAAACTACGTACTGTGCTCTGAAATGGTACTTCATGATTTGTTTCTCACAATTTATTGTATGGAAGTGTAAGACTTAGATAGATTGTGTGAAATATATGAGCAGACTGTGAAGAAGATTTATTCCAATTATTCAATTTAAATTTAGTTTTTTGAAAGTGGAAGANTAATCATCTTCGTAGCTCTCCGTTGCGACTCTCTCCACTAGATCCCTGTCTCTCTTAAACTGGGGAGCCCAAAACTGGATACAGTATTCGATGTGGTCTCACTAGTGCAGAGCAGGGGGGAAGCAGAACCTCCCTCGACCTGCTGGACACAGTTTTCATAATGCAGCTCAGGCTGCCATTGGACTTCTTGGCCACAAGGGCGCATTGCTGTCCCATGGATAACTTACTATCCACTGGGACTCCAAGGTCTTTCTCCGTGGTGCTGCTTTCCAGCAGGATGACCCCTAACCTGCACTGGTGCCTGGTGCGATTCCTCCCCAGATGCAGGACTCCACACTTGCCCTTATTTAACTTCATCCTTCTCAGTAGTCTTTGCATAAGGTATTCGGGTAAAGCACCTTGCCGTTGGTAGCTATCTAGTAAGAAGTAAAAGGTTGATGATTTCTTAGCACAACTAAGACTTTGATAATGCTTTCTGGTAGTAAGGTACATGAATGTAGCTATACAAATGCTCATTAAAAATCTCTGTCTGGAATAGCTTAGCAAGTTATCTAATGTGATTTTACACACTTCTGGATTTTTTTGGTTAACCATAATGAGATTTTCTTTTGCGATAGGATTTTTTTTAGGCTAAATCTATTATTGACCTGATGTGGACTTACTTTTAACTGAATTATTGTTTCTAAGTATGAGTAGCCTGGAGTGGAACTTCCTTACAAGTTGAAAAATGGACAAGCCTCTTGGTTCTTGTCTAAATTCCATCCTCAGAACTCTTACTTTACGAGGCTCCTGCAAAACAGCCCCCAATTATGTTCTGGTAATTGGTAATTTTTTCTACCTGAATAACACTTTCACAGCTTAACCTTCTTCCATGGTCATTTAATTCCTCTGACAGAGTGGATATATAACATTTCCACACATTTCCAGTGTGTGAATAATCACTCTCATGCACCTTAGGCAACGTAGCTTTGCTTCAGTTGAATCTCTGTGGTGGTTTTCTCTATTTTTTTTTCTGTTTGTTTGCTATAATTAGTTATTTTATAAAGTTTTATTAGTTGTGTGCACTCTCAGCTTTTTGTTTGCTGTTTACTAACACACTCTTAGCATGTGTAAACTGCAGTGCATGTAACTGGTCATGACAATGCCATTCCCATCATTTGCTCTCCCAAGATATATTGCAACCATTGAATCATAGGTATGATTTATTGCAAGTCTGGGCAATGATTGTGCATAATGTATCATGATGGTCATGATATTTTAGAAGTAAGGTTTAAATTATATTTAAAAGATTTTTTCCCTTCTTTGAAGCATCACATTTGTAATCTTCCCCTAGAGTTTATGGCAGTGTGATTATAATGAGTGATTCCTCCAGGATGATATTAGACCAGCTTAATTTTGCCAGTACAGCATTTTAATTAGTAGGTAGGTTTTTTGGCTAGTTTGGTTTTTTTTGTTTGGTTGGTTTGGTTGTTTGTTTTTTTTTGGCTTTTTATGTGTGTCTGGTTTTGTTTTGTTGTTTTTAAATGGGTTTTGCATGTGTGTTTTTGTTTGTTCATTTTAAATTATCAGCAAAAATTGATTTTTAAAAAAGAATCACTAGTAATACTTTTGATAAGTCACTCACCACAGCTACTAAATTCCTTCATGCTGGCAGTAAACAATTTTATGGAAATAGATTTTGTAGGAGAGTGCAAGTGGTTTTAATCCATTCAGTCCCTGGATATTAAAAATTTTGATATTGATTTGGTTTAAGTTAATAACTGAAATCTAACTGGTATCTGATTTTCAAATTGAGTTGATGGTGTTATTTTGATGGTGTCTTAGTATTGTGGGATTGCAAACCCACCCACCCCTGGGTAAAATTCTGGGGCTGTTCTAAGACAGGCCCAGAACTCCTCTTTCTCAGGAATAAAAGAGCAGCAAGGATTGCCAGAAGGGAAATGCAGTGGATGACTCGTGCAGCTGTACAAGTCTGGCTGGGATTGTGTTAGCTTTCTTCACAGCAGCCCATACAGTGCTTTACAGTAGCTTATGGCAATGTTTGCTGTTGTTCCACATTGGATCTGAAATAAGGAACTTTCTCTAAGGGAAAGCACTTTTTTCATTCAGTTTTATGACATCTCGCAGCACATTGCTGTAGTCCAAGAATAGCATGGATACAGCTGAAATGGTTTGTAAAATGCATCATCATACAAAAGGAGAAATGTATCCAATTTTTAAATGGGCTATGTGGCATTGAAGTTAGTTTTTTCTTCTCTGTCTTACTTAACCATCTACAGTATGCCTTATGTGGTTACCTTCTGTTACAGAAGACTGCAGCAACATCCTAAGACATTGAGATCTTTATAGTTNGATCCCCTCCCTGCTCCCGCTGACCATACTGTTCTTGATCCAAGCCTCTGTTCTTCTGAATCCCAAAGAAAGAGGCTTAATGCCTTGCCCCCAGCCAGAGTTACTTATATAGTCTTTGTGTACTCCTTTCAAAGAAAAGTGGCTATCCTTGTAACATCTCTCTCACATCTTTAATTGCAAAGAAAAGTGGCTATCCTTGTAACATCTCTCTCACATCTTTAATGTCTTGTGTTCTAGGCTGGACATCATCTCGAGTCTTCACCCAGTAAGCTGGGGAAAAACAAAAACCAACCAACCAACAACAAACAAGAAAACCCACCAAACCCAACTGTTTAGGTTGTCTTCCAATGGCTCTTCCTCACTTCAAAACCAATGGCTCTTCCTCACTTCAAAATGAAGAGCCAAACAAGTTTATAAAAGCATTTTTCTTCCCCTTAGATGCTTTCCTGTGTGAATCTCTTGCTGCTTTTCCATAGGTCTTCCCCACAGAGCAGCAGCTTCCACTGAAGCTGTTGGCACTCCCCTACTGGCCTGCAGAGGGGAAGAGAGAAGGATCGATGAGCAACACTCCAAAGCTATCCGTTGGTTAGATTAAGTAGGTCTCACATGTTTGGATCGTAATAAAGATAGAATTCAAGGAGTTTTTGAGCCTTTGCATGTGTTCCTTAATGATCTTTTAAAGATCTGTTAATGTAGAATCTGGATAATTTTTACTCGCTTCAAGGCATTTTGTCCTTGCAATATTTACATGAAAAAATGCTCTTAATGATTTAGATGGGGAATGGTGGCACAGACATCCAGAACTGGATTATTATTATTTTGTTTTAGAAAAGCATTAAAAGTATCTGGTTCCTTAACAGTTTTATTGGGCAGTATACTAGAAAGTTCTGGAATAGTCATGAGGCATCTTTCTGCAAAATCAAACCTCAAAGTATATCAATAAATATGATCCTTTGAGACTTGCAAGAAGCTAGAGGTTTAAAATCTCCTGTGGTTTACTTCTAATGCAAATCTGAAGAATAAATAATTGTATTCTAATTTTGTTTCCTCATTTGTCCTATCTGATTGGATGGATCATCCACTGGGTGAATAACATGCAAATTAGGACTTCTTGTGCCTGTTCCACAATGAAATAAATCTAGGATGATTTGATAATGAAAAAACATGAAGAACATTGGCAAGATATTTATTCAAATGTGCCTTGGATAATAAGATTTTTTTTTAGATAAAACTAAATGCTAGATTGTTGGAAAGATTATTTTTTTCTTCCAATAATAGCCGGTAATTACCTGTCTAAAATCATAGTTACAGATGTATTGCTTTGTATCATTTAGGTGTTTTGTAATGTTGAAATGGAGTCTGAATGTGTTCTGTCTTGTTTTCTGGCTCATGTCCTTCAGAGCTTTTTTTATGAATACAAGAATCAAATGCCCACAGTAATAAAGATATGGAATTTAACTTTCTAATGCTACAGTTAATAAAAGTGATTAAAATTAATTGCTGCGAATGGTATAAATCACATTTTAATACATTTTTGGTGTTGGTTTGTTTTCTTTTTTTCATTGCCCACTGTTCTGTGGCTGGTGGCCAAAATATGCTACCTTTATGTGATTAACACTCGGTGAGCTTACAATTTAAATCACGGCTGTATTTGAGTAGACCACTACTTTCAAAGTTTCTACATGGAATTATCTTATCCCTTTCACCATAGCTCAAGCACTTGATAAAGCTTATTATCATAACTTGAATATTAGGATGCGTGATAATACAGTTCCTCAGATAAGTATTAAAAATGTGTATCAGATTTAATGAGCATTACTGTGACCAAAATCTGCTACTACAAAAAGATTCCTTGACAGGTCCTTCTTAAACTTAATGCCTTTCTAAAACCGTTGGATGATGTTCTCTGGAATGACCACCTTCAGAGAAGGGCATGTCAGCACGATGAGCACAGGCTGATGAACACAGTTGGCTACAGATTATTCAGGATCAAGGAAGCAGGAAACCATGAAAAATTCAAGTAAAACCGAGTAAAAGTCAACGTGCTCCTGTATAGAGAGATGGCATTTTTCTCTATATAAACTGATCATCCCACCTTTATTCAAATGGACTGTTTTTGCCCATTTCTTTGTCTGTAAATGGCAGGGCAAGTTGTCTTTTCTGATCTTAGTCTCTGTCAGGCAAAGAGGGAGAATATCCTGCTGTGAAGCTACACACACTGAGCCATAGAGTCCATGTAAGAGGTATGGGGCTACCATGCCACTCAAGTGTGATGGGGGAATTCGGATGTTTGCTGTGGAATGTCACCTTCCTCACTCTGCAGGAGTATATGAAAATACAGTTTATATGAAAAGAAAATACAGATCTGCGGTGACTCGCTTTGGAGCAGGTAAGACTGTACTGGGGAGAGGTGCAGAAGAACAACTCCTTTCTGGGGCTTTTCTGACGCCTTTTCCCAGCTGGGCGGGCTGGGGGGAAGCCGGGCTGGGCCAGTGCACCCGAGGGGGTCCGGGGCTGCGGTGGCCTCAGGGAGGGCAGCGGCCTGGTCGGTGCCCACAGGGTACGAGGTGAGTGCCCTTTGTTCCTGCTTCAGGAGGGGGCTGTGGTGGCTGTTAACAGCTCATTGGGCGGGAATCGAGTGTCTCACTTAATCAAGGAGGGATGGTGTTTACTCGAAGGCGGGAGGCTGTGCTCCCAGCACCCACCAGAT
>VWZY01002097.1:211202-286487 GCA_013399075.1 Chloroceryle aenea | reverse complement strand
CCCCCCCCAAATTATCATAATTTAGTTTATAATGAGAGTTGTCATTGTTTCTTAACTTCCATTACTTCCATATAGCAAATCGTTATCTTAAAATGTATTTTGCATCTATAATTAGCATCATTTGCAAGTAAGTTTGTTTTCTTGTAGAAGTTTATTATGTTCCAAGAAATTGAGAGAGATTAGAATGAGCTCCTGTAAAAATGAGGTCACAGCCTTTGCATTTCCCAGGCCAAATGATTCAACAAAGGCAGTAATACATTGTTCTTTATCTTCTTGTGGTTGATGTGGGGTTTTTTAGTCTTGTCCACATTCTGGTCTCATGATTATAAGCAAAACTTGGCTGGATTCCTCCTTGATGCACTAGTATTTCAAGAGTGAGGAGAATTGATATGCTCAGCTCTGACTCACATTTTTCTATTAATGAGCAAACTGTAGTGAATTTCTATAGCCAAAAAAAAAAGTGGCAAAATTCCCCCTGGTATAGCAGCAAACAGATAAACTTTATATCACTTTTTCTCAGTTTCTCATCTGTGGCAGAAAAAAAAAAAACCTACTATGAAGTTTTATCTAACATTTGTCTTGCATATAGAGGCAGAGTTTGTCTTTTAGTCTGTACAATATCAAATAAAAAGGTTATGGGATAAGATTTTTTTTAAGTGACAACACCATGAAAATGAAAATATCTTTATGGAAAGTCAAAGCAAAAAATATATTCTTGTTCTGTTACTAGTTGATGCAAAAATCTGAGAACTACCTGGATAGTAGACCTATTGCTTAGCAAGAAGACATCTGGTTTTGATTACTTTTTTTCTTTTTTTTCTCATCACTTTTAGTCTGATTTCCAAGAGAAGACAGGAACAAACTTCAGTATAATCAAGTCTGTCTTCCCTATGTAACTCCTAAATGAATTAAGCAATTTCAACCAAATTTGTGAGTCAGGTGGGAATCTCTGTTCCTTCAAGTTTCACAGATGAGCAGAGGCACAAAAGCAAAGAATGGGTGTTAGGTCAGCCTGGCCCAACACACCATAAATGCCTTATGGGAGAGTACATAAGGACCCAGCCTTTTTAAATTCTGCTGATGTTAAATTGCTTGTTGAACCCCATCTCTCTTTGCTGCTACTGCTGTTAGCTCTTTTCTACATATGCCTGGTTTTAATGCAGATTTTCATTTTTCAGGAAGAAAATGTGAAAGTTGTCCTCATGAATCCCAATATTGCTTCAGTGCAAACCAATGAGACTGGCATAAAGCAGGCTGATGCTGTCTACTTCCTTCCCATCACTCCACAGTTTGTCACAGAGGTCATCAAGGCAGAGCGTCCTGATGGATTAATTCTGGGCATGGGTGGCCAGACTGCTCTCAACTGCGGTGAGTATGATCCAGGCACTTTGACACTCCTTGCAGGCAAAATCATGGGTTTTACCATGTCTTCAGCAGGATTTATTTGCACAGACATGCAAGATGTCACGTGCCTGACATACTGCCCTGGCTACTGAGGGATACAGGCAAAGACACTGACTGTAGGAGAGTTGGTTATTGCTGAACTGGGAACGTAAGATCTAATTGCTGGGTTTGATACTTAATTCATATATTCTTCTTTTCAGCTTAAGTCTTAGTCTTAGTTCTGACTACTTTGAGGCAGAGATGGGTAGTTAGCTTCTTGCAGCAGTATCCAAACACACTGCTTTTTTTGTGTTGCAGATGATGGCCAAGCAGTAACTTTACTAATATTCTATTCTAGGTTTCATAGATTTGAGGACAGAAACTTTCATGTTATGGTTCTGAGTGGTACTACAGACAAAGAATAATAAGCTGTTAATGAGGCAGACAAGTTGCCAGCTTGTCAGATATATTTTTGTATGCTTTGTTCTTCTTTCTACCATCAGTCCTCAAAACGGTGTCTTTGCTTACTCTGCAGGAGTGGAACTCTTCAAGCAAGGACTGCTGCAGGAATATGGTGTGAAGGTCCTAGGTACATCAGTTGAATCCATCATGGCTACAGAGGATAGAAAGCTTTTTTCCGATAAACTGACTGAGCTAAATGAAAAGATTGCTCCTAGCTTTGCTGTGGAATCGGTAAATCAGATAATTTTGAAGATGTGATTGCTATTACTGTTGCCTATTTAGTTATTTAAAAAACCAAAATCATGGTTTTCTTCAGTGAAAGTTGAATACAGCTGTAGATACCGTAGTTTGTACACTTCTGTCAGTACTCCACAGTGATTGATGCTGGTTCACCATCATTTAGAATGAGTGATAATGCAATTAAGCACTTGGAAAGCCTAAGCTAATTTACTCACTGACAGGAAAAGTGAATTAGTTTGGGGTGACTTGTGTGCTGCAGAACAAAAATGTATGTTAGTGGCTACTTCCTTTAAAAGAAAAAGTCTCTCACAAGCCATTTAGACTTAGGATTTCAGATCCTCAAAATCAGCAGCACTGCAATCCTTCTTGAGGACAGGAGTGTGAAAAGAAAAAAAATGGTCCAGTGGGAAGGCCTGTTTGAGTTTGGAGAAAAACAAACAGTCCTGTTGAAGGAGTTAGTTTATTCTGAAGTCCGTGAAGACAGATGAGGCAAGAGCATTGCCCTTGGCAATTCATTAAGGAAGTCCACACATAACTAAGAACAGAAGTCATCTCCTTGAGTCCATGTTCCAGTTTTCTGCTGTATGGCAGAACAAAGCAATGTTACAAAGCCAACTCTGATTCTCTTCATTTTATCTTCAGACAACTTAGTGTCTTACTGATGGGATTTCCAGTTAACTCTGTAACTAGAGCTGAAGAGTTTATTCATCTTAATTGTTATCATATATCTGAAATGTATTCCCCTCTCTTTAAGATTGAAGATGCTCTGAAGGCAGCTGAAAAGATTAGCTACCCAGTCATGATACGTTCTGCTTATGCCCTTGGTGGTCTGGGGTCAGGCATATGTCCTGATAAGGAGAGTTTGCTGGACATTGGTACAAAGGTATGTCTCCCATGGCATCTTCACATCCAAGCTTAGGGAGTGTGGATTGCATCATTGGGTGGTGAGATGGATTGGAAACTGGCTGAAGGAAAGAGCTCAGAGAGTTGTGGTCAATGGGGCAGAGTCTAGCTGGAGGCCTGTGGCTAGTGGCATCCCCCAGGGTTCTGTCCTGTGTCCAGCCCTATTTGATATAGTCATCAGTGACCTGGATGAAGGGAGAGAATGTACTCTCAGCAAGTGTGCTGATGATACAAAACTGGGAGGAGTGGCTGACACACCAGAAGGCTGTGCTGCCATCCAGTGTGACCTGGAGAGCTGGGCGGGGAGAAATCAAATGAAATTTAATAAGGGCAAACATAAAATGCTGCATCTAGAGAAGAACAACGCCGTTTATCAGTACAGCCTGGGGGCTGATCTGTTGGAGGGAAGCTCTGAGGAAAGAGAACTTGCAGTCTTAGGGGACAACAGGAGCCAGCAGTGTGCCCGCATGGCCAAGAAGGCCAATGGCATCCTGGGATGCACTAGGAAGAGTGTGGCCAGTGGGTTGAGGGAGGTTCTCCTCCTCCTCTACTCTGCTGGTGAGGTCTCACCTGGAGTATTGTGTCCAGTTTTGAGCTCCACAGTTATAGAAGGACGAAGAACTTCTGGAGAGGGTCCAGCACAGGGCCACTAGGATGATTAAGGGGCTGGAGAACCTACCAGATGAGGAAAGGCTGGGAGAGCTGGGTCTGTTTAGCTTGGAGAAGAGGAGGCTGAGATAGAATCTTATTCATGCTCATAAATATCTAAAGGGTGAGTGTCAGGAAGATGGGGTCAGGCTCTTCTCAGTGGTGTCCAGTGACAAGACAAGGGGCAATGGCCATAAACTGGAAAACAGGAGGTTCAACATGAGGAAATACTCTTCCCTGTAAGAGTAAGAGAGTACAGAACAGGCTGCCTAGAGATGTGGTGGAATCTCTGTCACTGGAGACTTTCAAAACCCTCCTGGATTTGTTCCTGTGTGATCTACTCTAGGTGATCCTGCTTGGGGTGTGGGGGGTGGTGGCGTTGAACTACGTGATCTTTAGAGGTCCCTTCCATTCTGTAATTCTGTCTGCAATTGACTCACCCTCTTGGTAAAGAAATGCTTCTTAACATCCAGTGTGAACCTCCCCTGGTGCAACTTTGAACCATACCCATGTATCCTGTCACTGGACACCAGAGAGAAAAGCTCAGCACCTCCACCTCCTCAGGAAGCTGTAGAGAACAACAAGGTTGACCATCAGCCTCCTTTTCTCCAAACTAAATAAGCCCAAAGTCCTTAGCTGCTTTTCACAGAGCTTTCATTCCAGTCCTTTCATCAATGTTGTTGCTCTCCTCTGGGATACCTTCATGTCCTCATTAAATTGTAGGGCCTAGATCTGCACACAGTATTCAAGATGAAGCCACACAAATGTTGAATACAGCAGGATAATAACCTTTTTTTGATTGGTTAATTATCTGGTGTTTGATGTGCTCCAGGGTGTGGTTTGTCTCTTGGTGCCAGGGCACACCACTGACTCCTATCAAGCCTGCTTTCAACCAGCACGCCAGAGCCCTTTCTGCAGGGCTGCTCTCCGGCTGCTTCTCTCCCAGTTAATATTCTTGTCCAGCACTGCTCCACCCTAGGTGCAAAATCTGGCACATCGACTTCGTAAATTTCATCCTGTTAATCATAGCTCAATACTTCACTCTGTCCAGATCCCTCTGCAAGGCCTCCTGTCTCTCAAGAGAGTCAACAGTTCCTCCCAGTTTGATGTCAATATTTCAAAATTTACAGCAAAAAGTAGTTTGGGTCTTGTTGAATTAGCTCAACTGTGGATGCTCATTTCCACAGCCCAACAGAAACTCAGTTCCTTTCAGCTGATGAAGATGATCTCTGAATTGTGTATAATTCAGATAACTGAACGCCTATGGCTGTTTCATAGCATGGCTAGTTGAAGTAATCTGGCCTTGTGTTCATGTCTCCCGAATCTGCTCAGGATTCACAGTAACCCAGGTGCAACACAGACTGTGTTACAGACTGTGTTACAAGCATAGTTAGGTGTTCCCACTGCATCGCCGCAAATTTAGTGCCTGCTTAGGCCAGGTGTGAAGTGTCACTCCTCAAACTACTTTTTCTTTCTTTGTTCTTTGGGTTTTTTTGTTTGTTTTGTTTGTTTTGGGTTTTTTTGGGTATGGTTTGGTTCAGTTTGGTGCATGTGCAAGTTCGGCAGTTGAGCTAAGGGCAGCATCTGAGTAACAGCTTGAGCTAACTACAGAGGGGACCAGGCTGAAGACTGATTCATGGGTAGCATTAAAAGAAGCAGCTTTGCTAAAGGATGGATTGATAATGCACCCATTACTTTCTAGGATTTAAATGAGAATTGATTAATGTTTTTTTTTCTGCTAATATTAAGGCCATTTATTCATTTAGATTATTCTCATTTACCAACAAACTCTATTTTTCATTTTTCCCTCTTGTACTGAGGAGCACTTCCAAGAATGTTTAAGAATAAATCACGAATCTTGCTTCTGGTTAGTATGCCAATGATAAGCAGCATTATTAGGGCTATTCATTATACAGTGTTTGCTGGCACCTGCACTCTCCATCACTTAGTCACTTAGCTTTCTGCAGACTTCTCCTATTGCAGTCCCTGGGGCTACCCACGTACAAAAGTAAAAGCACGTGTCTGTTGCATGATTGAAGCCTCAGGTGTCTTTATATTCCTGTTTGGTATTTATATGCTATTGCAAGCTCACATGCCCTGCCTTTTTTTTTCCCCATTAAATTGCATAAATATTTTCTGTGCCTTTCAAATTAAGCTGATTTTTTTTTTTTTTTCATATAAAGTGCTTGTCATGAGTGCTGTGAACTTTGCTATCTTCATCTTTCAGTTATCACGTTGGTCTGGGATGTCTAGAGATAAGTCCCAGAAGTCTTAAATATGGAACATATTCTAATTTTTTTTTTTTTCACTGTTCATTTTCCCTAACATATCCCCAGGCATTTGCAATGACTAACCAAATTCTGGTGGAAAAGTCAGTGGTTGGCTGGAAGGAGATAGAGTATGAAGTTGTGAGAGATGCTGCTGATAACTGCATTGCTGTCTGCAGTATGGAAAACATTGATGCTATGGGAATCCACACAGGTAGGCCTGAGCATGAGGTGACTCATTGGAAATGGCTCATTAATTTTTTTATGCATTGCCCTTCTGCCTGCTGTTATTGACACAGTTTTGTGATTGATGAAGTGGGTTCTTAGAGATACTCTTCAGATCTTGGATACAGCCAGCTAGGGTGTGAAACAGATATTGTTAGGCTGAACCTATCCCTGTGATCCCATTTTCCATTAGATTGCCTGACCTCTCCAACTCTGGACTTCTAACTATCTGCTTTTCGTCAACTGTGTATCAACAGGTTTGAATGTCTGCGGTAACTTCATTACTAACAATGGATTAGCAAAGAATGAGACCTTTGTGGGTGGAATTTACTGCAGCTAAGCTGCTTCTCATTTTCCTTCTCTGCTACCTTGTGACAAACAGGAGATTCTGTTGTAGTGGCTCCGAGCCAGACACTCACTAATGAGGAATTTCAGATGCTGAGGGATCGTGCCATCAAAGTTGTCCGACATTTGGGTATTGTGGGAGAGTGTAATATCCAGTTTGCTCTGCATCCAACTTCCCTGGAGTACTACATCATTGAAGTTAATGCCAGACTGTCAAGAAGTTCAGCCTTGGCCTCCAAGGCGACAGGGTAAGTTTACTTTAAAACCCCCAAATAGGACAAGAACAAACAAGTGAATAAACAAAAACTGAGAGGAGAGGAACAGAAAGAGAGAACTACGATAAGGGACTTGGGTCAGTGTAGTATGTGACAGTGTATGTGGCAGCTGCAAGGAAGAAGGTTTCCTGCAGCTGCTCTCCATGTAGTTAAGACAAAGAGGCTCAGCCTTTATTTGCAGCAAGGTAGGCTGAAGTTGGCTGTTAGGGAGAAGTCTGGAGTGGTCAGGTCAGTACAGTGCAGATTTCTGCATGGGAAGCTTCTGAGAACAGTTCTTGTCAGCATCTGCTTAGATTGACCCTGGGAGAGTTGGCCCTGCTGGGAGACAGAGAAATGGGTTAGAGAGTCCTCCAGGTCCGTTCCAGCCTGGTACTACAAATGGAAAACCTCTCAGGAGGGATGGGGGTGGGAGCCTGATAACCGTCCTTACAAAGCATATCCACTGTATCCGTATGTTGACTGCAAATCATCTCTGGGACCCGGAGGACACGGTTATTAATGAGCTGTCTGTCAGATGGATGCAAATGGTATTGCTAGCTGCCTTTGTTTTGTTGGCTAATCATAAACTAATCAAGATAAGGATGGTCAGAGCAGGCTGTTTAAAAATTGGCTTCGTAATTGCACGTTACAGATGCTGTTGAGAGGCACAAATTAATCTCCAATTTGCAGTTCTTAACAACTCTTGTGGTTGTTTAAGTGCCATAGCAAACTGGAAGTGAGCCATGGTTTTGGACAGTGGGCGTTTTATTGTTTTCTTTTTGGATTACAGACTTGCAGCAAACATATCTGTTTGTGTGGTCACACTGTGGGTGTGACAGATGTAAAATGGTGGCTTTGCAGGTAATAAAGCAAGTCCCAGATTTAGGCAGGTGCCTCTGTCATGTGTTAAGGTAGGAAGCTGGACAAGACCCTGCTATGCTTGAGCACAGTAACCTCTTTTGTTGAGGAGAAAGTCTCCTCACATCTGCTTAATTTGATCCACTCCTGGGATTTGCAAATGCAAAGTAATTCCCACTCTACTATTCTGTACTTCTCTATGGCAGGTACCCACTGGCATTCATTGCTGCCAAAATTGCCTTGGGGATCCCCTTGCCAGAAATCAAAAATGTGGTGACAGGAAAAACCTCTGCCTGCTTTGAGCCCAGCCTAGATTACATTGTTACCAAGATACCCCGCTGGGATTTGGACCGTTTTCAGCATACATCCAAACAGATTGGAAGCTCCATGAAGAGTGTGGGAGAGGTGAGTGCAAGACTCTCTCCTTCCCTTCCATTATACTGCTTAGGAAAGTCACTTTTCTTTATGAAACCCCTCAGAATATCTGTCTTCAGGGACCTAATGGCTTTTGAAGATAGTTCTTCAGCCTAAATGTTTTTTGCCCACTACTAAAATTAATTGAAATGAGTTTGGACTCTAATCTTGGATATCACAGTGTGGATTCGTAAATGGTTTGACTCCTAAGGGAAGAGACCACTTTGGACTACCCGAGGTTGACTTCATTTTTAACACTCACCATAGAGCCCTGAATTACTTTTTGTCAGGGGTTTTGTAGAGGTGGATAGTTATACTATAACTTCAAGAGTTGTAGTCTATTAAGAAGTTTAGTGATGCCAATGAGCCACACCTCTTGGTTGCTCCCATCAGTATTTGTCCTCTCTGTTAAAGCCCAATCTCAGCCTGCTTCTGCTCTTGAAATCCAAACACAAACTGTATTCTTGCTTTGAAGTTTTGACTTCTCTTAGTGATTAAGTCTCTTATATCTGGAACATGACAGTGTGACATTTAAACCCTGATTTTTAAGGTGTCTGGGACAATAACAGCATTCTCAGACCATATTTGAAGAGAAGAGAAATGAAGCAAAATGGGTAAATTACGCACTTAATTACATATCATCTACCAAAGCAAAATAATTAATTGTGTATTTTTTCAGCTGCTTTTTTTTCCCTAATGCTTTTCTAGCAGTTATTTTATTAAATGATCTTGACACGTGAGACCTTCCTAACATCAATTCTACCTTGCTTAGACAACAAGCCTTCATAACAAGAAGGATTAATTAGACCTTGATTTTCCAGTGGCAGTTTTTTCATGGCAGTGAGTTTTGTTGTTGGTTTTTTTTCAGTAAGCTGATGCTTACTGATATTACCTCTCCCCTGCATAGGGGTTTTTGGACTGTTCTGTGGAGCTAGGGTTCCTAAATACTATTAACTTATGCACCATCATTTGTAAACACTTCCGACACTATCAAGTCCTTCCAGTAGTCATATATCACAAACGCAGACCTGCATGAACACCCTGTCCTTCTCAAGGCAGGTTGCTGGGTAAAGGGAGGGAGGAGTTCTAGAAGTCAGTGCTTCAGATGTGTAGATCTGTGACTGCCGGGGGTGAACTGAAATGGGATGGAGAAGCTCAAGAGATGTGATTTGCAGCTGGTGGAGGTATTCAGCAAAAAGGTTGGTTTCTGGGACCTGTGAGCCAGAGAGGGTGTCTTTGATGCAAAGAGCTTCTTGCCACTGTGTCTTTATTGTCAAGGAACAGTTGCCTTTCTAGGCCTGAACTTGAAGACAGATTGCAGCACCTACTGCAGTTTTATTAATTGAACAGTCTGGCCTGGCTTGGTTTTTCCTGAGCTCTGGTGTGCTGAGCAGTGGGTCTGGAGCTGTGAGAAGAGAGAACAAGATTATTTTTTTCTTTGACATTTTTCAACATTGTGTTTGAGAAGATTTTTATGCTGTTAGGGTTTCACTGCACTGGGAAATAAAAATGTAGAAATTTGAGGAAGGGCTCTGTTACCTCACAGATTTCCACAGAGAAAGCCTTGTTTTCCTATTAGATGTGATGTCAAGACTGAAGGAGGGAAACCCTAGTGTTGCTATGCCAAGGAGGAGTAATCCTTTAGGAGGGCCCTCGGAGGGAAGAGTCGTTGTTAAATGTAATTTAAAGGAAAAGAGCAGATTTCTTCTGAACCTTAGAATTCCCCTTGTGAGTTTCTATCTCAAAAAGGTTGTTAAACAGAAATAACTTTCTATATTACTACACCCATGCTGCTGCATAATGCTTCCCTCTACTAAAGTGATTCAAAGCAGTTTACAGAGAAGAGCAGTGGCTTCCTGTATTTTACAGATAGGGAGACAAAAGCAGAAAGCAGTCACTTGTCTGAAACTCCCTGTGGCTAATATGGGCAGAGTCAAGCCTAGAAGTGGGACTCCCAAAGCTCAGTCAGCTGTGTTCTCTTAAAGGGAGGAGGTGCAAGGTCTGTAATCTTTCTGTATGTCTCTCTTCATGGTTTAAATTTGCACTCTTCTGTTATTCAGGGGATGGCAGGGTAGCAGCTCACAGTAGCTAATGTGGAAGTGCTCTCTGTTACAGGTCATGGCTATTGGACGCACTTTTGAAGAGAGCTTCCAAAAGGCCCTGAGAATGTGCCACCCATCTATAGATGGCTTCACTTCACATCTGCCCATGAATAAAGCCTGGCCAGCCATCATAGATCTTCAGAAGGAACTCTCCGAGCCTTCCAGTACTCGGATATATGCAATAGCCAAGGTAACAAAACATAGAAAGCACTTGACCTGTGTTCCTTGGATTATAGATAACAGACTAGGTTAGTTGAGGTGACAGATTCTTCAGCTCTTTGCTTCTCTGTATCAAGCACACTGGGATCCCTTTGTGTAGGATCCTTGCAGTTGAAGTACAGATATTCTCTATCATATCTTATTTCCTCAGCAGAACATAACAGTTGGGTAGGTACATGACTTGAATTTTTCCTGCATCTTCTGTGTTCAGGTAACATGTTTGTCTTTTGGTACAATCTTAACCGATGCTCATTGTGTTCATCAGGTGCATTCTTGTGTCTTGGCAATTCAGTTTGTAGATGAGTGCTGGTGAAGACTTGGATTACTTTCCTTTTCTTGTTCCTATAATACAGTTTTTTGATAATTATGGGCTCATGTTCAGTCCTGATTTACACTAGCATGTCTATCAGACAAAGCTGGCCATTTTGCAAATTACCTTTAATTTATGGGGAGGAAGGGAAAAAAATTAAGAACTTTGTGCACACTGAAACAAAGGTTGATAAAGAATGGTAAGCTACAGTCTGTGAGAGCACTGTTTTTATGCAGTTGCTGCACTCATATGGGCTTGAAACAAACAAACAAAATACCTAAAAGTCTGTGTTAAATTTAGCATACAGGAAATCCCCTGTTCTTTGAAATACACTCAACTTCCCCTGGCATTCTTTTAACTGGGTAAATCACTTCATCCTTCAAGGTGTATGGGTAATGGGGGGTGTTATTGTAAGGGGAGCTAGAGTGTAAAATGATTTCTTCCTTCAGCTCCATGGTGTCTGCCTGTGTGTATCACACGGTAAATGTGGGGTTAGGTACTTTACAAAGTAGGTGTAATTTCACACTTTGATTTTGCTGCAGCCAACATGTCCAGTTGTCCATACCTTTTGTGAAGAGGAGGGGACAGCTGCCTTTTATAGTTCATACATAAGTGTTGGTGTGTTTGTTAAGATTGCAAACCTTCCCTACTTTTTGTGCCCCCAACTTTGTGTAGTGTAGTCTTTAAACCCTTTGTGTTCACATGGAGATACATCTCATTACATCCTCCACATGAGTGTGGGGAGCTGAGGCTGTGCTTTATCTGTAAAAATGTTTTCCACATACTTATTCCTCTTACCTGAATGACCTGAATGAAAAGCACAAGATGTTCTATAAATATATGGCTTGTCCAAATGCTGACTCTCCCTTCTCAAGCTGGGGAACTGCTTGTCTTCCTAAGTGTAGCGCATCCTTCAGCAGCTGTGCTGGGTCTTTGTTATAACTTTCTCTTGTGACCAAGAAAAAAACCCAACATCTTGCTTCTTGTCTCTGAGTGGCTCAGAGAGCTTTTATGAAAGGTTAATCCTGACCCCATGTTAACACAGGGGATATGGTGTGATGAAGATGAATTTGGGCACCACTGAACACCCTGGTGTTCCCAGATGGTGGCATTTTCACTGGGAGCTGTTGAAAAAAGCAAGATCGAAGTCTTAATCCCTTCCTATAAAGAGCTGCCTCTGTCTGACACAGTGGACTAATTCGTCCCTGTTAATAACTGAGGCAAGCAATATCAGTAAGAGGTACTTCTGGCAGCTGGGGCTGCCTGCCTGGAAATCCCTTTCCAGCTTGCTGACATTTAAAAGCGAACAGTTAGTCCCTGTTAGCTGTCAGCTTTGTTTGAAGCAGGATGGAACTTCGTTGTATGCCTTCTCCTCCCCACTATGCCTTGCTAGTCAACTCTCCAAGGCTTTTTACTTTTTCTCTCTTCTTTGCCTGTTGGATGATGAAAACAGTAGCTGTTCAGGTGAAAAGGAGTCAGCTGCCATGCAGAGCTATTGCTTTTGTAATGGGACTCCCCTTGTAATATAAAAGAAGTCACTGGGAGAAAGGCTGAGATAGATGAGACTTTTTGCTTGGCCAGAGTGGCTGCGAGGATGTCACTGCCTGATGAGCAGGGCTGCTCAGGTTGTATCAGATCTTTTCTGGGTCACTTGTATAAAAGTGACCTCAGAAAACATACACTGTGCATGGATATCCATACTCTGTTTCTCACCAAGACCCTGGTCTCCTTGTGTCCATACTACAGACCTGTTGGTTTGCACTTGTGCTCTTGTCCAGGCAGCTGAATACTGCAAGGTCTGCACGTGTTTTGTGAAAATAGATGGGCAGAAGAAAGACCTGTTCACCTCCCACTAATGTTGCAGTGTGACCTCCCTCTCCAAGGACTAAGGAATCAGGATAGGAGCGACTCATACCAGTATTAGACCCAGAAAAGCATGAGAAGCCCAGACTTGTTATTGCCAGTGCCCAGGGACTACTGTGGTGGCCTCGGGCTTTTCTGCAGGCATTTGAAAGAGCAGTGGTCAAGCACCTAGCACCAGCTGAAGATTTAGTGTGTGACTGGTTAATATAAAGGAACAAAACGTGCGTTAGAGGTTTTCACCACTGCCTGTGAGGAAGCAGGCTGTTCCACTCAGCAGCTTGCTACCTGCCAGAACAGGAGAACAGTTGTGAGAGGGACACCTGGGCAAGATGCCTGGAAATCCATTAGAAAAGGTAGAAGGTGGTATCAGTATTTTGCAGTGCCCAAGGAGAGCTGTTACCTATCCCTTGTCTGTGCGGATGGTACCTTCTTGGAGCACAGCACTGAAGTGACACTGTGTGTTTCTTTCAGCGGGTGTGATGTCTCCACATCACGGCGATGAAGCCTCTGGTGATGGTACAATGTTGTGTCCTCAGCTTGATAACTCAGGGGAAATAATGCCAGGGTGCCATAGGCCGAACTCATGGGTTAATGCTGGAGATGTCTTCAGCGGCATTGCTCTGGCTTTGTTCCAGGGATGCTGCCCTGCAAGAAAACAATTAAGCATGGTAACGAATTGATGGGCCTGGTTACTGCATCTCAGCAAAGACTACTGGTGAGACCCAGGAAATATCAGTGAGAGAAGAAAAAACTACAGTGGATCAAGATACAACTATGATTGTATCGCATGGACTCTATAGCATATTCCTCTGAGACTACTTTTTTAATACTGCAGTGTTCTGCAAAATGTTTGAATAATAACTCTCTCTGGGGTTCTTTTTTACCCCATGGTCACAAACAGTTTGTTAAAAATCAAATAAATAAATAAAAATAGCTCCAGCAAGGCAATGCAGAAGAATTTGAATGATCTTGACATTAACTTGAAATACAGAGAGAGAAGCCTGCGTTATGCTGTAGCTGCAGCATGTCACCCAGGACTGGGCTTTCGCTCGCTTCAGGGACACTTCGAGGCCATACATTCTGATCCAGCCTTGTGTTTCAATAGTAAACCAAGATTTGTGCTCTAAAACAAAAATTTCCTTCCCCAGCTGAGAAGCTGGACCTTGCTGTTTAACATTTGCAGCTGGGGGTTGACAGAGGGTCTGAGAGCTCGGCCGCATAAGTGGTGAGGGGTGCAGGTGGAGGGGTCAGCACTGCCAGCTGAAGGAGCCTTGCTGCAGGTAGTTAAGGCACATACTCAGGGGCTGCCAAACCTTGTAGCCATCACTTTAAGTTTGGCCGCTGGCTCTGTGAAAAGCAAATTATTTCTCTTCTTGCTCAAACAGAAGCCGGCTTTTGGTACAAAAGCATGCGTAGAAGTGGCTGGTGCCTGCTGAGACTGCTTGAGGGGCACATTTTCTGTTGTTGTGGGAGACAGAGTGCTTGGGGTAGGCAAGCCTTTGGTATTTCCAGCTTAGTCTACAGTATTTTTTATGTCTTTATGCTATATAGTTGCTGCTACCTATTTGCAGACTAAACCTGTATTCGTGAAGCATGTATTAAAGGGGCTGTTTGGTGCTGTCCTCTTTTTGGCAGGCCTTGGATAACAAAGTCCCTGTGGATGTCATTCACAAGCTCACAGCCATTGATAAATGGTTCCTGTATAAGATGCTCAGAATTGTAAATATGGAAAAGACCCTGAAGGAAGCAAACAGGTAAGAAAAACCAACAGCCTTGTCCTAGGACACAGCGGTCCTTCTTGGACACCCTTCTGGTGGGAAACCTGTGGTAAGTCAAGTCCTGAGCACAGATGCAGTCAATGCTAAGAAGTTTTATTTCCCTGCTTACAGTAAGGAGTGTTGTCTTAAAACCCAGTTCACTGACGCACCCAGACAGAGGAAATTGCTAAGAACACTCTTTTTGGTAAAGGAGCTTCTTTGAGTGCTCAGGCATCTTGGCTCTTCTCGGGGATTATAGAAGTTACGGTTTATTTTGGAAAATCCTCACTGTATCTCTGAGGTTAAGGCTTGGAATGTGGATATTGACTGTATAGTTAGCCTGCTTTTCTGCTTCGGGTACCCGTTGTGTTACCCAGTTTCACCACATGATGGCACTGGGAGCGCACCGTAGCCAGTACACCACTGAGGCGCTAGTTCATCTGCTGGGATTTCTGCTTCTTTGACCAGCTGCACGATTTTAATTGAGCAGCTCTTGCTCTCCCTTGCCCCCCGGAACAAGCTGAATCTGGAGCTAAACAAAAATAAATGTGGAGAGAGATGTTGAAGAGAAGGAGTAACTTGATAATTTACAGAAATCTATAGTTCGGCTGCACAAGTTTTTGCCCTTTAACACGTGTTGTGATGCATTTGTCTCAAGTGCCTTAAATATATATGTGTGGCTCCTCAGAAGGAAAAACAATGTCTCCAGAACCAGTTTGATTTCACAGAATCACAGAATTATTGAGCCTGGAAAAGACTTTTGAGATCATTGAGTCCAGCCTATGACCTAACACCATGACATCAGCTAAATCATGACACTAAGTGCAGCATCCAATCTTTTCTTAAACAGCTCCAGGGATGGCGACTCCACCACCTCCCTGGGCAGTCAATTCCAGCGTTCTGTCACCCTTTCTGTGAGAAGANCCACTGCTCCCCAACTCGGTGTCATCCCCAGATTTACTGGGGGACACAATCCCCTCATCTAGGTCATCAATAAAGATGTTGAATAGAACTGGGCCCCGTACTGATCCCTGGGAGACACCACTGGTCACTGGACACCAACTGGATGCAGCACCATTCACAACCTCTCTCTGCCCAGTGATCCAGCCAGTTTTTAACCCAGCAAAGGGTGCACCTGTCCAAGCCATGGGCTGCCTGCTTTTCCAGGAGGAAATTGTGGGAGACTTTGTCAAAGGCTTTGCTGAAGTCTAGGGAGACCACATCTACAGCCTTCCCCTCGTCTATCAGATGGGTCACCCAGTCATAGAAGGAAATAAGATTGGTTAGGCTTCTTCATGATTGGAATAGCTTGCTCTTGGGACCCCAGAAGCCAGTTCCATCTTCAGCTGGGATAAATCCAGAGTCACTCCACAGAGGCGAAATGATGCTAAACTGTCCTGTATCACTGAGGTTGCTTTATCACAGAGTTGTCTCCTGTGGGTGGCAGGTGATATAATACTACTAGTAATGTGATCAGTAGCTGGTACCATCCCACACAGTTTTTCATCCTTCTGGTGACTAGGCAGCAGACTGTATGGGTGGTCTGCTGCAAAAACCCTCTTTTGAGTATCCAACCTTGCATTTCTATCATACACAACTGATGCTGTGTCCCTTGTGAGTGAATTCATGCTATTTAACTCAGTCTGCAGGCGGTATAAACTACCTCAGTCTCATTCACTTATCAGTGCAGATTTTCACTCCACTATCTTCACGTGAGACAGTTTTCTTGGGAAGGTCTCACAACCTGCACTGGAGGGAGGGGATGGACCATCCAGCTGCATTGTGTTGAAAGCACGTTGGCACAAATGCAAAGAGCCAGGGAAAATCACTTCTGACCTGAGAAGAGACTAGTCCAGTGAGCCACAATCAGGAAACATCTCTCCGCAACAGCCGAGGGAAAATGAACTGAGTGATGCAAATGAAACTTGGCACACATGTGCTCTTCCTGCAGCCAGCTGTTTCCAGTCCCTGGCATGCCTGGCATGAGTTTTACCTGTGCTATAGGACTATTTCCAGTTGAACAGAATAAGCTGTGACACTGTCATTGCTTTAAATGTTTCTGTTGTTGAAATACAGTTACTAGAACCAGAAGCAATTGCGCTGTTCCCAGACACTGTTGCTGGTTACCAGCTGGCCTTCTGTTCATTTGAATCTATCCATTCCTTTTTTTTTGTCTCCATACAGGTTTGAGCATTGTTTGCAGTGAGGTTTTGCATGCAGTTGGAGTAATGTCTCTGCCAAGAGTCCTGATTTGGGCCCTGCAGAGCTGTTGTAGAGACTGGTAACAAGGAGGCAGTCTCTGCCAAGAGGAAATTTAGATCTAGAACAAGTGGATATGACAGACAGATGGGGAAGGGGGATCAGAGGCAGGTGGAGGCCTTTGTGGGCAGTTCAGTGAGCAGCATTCATACACTACATGCTGCCGTGCATCCTTGCCACGTGGAGTGATTCAGAGGTGAGCAGACGGCCTCACTGATTAACAAAGGGAACCTGTTCCCATGCTTGAAAGGTCTTACGGGATAACATTACGAAGGGGAAAAACCTTGTGGATCTGTAAATGTTTGTCCATTCTCAGTGGTGTACAGGCAAGGCCAGGCATCTGCACAGGCAGTCGAGACTGGGAAGGGCACCCCATGTACATTTGTCCTGGCAAACTTCTTTCCAAAGCAGATTTGACCTGGTGCTGGTGAGGCTATAGCTTTTGTCATGTTACAGCAGTGTTTCCATTTGACTCTGCCTCTGGGCCCTCTAAGATGGAGAAAGAGTTGTTTCAGGCTAGGTGATTTGGCTGCAGGAAAGCAAATGGCCTGAGTTGAATTGGGAATAGAAAGCCATTTTGAGAGTGCTTGCAGAAATATCAAGTAATATCACACACAGGTCAAACATGTGCCTCTGCTGTTTCTCCTGTGACCTACATAGTTTTCATTTTAAGTGGAAAATTAACATTGTAGGGTTTCTTGTTGCATTTTGACCTTCATTAGTGTGACCTTAATTCTAACCTTCCATGCCACACACATGAACACACACACGAACAAAACCACATGTACATGCACACGTGGAAAGAACAAGCACCATCCATCCTGTCAGTGAATAGGTGGTGCTGTGTAGAGCAGAGGCAGTGGAGTAGGATAGGCCATTATCGGGAAATTCTTTCCTAAGATCTGATCTTGCCTATCCTGTGAGAAAAAAATGGAGGCAAAGGTCTCTGGAGTGACTGTACTGGCTGTTCATCATGCTGACAACTTGTGAAGGAGGTGGAAACTTAAACAGACCTAATCCAGAGTGAGTCAGATTTGCAGTAGGGTTCAGTAACACCACCATCCCCAAGAGCATGGCTGTAGCCTAGACTTGGAAGTAGTATCTGGGGCATGTTGTACTCAAGACACTGGTGGTCTGGGTGCAAAGGAAAGCCTCTTTTGGAATTTGAATCTCTTCTTTCACTGCAGTGAGTATCTGTATGCATGTGGCCATGATTATTTTTATCTGTTCATCATTTTGTGACCCATGAGAACTGTGGCTGTGTGCAAGGAGAATGTGTGACTAATGCCATTAAATATAGGCAAAGAGGTAGGCAGCTATGGTGAAATCATCACTTATGCCCATGTGACAAGGGGACAAAAGCTGTGCTGAAAATCAGTAGGACTTGTGCTCCTAAATCACTTGGACATGTGTTGAACCTGCAATTGATTATATTTGCCATTACATGGGAGCTCATAGGGATGGGGGAAAAAGAGAGGTAATGGGGACAAGTTCGCTGCTGGGGAAAATCTGAATAAGACCCAGGGAAGATTGGGCCATCTTGCAATAGGCAAAAGTGTGAGCATATTGCCCAAAGAGGCACATTTCAATATTGATAAAATGCTATAAAGTAGAATCCAAGTGAGAAAAGAGGAGCATGAAACCCCCGAGTTTTGCAGTTGAGGAGCAAAGCACAGAGATTGCAAGGTTACCCAAAGTCTCAAAGACAGTCAGACAGAGCAGTAAACTGAACTCTGTCTTCTTAAATCAAAACTCCTCAAAGTAAAATTTATGAAAATGTCAGAACTTCCATTTGGTGGATATCAAACTAGCCAGCTTACTAGCAGTGGGAAATGATGGCAACACTCATGTTTTCATAACTTTACATGTTGGAGCTTTGTTTTTAGAAGAGAATGTGTCCTTCCTCTATGGGCATTGAGTGAAAACACCTCCTGGTCTGTGGTTTTCTTGAAAGGGTAAGTGTAGTCCTGAGTATTGCTCTTCTTGTTCCTAAAGCGACGCAGGTTAATAGGGAAGAAAGCAGAAGGAAGTGGGAGGGAGCTTTTTATTGTGAATTCCTTCTCAAAGCTTCTGTCCTTGGGTCTGTGCAAGGTGTCTTTGAAAGCTGCTTGCTGGAAGCATGACTTGATTTCAAAACATGACTGTGGTGGAGAAGCCACAGAAATACAGGTGCAGGAATTAAAACCCAGCTCCAGCAGGTGACCTGGGAAATAATGCAGGGAGGAGGGATCAGACAGGCCATCAATAACCTGTGCTCTGCCACAGTGGTTGTTGCACACTGGCTCTTTACAAAAGCAGGATTTCTGCTGACTCAAGTGCTTTTGGGACAGGTCAGAGAGAGTAAGTCAGGTCTTGTGTGAGTATAAAGCAGGACAGATCCAGTGATGCCAAATGAGACCACACTGATTTATGTGGTTTTAGGAGCTGTCACTGGCATATTTGCAGCACTTGTTTTTAACTAACTGGGAAGATTACTTTTGTCATCTTGGTGAACTGTGGGGCAGGGAACATTCAGGAACAAATTAGGAGTACAATACACGAAGAGAATATACTATGAGCAGCTATTCGGCACTGTTTGTGCTATGTATGAATCTGACATAAGATGCTTTCTATCTGTCCTACAGAGCCACTAGTATTCATTTCACAGCTGAATTTTCTTTCAAAGCATCTGTACATTTGGAAATACACAACATGCTTTTTTTCCTGATACAGAGGATATACAGACATCACCTTTAAAAACCACCAGGGAATCTCTGTAACCAGTATATACAATACTGGAAGCAGAGAAGTCCATACCGTGACATAGCAGCAAAGACCTCAAAGCTTTCCTTTACCAGGGGTAGAAACTAGGCTTTGAGGAAGCAACTGTGACCTGTTTCTTGACTGTGTTTTGTTGTGAGCTGCTGCTTCAGTGGATCACTTAATCCTGGGTGTAATTCATTTAGGTTTTAGGGCACAGTGTGAGGTTCATGTTACTTAAATTAAGGATGCCCACAATGAGATTTATTAGCCCAGGGATCTGGATGTTAAGGGTGCAGAATGCTGGAGTGATAGCTGTTCAGTGAATGAGATTTGTTGGTTTACAACTCCTGCTTCCCTGAGCACTCCCTTTGACAGCTTTTTGTCAGTCATCTCATTAGTTTTTTCAGGAGGGGAAAAACAGTAACAATCTGTCTCCTTGAGAAAAGCAGGGAGAAAATTTATACACCGATCTCATTATTTTAATTGTAGCATGTTCAAAATCTTGTAAAACATCAGGAGCAATCAAGGAAGCCACTAGGAGCCTTGAAGCAGAGCGGGACAATTTGGAAAAGAGGAAGCATATGTCTGTACATAATCCAGAGTGAAATCAAGTAGGCTTTTGAAACCTTCCAGGTCTATGACTACTGAGAAAGGAAGAGCTCTTTCGGGACTGGATATTAGGCATTTTGGTTCCAGTGCTTCTTGCTTTCAAGTCCACTTTGCTTGCCACAGCTGAACTGTACTCTGGGCTTAAATCCAGTTCTTCCAGGTTTAGGAAGAGCTGAGTTCAAGACTGGTGGGCTGAGCCAGAGCACGCGCATCTTTGCAGCTCCTATGTGTCTGTCCAAGCCACATGAATAGCTGCTGAGATAAAATGATGTGGGCATCAGGTTACAGGGCAGATGTTAACTGACACAATAGCTGCATGCCATGTGCTCCCAGCCCATCCTTTTGCCTTCAGTTCACAAAATATTCCTGATCCTTTTCATCAAGACCAATTAATACACACCTAAATAGTATGCGGATGAGCATAAACTTGACGACATACCTAAAATGAAACAAAATCAGATTTGTGAGACAAGAAAAAGAGTGCTTCATCTCATATCAAGCTGGGGCTTTCTGCTGGCATGTTTATTTATTGTCACTCCTAAACTGGTGGGTCAGATGAAAGCCGGTCAAGTAGAAGAGAGGGCTGTGCTGAAGCGAGCAGGCTCTCCTGATAATTGTAATGCTGCCAGCATTCCTCTAGTTAGTTAATAGGTTTCCCCAGGTCCTCTGTGCCAGGTGAAAATTTCCTCATTAAGGGGAATTTATTCCTATTCTTTTTATCATTTATTATTGAAGAAATGAGTGGATGGAGTTCCAAAGATGACAGGGTGGAATTTTAAACAAAAAGCAACAACAAATCAACACTGGAAGCTGAAATGGAGGCACAAGCAAGGTTTTGGAAAGGTTTGTATTGTTTATGAATTGCAAAATGTGTAGGGGACTTCAGCTTTTCAAGGAAGTGAACAGACACTAAATGATTATGGCAGTGTGCAAAAGTCTAATTGTCTGGTTTTGAAGCTCTAAAACTTCTAACTGTCATTTTGCAAAGGTGAATGTTAGGGGAAAAGGAGCATTTTAGGAGTCTGGAATTATGGCCACTTAATCTTCACTTGTTTCAGAATTGATTATAAACCAGTGAGGGATTTTAATCTTTAGAAGATTTTTTTTGCTCTGTGTTTGAAAAGTAAGTGATGCTCCAGAGGAAAGTGGGAGGCAGTGATGTAGGACTGGGTTATGTGTTTAGGATTAGCCAGAACTGAGAAATTTTTTCTTCTCTTTTTAGTGCTGGATTTCTGGTTAGCTCTTGGAAGGGTTGTTCTCACTCAAGCATTCAAAGAGATCAGTCTGATTCTGCTCTTGCTGGCTTTAGTGTCTCCAGCACATCTAAAGGGCTGTCTTTGAGCAACAGTAGTTGGAACTCTGGATCTTAAAAATCATCACTCCTTAACTTCTGCATGTCTCAGTTTTGCTATCTGTAAGATAAGCATCACCCTGCCATACTGTATGCATGTTTCTTTATATTCTTTCCATGAAAGTTGAGATATAAAGGCTAAAAATTGCATGTATTTGTAAATGGAAATTATCCAGGTATGAAAAAAGTGTGCCCAATATGTGCAGAGAGGCAGCCTGATTTCTGCCTGCCACTTCTTCTGGATGTACCTTCAAATCCCTGGGAGCTGCCTCGGATGCTTTTGGCAATTTCTCATCTTGTGGCAGATCCTGGTTTCAAGCATTTGGGAAGGAGTACTGCTGGGTGTTTAACTCTTGCCAATCTTCTGTGACAATGTTAAATGGCAAACCTCTTACATCCCCAAGGCTGAGTTGTCAGTTCTAACCTTTCCTGCCTCATGGTGAGCCGGGTGCATTCTCTTCACATTAAGCCACCTCCATGGCACTAAGAAATGGAATAAAACCCTTCCTGTCCGAGTGCTGCTTGAATAGGTTCCCACTGCATCTTTCTGATTAGCCATTGAGACCCTGAATCTCTTACCCTGATGTTGAAATCTACACCTCTTACCTTTTCTTTATCATGTATTGGGAGTAGCAGACTTAAAAAATGCGCAGTTTCATTTCCCCTTGAGGTACTCTGCTTTTCTCTTGTACGCTGGTTGTCCTGTACAAAACTGGTTACTTCTTTGCACAGATTAGTAAGTGTTCTAACCTAATTTCATCTGCTAGCCCAAGGCAAATGAATCATGTTGCCAAATAACCACTGATTCTCTTCTACCCACCCTGCTGGGGGGGATGACAATGAATTATATTGTTATAATGAGATACAAAAACCTGAACTGAAACGAGCTGCAAATGAAGGCAATTTTCTTTCTCTGTCAGTAATCAAATGACAGCCAGCTACATGTGTTTCTGAGGCAGAAGGAAGGGAGAGTGAGGGAATAAACTGTACTGAAACAGGCTCATTTTCTTGGGGTCATCAGGTCTGCTCACTCATACTTAGGGAATGCTGAATCTAGGAAAGAAATCTAATGTGGATGCATTCTTCTTAATATCCAGAGACAGCTGGCATCTGTTTTTCCAAAGAACTGGCAGATTTTCACAGAATCACAGAATGTTAGGGACTGGAAGGGACCTCGAAAGATCATCTAGTCCAATCCCTCTGCCAGAGCAGTATCACCTAGAACAGGTCAGACAGAAATGCGTCCAGGCGGGATTTTTGAATTGTTTCTTCCTGTAAACCACCCATCCACACCTTCAGTTCTGGTGCTCATGGTTTATGCAAAAAGTCCTGCTTCTGAGCTGAGATCAGAAAGTAGGAAGGGCTGAGGAGAAGCAGAGGAGTTTTGTGGTGGAGGCATCGGTGCATGGGAACCACATGCTTTAATGTGCTGCAGTACTGCAAAGTGGGTCTTATTTTGGGAAGTCTTTTTGCACCCTGAACTAAATCTAAACTCTGTGAGGGAGCTGAGCCTGCTGTATTAGGCAGGACTGTTTCCTTCTGATACCAGCAAAGAGCAGTTATTTGTGCCAGCTGGGCTGCAGCATGGAGGGGTGGCATTTAGAGGAAGCCGTTTCCTTTCCATGAATCCTCACTAGCTGCCTGCTTTGTGCTGGAGGCAGGTGGAGCACACTGTTCTCAGATTGCAGGAGAAGGAAAGGAGGTGACATTGGAGAAGTTAGAGAGGAAAACCCATCTACCCAAGCATCTGGACCCAGAAGTTTCTGGTCCCCAGTTCTACTCTCAGAACTGCTGGTTTGATACTTCTGTGACTCTCACCTGTTTTATGCCAGCCTGGCTTCACCAAGGGTAGCAGAACTGCTCTGTGCCTCAGCCAGAGTGGAAAATCTGAGCCAATGACTCTCTTTCATGCTTCAGCTTCCTGACACATTCCAATAAAGAGGCCTTACCCCTCTTCTCCTGCTCAAATAACATAATGCTATTTATTTAAAAATACCATCAAGCAAAGGACATAATTCAAAAGCTCTGATTTAGGAAAATTGCTTGTTTGTTAATCATTTCCTTTTTCCTGATTCAGAGCGTGCTTGCTCATAAAATATTGATTTATTGGGCAGGCAAGGATGCTCTTGGCAATGAAGATGAAAAGCAAAAGTGCTGATAAAAATACATAGGCTTTTTTTATGTTTTTGCAAAAGCTCAGCTTAGAAAAGGTAGCTTAGAAAAGGACACAGACAGAAATTATAAGGGCTATAGGTGGAGTCAAAACAAAGTGAAACAAAGATAGTGTAGGAGACCAAAAAGTAGAGGGAATAAAGGAGGAATGGAGAAGATGAAAAAATCAAAAGCAAAATGAGCAAGAAACTGTTGAGCTGCAGAGGTGGCCAGGGGAAGGAATGCTTTTGAAAGAAACAGCAAGAAACAGGACTCCTGAAAAGCAAAACCAGGAGTACAAGAACACATGGAAGTGTTGTGAGACCCTGGTTGCAAATATGAAATCAAAAAAGGTGCGCCTGCCCTCACCCTGTCTGTCCCCCTCTCCCCATTTTCATAATGCAAAAAGCAGCACAACTGATACGGAAAAAAGTGTGTACTGAAGATTGTGAGAAGGAAAAACCTGCCTTGCCTGTGAGTCTCTGAGTGTCATTTCTTCTGTGTATCTGTGAAGTCAGATGCTTTTTCAAAAGACTGGACATTTCTAAAAGTAGACAGAAAATCCTCAACAACAGAAAGAAGGCCTAGTTTGGGACAAAATGAAGTGTTTTCAGTCAAGCTGTCCCCAAGCTCAGCAGGGTTGGGGGACAGTTATGCCTATGAATGTCTCATCCCATAGCTTCAAGCATCATACCTTTGTGTGGAGTGGGCAGCTTCAACAAGAGGCAGGAGATGTATGTGCACAATTACTGAATCAGCCCAGCCTGGTGAGGCCTATATTTTAAAAATTGTGACTTGGAGGAAGAATGTAAGGGACAGCCTGAGTTAAAATTTGGGCATGGAGATGTGGGCATACTGAATACAAAAAGGGAATCGCTGCAGGTCCACCATACAGTTGTGGATTCAGGGACCATGTCCCAGCCTGGTAGAAAATGCTGCCTGGGGGATGATGGACCTCATCAGGGATCACTCATTCCTGTCTCAAAAATGCAAGGAAAGAAAGCATTTCACTTCCTAGTATCAGCAGTCTGCCTGTAGACTTTACACCATAGGTGTTTCTGGGGGACATCTAGTGCAAGAAAGATATTTTGTGTGAGGATAACATGTCTTAGCTGGGTGTTCTTCCTTTTCTTGCCTTTAATCCTATAGTGACTCTGTGCAATATGGGAAGACACGAGCACTCGCGTATCTTTTAAGAATTCCCGTAAAGCCTGATGCAAAGGTGTTTTTTCCTGTTTAATTCCAGTGAAACAGTTCCAGAAGAGACACTGAGGAGAGCCAAACAGATTGGGTTCTCAGACAGACAGATTGGGAAATGCCTGAGGCTGACTGAAGTCCAGTGCCATCAGCTGAGACTGAGGAAGAATGTATTGCCCTGGGTGAAACAGGTATGTGAGAAACATCGCTGGTCATGGAGGGGGCTTCCAAAAGTGCAAGGAGCAGGAGACCTCCATGTCCTCAGAGACAGCTCAAGTAAACAAAGAGGAACACCTGGCTCTGCTAACACCCATGAGAGTTTTGACATTGACATTAGAGGAGAACAAGTTTCACCCGTATAGCTGATAGTTCTTCACTGCAAGCATCAACATAATGACATGAACATCCCCAAAGACTCAGAGTATTCTTATTCATATTCTGCATGGCTGAGGGGGAAATTCAGTTATCTGGGTTCAGTAAAAGGCTGCAAATTTTGGCCCACCACAGTGTGACCATAAGAAGCATAATATGGTTTTTCTCTGGGCAGTAAGTTTTTACAGGGTAATACTTTATTTGAAGTGTGCTATTGTTATGGGTTCATTTGCTATTCATTGTGATGGCACAAGTGTAATGAGCTCATCTAGTATTCATGGCAGTGTCAGGAGTGCTTTGCTAGGTGTTCTGCTGCTGCATTTAAGGCATGTCAGTATTAAACTGCCACCAGCTGGTTTGTTGGTTTTTAGGTTTTTTTTTGTCCTTAAAGGCAAAAAAAAAACCCCAGTCCGAAACAAAACCACCAACCCAAGCTACTGAATGTATCTGAAAGCCCATCTGTATCCTCAGGCCTAATTCCAGGTGCCAAATCTCCTTCTGTTTCCCAGCTGTTGTTTTCCTTCTGTGTACTCACCTGGCCTGCAGCAACATGCATGGTCTTGCACTGCATTCTTTCAGCCGCATATGGCACTGTAGTGCTGGATTGATTTGTGTGCCAAGGTACCCTTAATAAGGTCATTCTACTTTTGCCTGCACTTATGGCTCCAAGCATATGTTTCTTCTTGAGCCATGAAGTACAAGTTGCAGTATTAGCAACAGTAATGAGCAGCCAGCATGTACATAGTGCTAATGGCATAAGGTCACATCCTTCATTATTCACAAGGATTTGGACAGCCAGTGGGGATTCCTGAAAGTACTTGAAGATTGGGCAGATTTTTAAATACTATAGCATTTAAAAAATCATGGGACTGCTTTAATATTGTTTCACATTCACTATTCTGTGCTTCAGCAGTCACTGGTGGTCTAGATGGACTAGATACCACGTATAACATGCAATAAGTAGCTGACACAAATAGCTTGTGAACAGCCTAGTAGCTAAATTATTCTTCTAGGTTCTCTGGTGACTAATTACATAAGAAATAGTAGAAAACTGTATATAAGGGGTTGTTGAAAATCACTCTTGCTTTGTGTAACATTTTATTATAAAAGCACGAGATATAATGTAACATAAATACATGGTACTTGCACTGCTGGCTGCTACTCAGCATGATCTCAAAGTGATATTGTGTGTGTGTGTGTATCTAGTGGGGGAGTAAGATGGGGTCAAGCATATCCTGTGAAGATCCCAGACAGTGCAGCTAAAGATAGCAGGAGACCTAGAGGAATGGAGATCTGGGTAATTTATTCTGCCCAACTAACAAGAGAATGAGGGCCTTGTCAAGAAGGGATGGATGGGGAAACTTCCTGGGCTATGAATGTGTTTCACTAAAGAGGTGTGGAGCTCAAACTGCAGCTCAGAAAGAGATGATAAACTGTCCTGTTGACCGAACTGTAAGGTCTAGGGGGAAGGTGGGCATATGCTGAGTCACCAGAGTATGACTGTTTGGATCACCTCCTTTTGAGGAAAGACATTGTGGGAAAATAATAGGACAGAAATAGGAGTAGAAAAGGAGAGAAGGAAAAGAGAAAACCCCAAACACCTTAATGTAAGAAAGATCTTGCACTGGCCAAGTCACAATCCCTTCTCTTCTTCCCCACACAGATTGACACACTGGCAGCAGAATACCCGGCGGTAACTAATTACCTCTACACCACCTACAACGGGCAGGTAGGCCCATGCAGCAACAACAGTCTCATTGCTGTCTTGTTTGTTCTCTTTCCCCTGTGCTACATTATTGCTGGAGATCTTGCAGATATCTTGGTCTCTGCAGCAATTATTTTGGATGGTGTTAGATCTGATCCCCTTACAGCAGGCCTGGAACTTTCTCTTGCTCAAACACCGATCCAGTGCATTTAGTGTTAATGCCTCTGTGTTGTTATGATCTTGTCCTCTATCACCTGTAAGTGCATCAAGTAAGCACAGGTCAGGTGCTGTGAACACAGAACTCATGTTTCACTCCTCTTATCCTAGCATTCATTTTTATGTGAATCTTAACAGCTCCTTAGACTGCTCAATAATAGCCACAGTGTAGGTGCTGTGTCTCCTTTGGTTTGAGTGCAGCACCACTAATTCCAGTCGTGTTGCACTTGATTTACTCTGCAGTAAATGAGATCAGCCTTAAGCCCTGAAGGATCAGACTGTTGGATACAGGCTGAGCACCAGAAACTGTCTGTTCTGAAAAGCGTAGAGTAAGGTGCTGTGGAGTACAGATTCAAACAACTTTTCTTCCTACCTTCTCAGGAACACGATGTAAAATTTGATGACTGTGGAGTGATGGTGTTGGGCTGTGGACCATATCACATAGGTAAATCTTCCTTACAGCTCTTCTGTTCTTGTACCCTCGAGCCTTCTTTGGATATTCTTGTGGTTCGTTTGTTCCTCTTCTCAATATGGTGACAAAACCCTGCAGAGCACAGTGCAGAGGACATCAATTCCTAACAGAAGATTTGCCTTTTACACTTGCTTGGATACTTCATTTCATGCCTTGGAAAAAACAGAATAATTTTATTATTTTTCACTTGTCAGTTGCAATTTCCACAAAGTTTTAGAGACACTTGTTTTACTCTTATTTTTTGCACATACTGAGATGAGAACCTGATACCTTCTATAGACATTTGTTGCTCCCACACACCTATCTTACATGTTTTATTGCCAGCTCCTGACTATGTTGTTATACATGATACATTTTACTACTGTAAGTATAAGTGACTGAAAATATTTTGGTATCTTCAGCTGCTTTTCTATAAGCAATTCTCTGGATGCTGTTTTTTCAGCCCACTCAAATGATTATGCAGCGTAAGTTTCCTCATGGCTTTGAGTACTGGGAAAACAGACTGCTGAATTCTGGATATGATGACTTTCTCTTTTTCTTTTCATGGATCCTTCCAAAGGGCTGGCAATTATTGGGGGAAAAAAAAAATTGCTTGTTATTCAGAAATATTTTTGATCTGCATCTTGCAAGTAGTGGTGATGCTTTTTGAAAGCTGAAATTTAAAATTGCATCCCTTTGCTCTGCTTGGATGGACAGATCATGTGGTACACTGCTGTTGCAGGATGTGTCTTTTTGAACTCAGTTTCTAGTGTGAATGTTGAGATGCATAAAATCAGGAGGAGCACTCCAGGACTATGGTTATTTTTTGTGAATGCTTCTGCCAGTCAGCATGCTGTGTAGCATGATTATGGAAAATGAACATAAAAAGGATAGCAGTGTTGTTTAACAATTTGATCGATGAATAAATTTTGCATGGGTCACCTCAAACTCCATACAGGACTGATCTTGGTCTTATCTGTCCCATAGCTCAGGTTAGAGCGAGACAATCTTTGGAAAAGGCTGCAAATAAATAAAGGCTGCTAAAGGAAACCATTACTTGTACCCCTAAAAGATGTTTTTTCTAGGTGCAGTAGCCAAGTTTGTTTATTTTTTTCCTTTTGTTATCCTTTGTAGACAAGTAAGGTGCATGCTTTTCCTCTCTGCTTTCAGAATTGCAATAGTAATTCAGCAGGATCAACTTCACATCTGCTTTGGATTTACATTTACAAAGCAGGAATAGGTCAGAAAGTGCTAAGTGATTTGGATGGAAGTTAAATATGTGACATTATTTTTAATTATTTTTTAAACAAGATTCTTTTTCCTTTAAACAAGATTCTTTGTTTCCTTTGTGGAAACAAAGTTTTAGATTAAAGAAAATTCGCCTTATGAATTTTAATTCAAAGTGTTTTGAAATATATTACAGGAAAATCTTGAATACATTGACACTTTCACAAAGAAATAAAATTATTTGTTGGAACTGTGGGGTCATTTTAAAAGTGATGCTATATTCTGTATTCAAAAAGAAAAATATCCAAACCGAAGTGTCTTCCTTTTTGAAGCTGTCTATATAACAAAGATACCAAATAGAAGCATGACGTGACTCAGTAGTGCAGAGCTGCTGGCACAACTTTCATGCACACGTAGAAAGGGCCCTGGCTCACACAGTGCTTGAGCTGCAGTGTGTGACCTGTGCTCCATGGGAGTGTTTCTCAGATATACAAGGCAATGCTTGCTCTTCACTTAATGCAGGGAGGGTATCTCCTGTCCTGGGAAGGGGGTTGTTTGTGCGAAACTCAGCCCCGAGAGCAAGTATAAATAAGCTATTCCACCAACTGCAGGGACGAGCAGAGAGCTCTGTAAATATTTAGGTGTGTGCGTGGATTTAACATGACTGAAATACCAAAATGAGTTCAAAAACATGGCTGTGTTGATGCAATAATGATCTTCTGAGGAGCATTGTCTGGTTATAATGTCTGTTATGTTACAACAGTCGTTACTGGTATTACTCATTATTTGCTCTCTTTGTGCTGTTTGGACATGACCCTTACTGGAGGTGGCTGGAATATACTTAGAAGTGTTTGGCTGTTTTCACAGATTATATCTAAAGCAGACAGGTGGGAACTCCAGATGACCCTTGTGTCCCAAAGTTTCTTATGTGTATAAGAATACCTGAATAATGGGCATGGAATATGAAAAATGAATGTGCATCTGGTGACCTTCTGGGAAACATCCAGTTTCAGATTTCTTCCTTCTCTTTCCTCTGGGGTTTTAGCTGAGGCCTAGTCATGTTCTGAGGTTCCTGTTTGACCAAAGTAGGGAAATACATTGGAAATTCAGTCTGTTTAATTGCTGTCTCCACCATCTTGTTTCAGACAGATAGCTGCCACAGGTTACTCATTGACAGGGACACAATTTATCTTGTCACAGAATTATATATAAAAATCATTATATCAGTGGTTAAAGTTCATGTAATGACTGTGAACACATCATGATGAGGCCAAGGTTTTCTTGTAGACTGTAAGCATACCCATTTAATGATGTTTTTTAATATGCATCATTCTTTTTGTTTATAGTACCCCTCTTAGATGTTTGAGCCTAGAAATCTATGGTACGATAGCTGTTAGCACAAGTCTGGACTCCAGCGTTGCCTGATGCTTGCAACATGGCCCAAGGCCCAGATCCTGCTGTTAACCCCTGCACCATAACCTGGTGCCCACCCAAGCATTAGGTGACTCCCTCTCTGCCTTTTTCCTTTGGATAACCAAGATAAAAGGATGACAATGTCTCTAAAAAGTGTTGTTCTACTGATTTGCCTCACCTAGCTAGAGTCAGCTCACAGGAAGATCAGACCCACTTAGTTGTAATTGCTAGGTTAGCCATACTCTGCTCTTCTGGAAGGTAAAAACCACTTTGATTTTCTGGGGTTTAAACCACATCTGTACAAACACTTGTCTTTCCTGGAATAAACAGTGCTGCCTTATAATAATGAGCACTCAGTTTGGTCACCTCTGAGCCTCTCTCTCTATCTCCAAGCACGTTGGTTGGGAAGCAGTAGTAGCTGGGTGTGCAGCAAGAGCAGGCATGAGTGTTTATGAGCATGAGTGTTTATGATGGCATATGTGTTAGAGACCTGTCAATCCTGAGCAGATGAGCCAACTTACCTGTTGTGTTTGGAGGCTCACGTTTGTTGATGATTAGTATCAATGGGAGGACAATTGTATTTCTTGCTCTGAGCTGACAGGAGTCAATGCTGTTTTCCTTTTTTTTTTTCTTCTTTCTCTTTTTTAAGCTTGAGTGCTGAGAATGTCTGTTTATGTTTTCTTCTCTTCATCCTTCCTTTCCTTGCCCACTTTTCTGTCTTCTGGCAGGCAGCAGCGTGGAGTTTGATTGGTGTGCTGTCTCCAGTATCCGCACGCTGCGTCAGCTTGGCAACAAGACCGTTGTTGTGAATTGCAACCCAGAGACGGTGAGCACAGATTTTGATGAGTGTGACAGACTATACTTTGAGGAGCTGTCATTAGAAAGGATCCTGGACATCTACCAATATGAGGTAAAGAAAAGCAGAAGCACAATAAAAAGCCATGAAACAAACCAAACTTTTCAAAATTCATGTCACTAGCTTGCTTTGGCAGAGCAGCTGAGGGCAAGGGGGGAGAGCTTGCTAGCAAAAGCTGTTTGGTTTGGATCCTGATGTTGCATTTTACACATCATTGGTGTTCCTAGCAGACTGCTCAATAATGAATGCCAAATAAATATTAAATTATTTTGCAAGGTGCCATATTGTGCAACATTTACAAGCAGATTTAATTTGCTGCACAGTCATTTATTGCACAAATTGTTCTGCCCTTGCAGCACTGAGCTTTAGCACTTAAGCATATCCTTGACTATAAACACAAGCACTCTCCCTGAAGCAGCAGAACAAATTACATGCATAACATGAACGTGTGCTCAAGAACTTGCAGTCCTGTCCTTGCAATCCAGTGGCAATGACGTCCATCAGGCAGGTAGAGAAGGAAGGGCCATTGGAATTTCCATCAAACCAAAATGTGTTCCAGCTCCCAATCCAGATGTTGAACTTGTCTGTTAGGAATTTTCAAGTGTTCAGAAGTGCTGATACTATGCGATGCAGAAGAGTCACAGATAGATCTGGTACGGGGAGGATATGTAATGTAAGTCACTGGTCCCAGTGTGAAAAATGTTGATCTGTAACTGGTAACAGACTCATCTTGGATTTGTGGCTGAGATTTTCAAAAGCTGCTTACAGGAGCTTTACTTGAACTTCAGAGCGAGTTAGCCTTGTAACTTGCTGAAGCAACAGTGCAGAAGCCAGGTCATGTTAAACTTACCATTTTTCTTGGCTCTCTTTCCTATCATATGACAATTTGAGCTCATCTCCTTTGTGAATAGGTACAAGTTTCTAAAATGGTTTTATAATCTGGCTGCATTTTGATCATTCCCAGATTTGGAACCAAGCAAAAGCACATCAGAGCTCAAGTCCCAGTCTCTAAGCTCTGTTCTGAAACCACCTGCAAAATACTGTTTAGGACCATTTTTTGGATTTTATGTTCATAATTCCCTATTTGTAGTTGTTGTTTTTTCATCTTCTTTATATTTTCATAAAAAGAGAGACTGTTACTGGAAAGCATAGATTTAGGACAGGACAAAAATCTCTGGTGGCTCTCTGGAGTCTTAAGGGCTGATTTTTGGATGCTTTAGAATTATCCATGAGGCTCAACTCTGTAAGCATTGAATTCATTTACTTAAGCAAAAGCGAACTTGTAAACTTGGAGCACGGAGGAAACTGGTGTGACAGTTTGTCAGGCAAATAACACTGATGAAACACAGCATCTAATTACTGCAGGATCAAAGAGAGGATAGAGATAGGTGATGGGGTAGCAACTACTCACTTAAACATGTAGTGGTTGTAATTAACAAATTGGGTAAGAAAAATATGTGAAGAGTAATGCATATATATTGAAACTTGCATTACCCTGCCTGTTACAACGGGGCTTGGTGAGTTTGATGGGAGGCATTGCAGATCTCATCATCTTATAGCAGTATCCTGTGGTACCCAGAGCTGAAGGGGAAGGACACTCTGCTGGCAATTTCCAGATCTCTGGCAGCCATGCTTATCATCTGGACTGGGCTGATGATTCTGGGTGTGCTTTTAGCCTGTCCTGCTTGTGAAGTAAACCAGAAAGTGGTCATGAGAGCAGAGAGGTCAGGAAGGAGGCAGCAGGAGCTGAGGTGATGTGAATAAAAAGGAGAAGAGAGGTGCTGGGATTTTGAAGACAATTATGCTGCTCTGACTTGAGTATGAAAAAAACAATTTGATGTTTGCTCTGGAGGTGTTAAAGCCATCAGGATCTGAGCCTAAACATCCAAAGTTAGGGTTGTGCCATCTATTCATCCCCAGATGATTAACAAATACTCAGCTGTTTTGGAACACGTTTCTTAAGTAGTGGCCAAAGGGAATGGTATCATTATGCCTAATTTACAAGAAGGGAAGCTGAGTCTCTGAGAAGTAGAGAGACTACACAGAGTTGCACAGAATGACATAGGCAGACTTAAGGACATACTCCAGACCTAGAGCAGAGTGTAGTCTACAATACATGATTTGCTGTATTTTAAATTAATGAGCCAAGTGCTAATATCCTATGACCAGAATATGCCTTAAGGCGAGTGCAGTTGGAATTGAGTCCCTAAGGAAAAAATAAGTTAAAAATTCAGGATCTGATTCTGAGATCCCTCATCAATCCTGCAGACAAGCATCTCTCCTAGCTTCATATATAGACCATGAAGAGTGCTCCGAGTTCAGACCGATCTTTAAACTCTCCTGCTCATTAGCCTCCTCCAGTGTTCGAATCTGAGAATGTGTGTGGTTGGCAAACCCTAGGTAAAATCATCAGCAAGAGACGATCTGTGAACTCCCTAGATATTGTTAGGATTACTAGCAAACCTTAAGATGACTGTTAAGCTCAAATAAATAGGGGGACTGACTTGTCCTGTTTTTTCTGATTAGGCAAAAACGTGGAGGAGCAAGGTTATCAAGGACAGTGAGGGGGCCAGAACCTGCCTACCAGAGCTGCTCATAGCTTCACACAGTCCTGTCCCAGGGACCTACTCAGCTGTCCTTCCTCTTTCTCTCCTCTGTGCTCCCTTTTACCTCTCCCTCTCCAGTCGACATTTACAGCTTCTGTGACTCACTGAGTTCTGCACAACAGAGCTGTGCTTTGGAGGGAAGTCTAATTTACAGTGAATGTGCAAAGTTAGGTGGTAGTCTAGGGGACAATAATTAAAAAAAAAAAAATCCTTCCTTTAGATTTATTGGCTTTTTCTTTCCACAGAAGATGTTCCCTTTTTATTTTAATATCTATCTGCTTGAGGGCCTCTTCTGTTGCTTTTTCAGTTTCTAGGATCATTCTGAACCAATTCATAAAACTAAAGGAGACTCTTAGGTACAATTTTAATGGTCTAATTTGTTTTCAAACTCAGAAAAAGAAAACCCAACTCTATTACTAATGACATAAAAGCAAGGTAGTAATGAAAAGAGTGGGTTTTGTTATAAAGGGGAAAAAATTTGCTCTAGGCTTCTTCTACTAGATTATGTACACTGTATATTTTAAAGATATCTAATGGCAAGGATGTTATTCATTTTCTCTCTATTTAAAATATGGATGATGACAAAGTGATAGGCATTGGAATCCCTTTCTGTCTGCCCACATTTCTCAGTGGTGCTGTCCTGTTCCTTAGTAGCTCTTCGGGCAAGAGCATGCTTTGGGAAATAAGGGCAGAATTTTGAAGGAAGAAGACAGAAGCATCTGGGTCTCAGTTTATGGTTCATTTTGAGTAAAAATAAGTATATGATTCTTCGCTATCTGCCTGAATTAGCAATCACCTCTGTTTTCTTGGGGCTGGAGTCCCTAATGCCATCCCAGCTTTGATGTCGGCAGTATTTGGATTTTAGGGGTTCAGTGACTAGAATTGTTTTAAAGGAAGGAATAAGTGGCAGCCAAAGAGAAGCTGTTAGGTGGGACATCTGCATTTCAAATATGGTGAAGATAGATTAAGATATTGGTTGACCTTGGCAGCTAAACTGGGTTGACTTATTACCAAGCAGGGATTATTGCAAGCTGGAGGAAGGGTTTGCTTTATTCACTGTCTGGTTCTTGTCCATAATGGGATTATAAGGGGTCTGCAGGCTAGAGACAAGTACTTTATTTTGGGTCTGGAAGCAGTAAGGAACAGATTTTTCTTCTGAGTTGGAGGTGGCAGGGTCTGATGTCATGAGACAACCCTGTGTGGGCACAAAACAGCCTCTGTCCTTACTCTGCTCTCTACTAATGAGGCATTTTTCACTCCCTGTCCTAAACTCTTTCAGATAGCTGCTGTTGGCCAGCAGCAGCACGTCATCCCATAAGTGACTGCTTAGTGAAAAAGAAAAAAAAAAGTCTCCAGTGCTGTGTATCAGCAGCAAATAATAATCTCGTAGACCTTGGGATAATAAGTGCTGTTTAAATGCCAGACTTTTTATAATGGCTTTTTATTATGGTACGAAATTAGCCACATTAAAGTTGAGCAGGGTTTGTACTGGCATTTATAATCTGTATTTTTTCTCAGTCGCTTCTAATCCATCCTACTCACAGCTTACAGATCTGCCACTCTAAATCCCTTTAAATCCCTCATTAAGAAGTTCCTCTTCCAGGAAGGCCAGTGGGGCTAACCTCCTTTGGGAAAAACACACTTGTTAATTAAAAGAACATTGGTACTCTAAAAGATAGAGCCAAACCATGGATCACTTGATTTATGTTTCACGTTTGCTAGAGGTGGGTAAAACTGCAAAACATATTTGGCTTAAAAAGTACAGCTGTACCATGGGCCTGATTCTCCTTTGGGCAAAGTTTCACCAGCCTTAATTTGGAAGTAAAGTGCCCATTATTTAATTACCCTCAATTATTACACAATATAAATGTAATTTATGTTCTTGTAATTGTTGCAGGCACTCTAAGGCGTTCTTTTAGAACTGAAAATTTTAGGTTAGATTGCACTTGAAAGCATTAGGATTTCTGTGTAAAAACAAACAAACAAAAGGCACATTTTTGAATCTGAAGAAGGACATGCATTTGCAAGTGAGCTCATCTCTTGCTATTGCTATTTATTCTTTACTTACTTAAACTGTTGTGGTCTTCCAGTGACAAACACAAAATATGTCACTGTGGCTGGAATATGCTGTGCCACCTCTCCTGCCTCATTCGAATGTCATGCCAGAAATGAATGTCCTACCAGAATGAATTATGATGATGAGTTAAAATCAACAAAAAAAGAAATGCAGTTATTTCCTGTTGTGTTTCTGCTGGGGGTCACTGCCTTGCAACTGTAGTACAAAAGAGATTGAGTGAATGGCTTCTACTCTGTGAATCTCTGACCATGAGCGTGGGAGAAGCTGTTTTCTCAAAAGAGCTGGACTGAGAAAGAAGGGGAACCTAAGCCGTCATGTCTGTTCGTGTTATTGTGTCCAAAGGAAGGTTGCAGCAGGGGGTGAGAGTCGTTTTGGTAAGAGTGATGGTGCTTATGTCCACATGAATAGGAAAACATGGGAAGGAGACCTGACCCCACTAAGTGGACTTTTGAGTTCTGTTGTGGGGTGTCATGTTTTCATAGATCAGCCATGCAAGGGAGCACGTGTCAGCTCAGTGCTTATCTTCACTGGGAATGCACCTAAAGATGACATGAAAACAAGGTAACAGTTTGTTCTAGCAGAAGTGAAAATCTTGACTTGATGTCAAAAGGCGTGTGAACACTGCAGATATTTTTGGTTTCCAGGGAAATTCAAATTCAAGTTACTACTGTCTCTTGAGTGATGTTGCTGGTTTAGAGAGGCTACGCACTCTGAATCACACTTTGAAGCCTGGGTGCCTCTGGATCAGCACAATTATGATTGGCCTTTGCTCTTAGCAATGTGAAAAAATATGTAATCTAAATACTTGATCTGTCATTATAACAGCTCTTAATATTAAGTTAATTTGGACATGACTGTGCTCCTTTCTCTCTGCCAACAGGGATGCAGTGGTTGCATTATTTCTGTAGGTGGGCAGATTCCCAATAACTTGGCAGTGCCACTGCACCAGAGTGGAGTGAAGATCCTTGGCACAAATCCTTTGCAGATTGACCAGGCAGAAGATCGCTCCACATTCTCAGCTATTCTGGATGAGCTGTGTGTGGCCCAGGCTCCTTGGAAGGCAGTCAGCACACTGGTAAGTTGGAATGTGCTTCTGAGAACCAATGAAGCGTCTGGGTGTTGTTACGAGCATCTGTGCAGGGGGGACCTTTTGAATTTCCCAAGACATTTGACAGTTGTTTACTGCTAATATTGATGATCTTTTTGATCCCCGTGAAGTGATGCTACTAGCATCAGGGGGAGTGGGATGGAAACTGCAAGGAAAGTGTCTCTAAATCATATTTACATAACATGGGATATATACCCAGCAAAAGTCAGCACTCCTGTCAAGCTGTTTTATCCTGTTGGCATTGAAAACTATTCTAGCAGGGGGAGATTGCAAGGGAATAGGGATGTGTTGGCACTGCTCTTTTTCCCTGGCGAAGCTGTATGGACAGGGAAGGTCTGATGGTGACAACTCTGAAACTGAGAAGTCATGTATTACGTTCAGCCCAGGCTGTAGTGCTTGACTTCTCTCCCACCCCCAGTCTTAATGGCTACTAAAGTTCAAATGCAGTGAGAGTTAAATTTTTGGTATGATTTCAAAATATTTTCTTGTTCACAGCATGTTTTTCCTCCTCTTTCTTTAGAAAGATGCAGTTGAATTTGCAGACTCTGTGAGTTACCCATGTTTGCTGAGGCCTTCCTATGTTCTGAGGTAAGGCTCAGCCATCAGAGCTCATCAAGTTGGGTCTATCAACTACAAAAGCCTCTTTGAGACAAGGAGAGTCATTTCAGGGATGTGTGGAAACTACTATGCTAGGTGCATGCAGCATAAAGCTGCCCATCTTAACAGGAGGGCCAACTGCTCGTGCCAGTAAAGGAAGCCAATGGATCTCTTATGTCCATCAGGCAGAGAGCAAAGGTAGAACATAATCATAAGAATGTCTGTTTAACTGCATTACCTTTTTCATATCTCAAGGCCAAAACAATGAACCACCTGTGATATTACTTAAAGTTCTTGAGACTACTACCTGTACAATTAAGCCAGAAGATTGTTTGTCACCAGGAAAAACAGAAGGCATCATACTGAGGCCTTTTATTGCAGTTGGCATCTGTTTTCAGAAAATGACAGTGCATCTTCTGAATTGAGCATTTTATTTGCTAAGCTTCTCTCTTACAGGCATGTTTTATGTCCCTGTGCTGTGGCAGCTGCTTCTCTTTAAATAGACATTGGAAGTGCATGGCTCTGTACAACAGCTAGACTTTTGGAAGTAGTTACACTAGCACCTACTCAGAGTAAACTCACATGTTCTGAATGATCACTCCTTCCTGTGGAGTTTCTTCATACATGGATAGCTAGACACAGAAAGGCAGTTTGCTGGGCATAGTTTGAAAGTGGAGTTTGAGATGGAATCCTTTTCATATGAAAAAGAGACACATATCTAAATGAAAAGTCACAGTATTCACTTGTATGGGAGACAAAAATATTGAAAAGGAGAAGGATTTCTTGTATGTTCAACTCTCAAGGAAATATCCTTTAGAAGAGACTGACAAATGTGACTTTTTCTGTCTGGTTTCTGAAGCTTGCAGTGGGGTTGCAAAACAAAGTTACAAACCAGCACTCATCAGGAGGATAAGGTAGAAGAAACTGCTCCTGGTGTCAGTCTCCAGATTTTCAGGGAACACTTCATTTAGCCTGTCCTTTCCATCCATATTAAATTCAGTATAGGCCCTTTCCATGTAAGTATTTGCTAAAGGATGTTTGGACAGGTCAGTGGGACTTCAGGGAGAAAGATAAAACTGCATAAAGTCAGTCTTGAGGAAATAGAAAATAAGAGGCCCTGGCACAGCACACAGTCTGGACTCTATTTGCAGAACAGCAGCAGGTCCACAGCTAGATTTCTTCATCCCTTGAACAGATACAGCCTTTAATATTTGCCAGTTGTCTTGGAAAACTAAATGCATTTCCCTACTAGTTATGTACTGTGGGTACCAGCTCACATCCTTAGTGGTGCTACTGGCATAGGTCCATGGATTTAATTGAACTCTATTGATTTCCATCAGCTGCAGAGGTAGCCTGGTAGCTATAATGACCTAGGTACTTATGTCTATTTATCTTAGGCTAAAGTGACCGATTTTGTGAGATAGATCCATCCTCCACTTTTGCCCACCAAAGCAAAGGAAGGGGAAGATGAGCATCAGTGGTAGAAATGACCAATGGAACAGCTTTTTTAAAAGACTCTTGTCTTTAAAAGGGATCAGAATCACTGGCTCTTGACCGAGGTTCTCACAGGTCCCCCTCTCCGATGTTACTAACAGTTCTGTTTCAAAGTAGCTTTCAGATACAGTGTCTGTACCTGCTGTGCCTCTCCCTTAAGGACCAAGGCACTAGGGGAGGGGCACAGTGAAATGTCCGGCAAAGAAGAGCTCATTCTCGGACGCATTTACACTGTTGGAACCATCACCAGTGCCCTTGGATTCCTCGCTTGAAAAAGAAATGAGCAAAGCATCTGTTTTGTCCTGAACTCACAGTTAACCTACACCTATGGTGAAAGGCTGGGTCCTTAGTGGGGCTATCTGGCTGACTAGCCCTCTGCTCCAGCTTAGGGGGAGCTTGAAAAGCTTGGGTCAGAAAGAGGATTTGGCAGCAGTGACAAGGCTACACAACCACAGTTCTTTATTTGATTCTTCATGGTGGTTCTGGAGGTCACCAAACTTCTTCGGAGCCAGCAGTGTGCCCAGGTTGCCAAGAAGGCCAACAGCATCCTGGCTCGTATTAGAAATAGTGTGGCAAGCAGAACCAGGGAGGTGAAAGGGTTGTCGGGCATTGGAAGAGGCTGCCCAGGGCGGTAGTTAAACACATCCAGGGATGGTGATTCAAAAGCCATACAGATGTGGTGCCTGGGGATATGACTTAGTGGTGGACTTGGTAGAGTAGGGTTAATGGTTGGACTTGATGATCTTAAAGGACTTTTCCAACCTTGATGATTCTATGATTCCCTGGGAAGTATGATGGAGGTTCATTAGGTACCAGCTCTGCCTTTATTTCCATGAGGAGTGGAGCGAGTGGCTTGATTCAGGAGCTTGCTTGACTACTCTGTCGTACAAAGGTAGTTGGCAACTCCACACTTTGGTGTCTGGTGTGCCCCTGGAAGTCACAAGGTAAGCTGACCTTCTTTTCTTTGCCATTCTCACAGTGGGTCTGCAATGAATGTAGTTTTCACCGAAGAGGAAATGAAGAAGTTCTTAGCAGAAGCCACCAGAGTCTCTCAGGTACAAGTCTTCATGCTGATACTGCTTTTTCTTTTTGTGTTTGCTGCATCTTTTTTCAACTCTACTGTGTTGAAGTGCTGGAGCAAGTGCAGAGGAGGCAACAAAGCTGGTGAAGGGCCTGGTGAATAAAGTTTACAAAGAGCGACTGAAGGAGCTGGGATTGTTTAGTCTGAGGAAGAGGAGGCTGAGAGGAGACCTCATCACTCTCTGCAACTGCCTGAAAGGACATTGTAGAGAGGTTGGTGCTGGTCTCTTCTCACAGGTAATTAGCAATAGAACAAGGGGGAATGGCTTCAAACTGCAACAGGGTAGGTAGCTGATCAAGCTCTCTAGTAGCAGGTTATACCAATCAGTATAGAACTGATAGCATCTTTCACTCAGTTTCTGAACTGTTTTGCCTGAAACCTAAAACTTCACCCTAGCATCTTCTTTCTCACTAATGACCTTTTCTTTTTTTGGTCCTTTTAAATGCAGGAAGATTTGCAAGATTTTGCTATGACATTTAACTCTCCAAATCATGTGCTGAGTTTCATTTTCCTCTGATACAAAAGCAGGACTGCTGCCTACTTACTGTTAATCCAGGGGGATTATTGATCTGTAGAGTACATAATGCAGGAGATGAAATCTCTAGAGCTTTCAAATGTTTCTCAAAAGCTAATTTGGGATTTTTTTGTCTTTTTTTTTTTTTCTAGCAAAGGGAAGGATTTGGTCTAGTATGTTGAAATTTAGAAAAGAAACATCTGAGCAATTTCCCAAAGACATGAATGTTTCAGAACATAGTAAACAACATAAAGCTTGAATTTCTTCTATACCTTCTTTCACTCTTAACAAAAAAACCGGATGTTTGGAGAGCTGAAAATACAGGATGAGGAGAAAATTAAACAATGGAGGATGAATGAAGAACATACAAAATTCAGTCTTATTTTTTAACAGTGCCCGAGTTTGGCCTCGTCTTTTGGTCTGTTTTCTTCTGAGGGTCCATCCCCCACTTTTTTCTTGAATGATCACTATAGAGAACAGCCTTGTGGCACCTTGAACACTACTATCCCAGAATCATGGAGTTAAAAATAAGTAAATCAAAGAGGAATTATCTGAAAACACAACTGAATGTGGAAGCCAGGCATATTACTGCTTACCCAGGGCCTGCCTTAGGTGGTTAAAGCTTTCACAAGAACAAAACCATGTGGTTTTTAAGTATATGAGGCAAATGATGGAGTTGAGCTTTTCAGCAAGAAAATGAAGAATGAAAGGGAGATACTTTGTAAAGTAATAATATCCTCAAGGATAAGTTAGCATGGAGGCAAGCAGACCACTTACTGTCATCTTTGAAAAACTTTAGAGGGACTTCTGACAGTGGGAGAGTACCACTTTTACTTCCACCAGAAGGAATTATAGAACTAATTCTCAAAAGACTACAGGCTCAACCTGTGGTAGAAAGCAGATTCTTAGCAATGCTTGACCTCCCAAAATGCCTAGCCTCTCTCTGTACTTCATCTTAAGTATTCTGGCTCTGATTCTGCAGAGACTTACATTAGATTTACATCCTAAATTTTTGTAAGCACAGTCAAACAGCTAAGGGAAGACTTCTTTCTTCATCCCATATTTTATATTAACGAAAAGTACAGTTTAGTTGAAGCTAAAATATCAAAAAGTAAATCAGAACGAAAGTACCGTATTCTGCTTTTGAATTAGTGCGAGTTTTTTAGTCACAGGCTTCATGGACTGTGAGCAATTCCACAGAGGTCTGCCATATTAGTTGTGAGCATGCAACTGAACAAGAACTTCTCTGTGGGACACAGACTTCATTTTTTTGTCACAAAACCTTATCCAGTTCTACTCCCTCCAGTCTTGCATCTCCAGATTAAATGCCTGACCAGTAGTATTCTGTTGTTTTAGCTACTTTGCTGTTATGGTGTTGTGTCATTATGGCATTTCTGTTGTCCATAATGTTCAAAATTTCTTGTGTGAGTTGAGACAGAACGGAGTAAACAACTTTGTATGCACCCATAAAATCTGCTGGTGAAAAACTGCAGCAAGACAGAAAGTTACAGGACAGAAGCCACTAAATTTATGAAACAGTGTAGGCTGTGGCATTGTCCTTGCCTTTGAATTTACCCTTGCACTGATAAATGTGAGGAATTGTGTCCTGTAACTTTTGGCATAGCTTTATATTTTTTCAAGAGGAGCCTTTTGAGCATGCACAGACTGTCATCTATTCCATTTTATTCTCTAATAAATAACAGTCAGTTAATAGTGGATGGGACAGGTAAAATGTTGAGACATAAAGCCAGGCAGGAAGAATGTGGATTAGATTTTTAACCATCTGTTGGAGCAGGTGGCTGGAAGGAGAAAGCATCAGAGGAGAGTGGGAAGTGTGAGCATCCTGTAGACAGGCAGGAAGAAGAGAAAGGAAAACAGAGTATACCAGGGAATGGATTGAGGGTCAAAGATTTGTTCCTGGCCAGCTGTAATTAGTGGCAATTTCTCAACAGAAGACTTAGGAAACCAGGCAGAGAAATGAGAAAGGAATGGATCAGTTGCCTAAAATATGACTTTGTATCAGGGCATAGTTTAGAAAGTCCAGGAAACAATTACTTTGTGAAGCAGTATGGCCAGTGAGGTGGCTGGGAAGCTCAGAGTGGGGAAGAATTGAAAATCTTTGAGATAAGGACCATTCTAGGGAGATAGATCAGAGGTCACTGGATCCATGCACACGTTCCACTATCATCTTTTTGCTGTGATCTCGCTTAAAAGCTCTTTGCTGATTTTTCCCTAAATTTCCCCATCATGGTGATGTTATGGAGGACTCAAACTGTTACATCAGTGGCTTTGTGGAAGTCATGCAAGCTTCCCCCCGTTATTTCAATGCAAAGTTCACTTACCTGTGCAAATAAGGACATTAATAGTTTGTCTTTGTGGGATTCTGTTCCCAAAGGCTTTCCAGTGATGAATGGTGGAGGGCTTGGATGGTCCCCAAATACTCTCAAATACATTTTTCTTCTTTTGTCTTGTCTTGATGACAGGATCACCCTGTGGTACTCACTAAATTTATTGAAGATGCCCGTGAGGTGGAAATGGATGCTGTAGCCAAGGCAGGAAGAGTAAGAACTTAGCTTCTCTTAATATTAAACTTGTTTTTCAGGATTGGAGATTTTAAAAAATGTGTGGTTTGAATGATTTACTCTACAGCCCTGGATTTGTGCTGAGAAGAGTAGAGAAACAGGAAAAGATTAATTCATCTTAAGTTCAGAAACATTGTGCTTGAAATGTTCAACCTACCTTATTGTATGTATCTAAGTAGTTATTTTTTTAAGCATGTTTAATCACGTCAATGAACCCTTTAGAATATAACTTTCACTGGATTCTCAGATCACTGGCTTCACAAATCACTTTCATCAGAATTGTATTGGCATGTGTTGCAATATTACCACTCTTGTTTTATTATTATGACTTCACCTTGGATTCCATTACTAATTGAAGACAGTTCTCACACAAAAAAAATAAAAATCACAGACTTCTCATTTAAGACAAATATTCTGTTTTCAGTCTTAATTTTTAACCAATGGACTTTTTTAACCAGATCACTTTTTTGGTATCTAGGTAGTGCACCTTGATGCAATTCAGTCAATTTAAATCCTTAGGCCTAAATTTCCTCTGCTTTTTTCCATTATTAAAACGCCACAAGGTGTGGGGGGATAAATATAAATTATGTTAGTCCATACTTGTTTCTATTGGGGAATGACTTTTTTTTTTGTGTTTGTGGCAAGCACAACTTAGAGAGCTGTTTTCAAACCTAATTAGCTTTTACCTTCTGAGTTGGTATGTTTTAGGATCTTCAGACTATGGTAGGTTTCATCACATTCCCAGTTTGCTTAACCACAGTGTGAAAGACACTAACATGATCCCCTTGTTCAAGTGCCTTGTGTCTGCTTCACGACTGTTCTCACAAAAATCTTGGGAAGTTCCCTGGTTCTTGTCCCCTGTCTGTATCCTCTTTTGGGTACAGATCTGTTCAGGAGACTGGGCTGGAGATGGGGAAGCAGTTTTTGAGAGAGGGTTAGGTGACTAATGGCTCTTGTTACCATACGCAGGTTATTTCACATGCTATTTCAGAGCATGTGGAGAATGCAGGGGTGCACTCTGGAGATGCCACCCTTGTGTTACCCACACAGACGATTAGCCAGGGAGCCTTGGAGAAGGTAGGTGTTGCATTACTACCAGCTCTATCCCAGTAATTTAGGCAGTAGATACACACGCTTGCAGACCTGTTGGATTTTTTTTCTGTTTTTTATTGGTTTAGAGTGAACATTCATATATATGCCATGGTTCACTTTCCCCTTCCACTTCTCCCCAAATCCTTAAGTGATTAGATCAGATGTATGACTTCCTAGCTGTCTGCTTTTCCAGAAAGGATATTGGGATGAATGAATCTCACCTAATCTTGACTTTTTGAAGTCTTTTTATCTTTCAACAATAAATCCAGTGATACAGAATTAGTTGTCAAAATGCATTTTCTAAGTGAAATGTACCATGCCCTGTGATGTCACCCTGTTAAGGGTTTTCTTGGAAGCTAGCAAGAGCTGTAATACAATGGTCTGTCCTCTAGCTCTGTTTACAAGAATGTCCAAGGCCTTGTTTCTGAAAACAGTCACTATCTAGAGCAAATCTATTCAGATTGCTTTGGAGTCTAGGCTACCAGGCAAATTAAACGTTTGCTTCTGAAAGATTTTAATGATATTGCCAAAATTGAAGGTATAGGGGAAAAAAAATATGCTAGGGCAGAGAGGTAAACCACAACATTTAAAGGAATCCCTTGTGAGGTGATTTATTGCCATGGTGCTGTCTGTTTTGTGGGATTGATTTGTTATATACCCACACGTTTTTTACTTTATTTTTATAGGTAAAAGCTGCTACAAAAAAGATTGCAAATGCCTTTGCCATCTCTGGTCCCTTCAACATTCAGTTCTTGGTGCGAGGCAATGATGTGCTGGTAAGAGCTCTTGTGACTGTTGCAGGGAATCAGGCTCTGCTTGGGGTAGTTGGGTGCATGCTTCCTGCAGTCCCTACCATGGAAACTCTGTGACAGTGGCAGCTGTGGGTTTCTAACATGCCTTGTCTGATGATGTGTGGCTCACCTGTGCCAACCCTAGTCTTGCAGCCCTCCCTCTTTCTGTGGGAGAGGCCATCCTGTCCTGCCTGTCAGCATCAACTTTGTTTCACTGTGGCTGCTGTCCTTCGCAGAATTAGCAGTTTTGAATATGGTGGGCAGCTCTGGGACCTGCACCTCCTCCTGGGAACTGAATAGCATTGCTTTTAGATCTCTGATATCCTATCTCACCTTTAGCTATTTCAAGCATTAAAATAAGTCTTCCAAGGTATTGGAAAGAAAGCAAGACAATTTAAGTGTTTAAGCCTTTAATATAAGCCATTAAGATGGTTATCTAAATAGCATGGTCCTAGTAGCTAACAGTAACTGAAGTAGAGCAGATGGCTGACCCTTTGTGGATGACAGTTGGCCTTCTATTACTAATGGAAGAAGGTCAGAGGAATGTGAGCAAAGTATGACTGAGGAAGCAGTGAATGAAAAGAAAACCTGACATATGGTGTAGAAGAAATGCATTATTGGTGAAAGAGCCTGTTTGGGCTATTAGTTGAGAAAAATGTACTTACCATTCTTTACCTTTCTTCTGTTTCACACATAGCTCAGAAAATCCCCAGAGGAATAGAATGGAGTTTTTCCTTCCTTGTTTTCCCTCAGCAGTTCTTGCCTTTTCTCTGGATAAACATCCCTTTTCCCTTCTCTCTTAACTTACCTACTCTTGTCCCCCCTCACTGTCCCTTCATCCTCACTTGCAGCAATTCCTCTTGCTAATGAACGCCATGGTGTGATTTGCAGCAAGTTGCATAACTGTTTCTTGCTTGGGTTACTGAATGGCTTCTGCTTGTAGATGAGGAATCACAGAATGTTAGGGGTTGGAAGGGACCTCTGAAGATCATAGAGTCCAATCCCCTGCCAGAGCAGGACAAAACTAGAGCAGATCATGCAGAAATGCATCCAGACCGGTCTTGAAAGTCTCCAGAGAAGGAGACTCCACAACCTCTCTGGGGAGTTCATTCCAATGCTCTACAATTCTTACAGTAAAGAAGTTCTTCCCCATGTTGAGGTGGAGCTTCCTGTACTCTAGCTTGGATCCATTGCCCCTTGTCCTATCACAATGTGCAAGTGAAAAGAGGTTGTCCCTGCCTTCTTGACCCCCAGACCTTATGTATTTATAGACATTAATTAGATCCCCTCTCAGTCAGCCCAGTCATTCCTGAAGTGCCATTACCATGGAAAAAGAGCAAGATGGGCTTCTAAGGCTTGTACCTAGTGCCTGTGTATAAGTTTCCATGCCTCTAGCACATTAACTCAGGATATAGTACGTTTTCCAGTGTGAACTCTGGGTTACTCTCAGTTCTAATTTTCAGCCAATAGATACAAAACTCAGCTGTGGAGCATCAGGTTCCTTGAGTCTCCAGGTGGCCACTACCCGTACCTCATTGCTCTATGTAATATCGAACCCGATTTCTGTGTCTCTTCTTTAGCAATCTAAAGAGCATCTTTGCCAAGAGGAGTAAGGACCGATTTCCAAAAATATCAATCAGTTTCTTCACTGCACAGTGCCTGATTCTGGTATTTCTCCTTTTTAATCCCATCAGGTGATAGAGTGCAATTTGCGGGCTTCTCGCTCCTTCCCTTTTGTATCAAAGACTCTGGGTGTGGACTTCATCGATGTGGCCACAAAAGTGATGATTGGAGAAGAGGTTAATGAGTCATCTCTCCCCACACTGGAATATCCCATTATTCCATGCAGATATGTTGGGATTAAGGTATGGTTTCCACAAGAACACCAAAAAAACCCAGCACCTAGTGCATTAATAGGCAATTAGTACTTAAATGCCCAGAGAGAACAATTTGCTCATTGGCCAAAGGCCAAATTGACCTCTTGTAGTTTCTGTTAAGATAATGTATGCTGGGAATTTTAAGAAAAATCAAAGGAAAATTATCTGCGATTATTAACAAAATCAATCTTCCTTTATGTCTTACTCCTAACCCACTCTGACTCATGTTTATGAACTGCATAATAAATATGCACCTACAGAATCGAACACTGAAGTTCAGGCTGTTTTGTATTGCTATCTACAATATGTGGGGACCTGTACAAATTTGTGTTTTGAATGGTCCCCAGATTTTATTTCTAGGATTTAGGACATGGGCTGTTGAATGCATAAAATCCTCATTATATGCATCACCAGCTAAAATGGAGGTGAAAGTCTTGTATCCTTTGATTTCAATAGGGCCAAGATCTTCCTTTTCCTAATTATTGACATTATATAGCTATACAGCACCCAAGATGCCAAAGTGTACTGTAGATAATTTTGAATGCTTAGTGGAAGAAAAAAAAAATTAATTGAAGTTCCTGATCATAAAAATCTAGAACAACAGTGCAGAAAATACAGTAGATAATGAGAATTGTTTATACAGAAGCCTTTAAGCTTTAATAGCTTCCATATCAAGTGAAAATTGAGGGAACAGAAAACACCTAACACCTTTCCACTAATAAAATGCTCAGACCTATTACAATGCAAGCCAAATCTGTGGCTTGAGCCAGCTCAGGGTATTGTCAAGCCAGCCAGTCTAGAAGTAACTTTATATTTTACTTTGATGCCACAGATAGGTGTTATCTGAAATTCTGAGACTTTGTGTGTGTGTGAATCTTATTTATTTTTATAAATTTCTGTTATTTAGACCTGGGGCTTCTGCTCTGTTGTTGTTAGCTAAACTGTCAAGAGTTTTGTCTCTCCTGGGAATGCTGGCTACAGAGCAGAAAACCCAACTGTATTCTTGAAAACTTCACTACAAAGCCTTTTATAGTGCCTGTGTTCTGTGTGGATTTGTCAAATATAAAAACCTGCTAATACCTTTGGAAATGCTAAACTTTGAAAAAATACTCCAGTTAAACCTGGTTCTCATTATTCATGCATTATACTTTATGTCCTCTTATGTTTTTATTGCTAGGAATATTTACATGTAAATGGGATTTTGTTTCTCCAGCAGTTCTTAAATGCTCTGAGAATACAAAACTCTATTCATCTTTCTCAACATAGTTGCTTCTCTGGGGATTCGGAGTCCCACCTTATTAGCTTTAGTGCCTGCAATATTGTCTTGCAGAGTGACACGAGTATCATGGCCTGATCAAGGTTAAATCCTGCACAGAACAATGTTAAATAGGATTTGTGGTCAGGACCAGAGTCTGCTCCTGCTGATGCTTTTTTCATGTTCATGGTGGACAAAAGTCGGGGAGCTGGTGGAAAGCTTTGTTTCTTCTTACCTTTCAGGCCAATATGTCTTTGGATTTAAAAATGGGTTATTTTTTAATCACCAAGGATGCTGTCTCTACACAAATCCCATTAGTAATTTAAGATGTAGGAAAAGCCCTACAGTAAATTTTTCCGTAGCAGAAAATTTGTTCCATGTTTGCCACATGTGGACGTTGGCGCTCTAACAGAGTTTCTTTCTCTTCTTTTATTTTTCTTTTAATTTTCACTTTAGGCAAGAGAACTTGGAGACCACAGTGACCTAAGTCCTCAGATAATTATAATGTTCAGGAATCTTAATATTTTCATACAAAAGATTAAAAAAAAAGGTGGGGTGTATTTTCTGGGGGGGAGAGGGAAAGTATGTAAATTCTTTGCAAAGTTTCACCTGGTGTACACCAAAAGAGGGTGTCCTTGTGGAATGATATGATTCCTGTGAATGAGAAATTTCTGCTGGAGAAGTTTTCTCAGAAGGACTGACTGCTTTCAGATAGTATCTCTCCTTGTTTCATTAATGAGATGCTTCACAGCCTTTTTTTTTTAAAATGTGTCCTAAAAATTACAGTGATGGTGGGCTACCACAGATTAGAAATCTGCCATCAGAATGTGAGCAGGACTGCAAGAGTTACAAGGGTGATTTGTTGGCAAAATGTTTATTTGTTCCAGTCTGTCACTGAGATACTGGGGGAGCTCATTTGTGGAGTACTCCTTTGCTTGTCAGCCTTGACCAGTGCTTTTTTTTTGGTATTAATTTATGTCTATCTCTTTCTATCACTTCCAAGTGTAGCTGAATGTTGTTGCTGTTTTGACTAGAATTTTTTTTTTTTTTAATGATCCATTAGATTTTCATTCTCTTTCTCTGCTCTCATTCTTTCACCAGGCACCAATGTTTTCTTGGGCCCGGCTGAGAGATGCTGACCCTGTTCTCCGATGTGAAATGGCCTCTACTGGGGAGGTATCTTTGAAATTTGTCCTTTTTTTTTTTCCTAAACCGTGTTGCCTTTAAATGTCATGAATCTTTGAAAGTGATCTTATTACTGCCTGAATCATGATGGCATCTGTACCTTCCTCAGAAAATTGAAAACATCTTTCTTAGCTGTAATAACACATTGTCCTGGAAGAAACAGTTTATTCAGCCACTGGATGTCCCTCTTTACCTGCATGTCAGCTCTGTGAGTTGGACCTGGTTGGTGTGACAGCCTGAAATGAGTTTATCTGAGAGCTGTCAGGTTCTGGGAGGTGTTTCGGTCTATTTTACGAATCACCTGCTTCTAGACAGACAAGCTTACAGCTTTCAACACCCCCACCCCCCCTCAACGCATGCCAGAATAGCAATATTGAGACTCCAGGTCATGGGTGGTCTTGGAACGTGCTAGTTACTTAGAGGCAACAAATATGTGTGGTGATGTTTTTCTTGTTGCCTGGTAACCACCAAGGCATGTCCCCAGGTGCAAAAGGCAAGAAAGAGTGAATAAAATGTGACATCTGTAGTATCAACTGTCAGGAGGACAGGGGCAGACTGGGCTGCTCTACCCACTCTTTCTACAGCAGGGCTGTGAGGTGCTTCTGATGTCCATGTAGCACACCATAAAAGCACAAAGCTGCTCCCCTTCCTGCGTTGAGTCAGCACTGATGGGAGCCCTCACCTCTCAAGGGATACAGGTTTCCATCTACATCATTTGGAGCATTATTAACTCTTCTAGTACAAAGAGCTTTGTTCATGAGTTATTGCTGAGCTGTCAATAGCTTCTGTAGATATACCCAGGCTACCTTTAAACTTGCTTGCTCTGTTACTTCTTAGAAAGAGTTGTGGTTGCAAGAAACTTATTCTGGGCTAGAAAGTTCTCTTGGGAAGTGGTTAAATACTGAGACAATTAGATTACACTTAACGCTACTTTACCATAGCTATGTAGGTGGCAGAGCTTGGGCTGCTCCATTTGATAAGAGCTCAGGTTTATCTACATGAGCTCTTTTCATTAGAAAAGACATCATTTTAGAATGAAAATGCATTATACTCAAATACAATGTAAGAACAGCCTTAGGTCTCCTACATCTCTCCAGAATAACTATACTTCGCTCTTCATAATATGTGGGAAATCAGTATGGCAGAAGATTTCCTTTCAGTGTAGTTAATGGGAAGAAAAAGCCAAGTGACTTCTGTGACTTCCTTATTTTCAGAATAAGATTGATTACAGGCACCACCCTCCCCCACCCCAATAAAATAAAACAACACAAAAAAAAACTCAACAAAACAAAAAGGAATAAAAATATAAGTAAGGGCAAGAATTATTTTTCTGAGTTTTATCTGAAGTTAGAAATTACCTTGGTCATAAAGGAGGGATTATTAACTTTTATGAGTTGGAAAGATTCATATTCACAAATGCCATAAAAAGTGACAGTGAGGAAAGTCTTTTTTATGAGTGAAGTAAGGATAACAAACTTGCTTTGGGTAAAATGCTCAATTATTCTTCAACGATAGTTTTGACACATGTGGCTTGATTTGGGCTTGAATTTGTCACACCTACCTGTCAGAGATGTATTTTGCTGGAAGTCATGGTTCCCACAGCAGTAGAAGAGTTTCTTTGAGTATCGTGTCTGTTTTGACCACAACATAAACAGCAGGCTGGAAACCCCTGGTCCACAAGGCAGGGGTCTGTCCACCACCATAGAAAGTCCAGGGCATACGTAACCCCTCAACCAGAGACACTGTAAAGCAAACTGAACATTAAAGGATGAGTTTTTAGAGAGAGATTTTAGAGAAAAGTGAGATTGACATGTTTTGCTTTTTTTATCCCCTTCCCTTGTGGGATCTTTGGTTGGTGGTACTTTTTTCACAAATCATCTCTTGTTGTTGTTCTTACATGAAATACTGCTCACCATGGTAACAGTGAGACCATGAGTGTGAGGCCTCAGTCTTTGATGGGAAGGACCATGAGGAAGATGGGAGAGCAATTCTCAGTCAGCTCCTTTATCCCATCCTTACATGTGTGTAGATTTGTTACTTCAAAGAGAACGATCTGTGACTGTTTCTGCTTCTGATTGCTTTTCAACAAGTGTGGAGTTGGCCAAAAAAAGTGTGGGTTGGGTTTTCTTTGTTTGGCTGGTTGGTTTGTTGGTTGGTTTTATCTTTTTTTTTCTTTTTTTAACTTTCAGAGAAGCTCATGCATTCTTATTTTTGTCATCAGAATTCCAAATTGTGGTAAAGAACATAGTTTAGTTCTTTCAGAAGATGGTTATTGTATCACACTAAGCTGAGCTCCACAGACAGTTCTGAACAGTGGAGAACTGCTAAATATTTTTTATTGATTTCTTTATCAACTTTTTGTTTATCTAAAATAAATTGTTATGAATTGGCATGATTGGCACGTTTTACTTGAATTTCATACATTTGTGGACTTGTAATGAAAAAGCATCTTTATACACCATAGCTTATATTCACAAGAAGTGCCAGAAGTACATGACAGCACAAGTGCTGCATGTGCAGAGGGACACAGGTCGCATGCGGAACGCTCGCTGGTGTTGAAGCGTTATGCAATGGTAAACAATTTGCAGTGAGCTTGCAAACACTGGAGCAGAGGCTGCGTACGGCATTCCCACAACTCAGCAGAATCAGTCGTTGTTATTCCTTGGTGTGCTGTTTGAAGCTAAAGCGTTGCTTATTCCTTCGTTATTGCTTCATTAAAATGATGAGATTTGTCTGCAATGATTTTCTGATTTTTGGTGTTTTGGTTTTTTGTGGGATTCTTTCGTTTTGTTTTGTTGGGGGTTGTTTGGTTGTTTTGTTGTGTTGTGTGTGTTTTTGTTGTTGTGTTTTGGGGTTTGTTTATTGGGGAGGGGAAGTGAGTGTGGTGGGGGCATGCGGTGGGTGTTTGTTTTTTTTGTTTGCAGTCTCCATGCAAAAGCAACTTGATTCTACATGAAGGAGTCAAAAGAGCCTATTTAAAAATTTCATTCCTGCTTCCTTTTAAAACAAGGAGTTTGGGGAGTTTTGTTTTTTTCCTCTCATGATGGTTTCTTTGTGTCTTTTCCTAGGTCGCATGCTTTGGGGAGAATGTGTACTCTGCCTTCCAGAAAGCTATGCTTGCCACAGGGTTTATGTTTCCGAAGGAAGGGATTTTGATTGGAATCCAGGTGAGTCCTAAAAATGAAAGCTGCGAAAGGAATGACACAGAAGAACTCAGTAACTGTTGCCTTGTTTTAATTCACGTGTCTTCCAGGCTTAAGGTGTTTCTCCACAATCCATCCTGAAGTGCAGTAAGATGGTGAGGAGTAAGGTGCTTACGTCAGATACACTTGTAAACTTTGGGACATGTGTATGTTCCTCAAAAAAAATCAGATGTTTCCACTGTAACTAGAACAGTCTTGGGCCCCATAAAGACAACTGATTGCCTCCTGCTGTTTCCCTGTTATTCTTGTAGTAAGTTTATGACTGATATGATTGAAGAAAGCAAATAAAACAACAACAAAAAAATGGAGAATTCTCCTCTCAGCCAGCTGGGGTGTGAAAAATGTGCTGAGCTATCTGTCAGCAGAGGATGTGAAGGAAGTGTGTGAAAAGTGACCGAGAGGAACCTGACTTCTGGTAACACAGATTACCACTTAGTCCTTAGATAAATACATATATACACACATTTATAGATTGAAGCTGTTGTGCTATGTTACCTCAAATAGCAGAAAAGTCTTTGCTTGTTACCTAGATAAAGTTTAAGAGTTCAGCAGGAGAAATTGGGCAGTTGGTACCATATGTCTGTTGTATATCTGATAACTGCAGGTCTTAGAATTTAAAGGGGGGAAAGAAAATGTAGGAGGAAAAAAAGGCAGAGAGCCCAGTATTTAAAATTTAAGCCTATTTTCCTGATAGTAGCTAAAAGGCAACAGCCAGCAAAGAGTAATTTTAACTGTTGAAAGCATTTATTTAGGTTCTTTGTCAGTATCTGTTCAACTGAGCCAAATGTTCTTAAGAAAAAAAAAAAAAGGTAAAGAAAAAAATGATAAAACAGCCCCAAAAAACTCCACCTTCCCAATCCTTTTAAAAGTAATAAGATTCTGTCCTTTTTAATGAGTGGTTTACAGTTTATTTTCTTACAAAGGCAACTTGAAAACAGCAGATCAATTGCATAAAGGTCTCTCTTCATCTCAGCAGATTTCTCATATAATGAAACTCCAAAACAAGGAGTGTAAAGTTAACACTGAAAACCACATACTGCTCTCTTGCCACTCTGGAGTATGTCACCTACCTACTTTGCAGTGGTCCATTTGGAAACAGAGGGGAAATAAAGCCTTGTAAGAAGGAAGATTGAAAGGTTGGCCTTGCCCTGACACGTAGACTACAAGTGGTTGTGTCTGAGTATTACAGGCTGCAGGAAAGTGGTGCCCCTCATTGCAGAAACATGAGGCACAGGGAATGAGCCATAAGGTGGGCTGTGAACACCAGCAGCATGGTTCTTATTTTCATCACAAAACAAACATGAGGTCATCTATTTCAAACTAGCAAAGTTTTTGGTGTATCTTCAGAGGGAAATACAGGCTTAGAAGGACAAACAGACACCAGGTTGCCCCTCTCCATGATTACTCAGTGTTTAAATGTCATTGCTGTGAGGGGGTGATGGAGTGGAGGTCCCTCCTGGGCAGAGGCCCTTGTCTTTCAAACTGCAAGCTGTTCTGGTGCACTTGGGGCTGGTTCCTGTCAGGAGCACGTACACCAGCCCACTTGTTTGTCTGTGAGGAAAATGCTGCTTCCACTGTGGTGAATGGTACTCGACCCATACCTTGCTGTCATAGGCTTCATTACTTGTGGCTCACTCTCATTTTTAGACTGGACTTCTAGCTCTTACAGAGAGAGAAATAAGAAGTCAAATGGTCTTGAATTCTGCTTCCCTCAAAATTATCTAGGCTCAACATATTTAGGTTATTCAGTATACTACACCTCTATGCCACTGCTATTAATTATCCTGAGGTGAGAGGAGGCTGCCTTCTAGAAAGTGAAAATAAAATAGATGTAGTTAACACCTGCAGAGAGGAACATCTTTGCTTCCTTTTAAACCTTTCTCTCTGGGGTATTTTGCAAATTATGTGTCAAATGGCTGTGCTGTTATCTGCAGTCCACAGAGGTCCAGGTAAGCCCAGGTAATGAACCCAACCTTGCTGAGGGTCTTCCATGTTAGTGTGCTTACAGGTTGCAGTTCAGTGGTAATCCTACTAGGGTCATGCAGAAATGTTGCTAAAAAAGTAATCATGCTCAAGGTCAAATAGGCAAGCTCTCCTGGACATCTGCGGGGTGGCATGGGTCAGGTCGGGCAGCCAGCTGGGACCACAAGCCTGCTGGGTTGTCCTTCAGCTGTGAGCACTCTCTGACACTGCACAGGTCAAGGTTCTCCAGGGTTTTAAAGGCCTGGTGCTCTCCTGGGGTAAATGCAGTGTATGGCTTTCTTGTTAGACAAATGAATGTCTGCCAGTTTATGCAAGTTGATGATCTGACCTCTTTTCACAATTTGGAGAAATTTCTGCTGCTGAAACCCTGAGTCTGCTATTAAATAATTTATATTTTATGCAAGAGGAGTTGAAAAGCTCATTTTATTTTCTTTCCTGATTGGGCTATTCAGTGATATCTCTGGAATGGAGTGCATCTGTCTTACATCTGTGCTGGTGACCGCGAGATGCGGAAAGCGTTGATGGAGTATTTTATTTTTAAATCCCAGCACTCCAAGTCTGTTGTTTCAAGGTAACCTTCTGCCTTGGCTCCTTATATACCACAATTTTTTGCATGCTTCACAGTAGATTTGGATAGAGAATTTAAGATTATCACAGGAGATGAGCTGGCTTTGTTTTGAGCTTGATCTTGGCGAAAACTGGTGTAGCTGTATTGAATTAGCTGAGGATGTAGCCCTTTACAAATAGTAAGGCACACTAGCAAATGCGAGAGAGAGGTTATAAGAAATAGAACTTTTCCAATAACAGTAAAAGGATACAATTCTCCTACAATAAAAATCTTCCACTAAATAAATCTGCTTGTACTTTTCACCTTTAGTAACTAATGGTTTCTTACACAAGTTCTTTCAGCCAGCTTGTAAATCTGAGGCTGCTCCTATGCAAGCTGACAGCTGTAATTTCTTTTCATGGAGAGGCTGTTTTATGTGTCACAAGTGTTCAGTACATGTTTGATAGAAGTTTATAATACTGCTGTGAAAGCCAACCCCCCTGACCAGAAGGTAGAACCATTCTCTCTGACTGTGAAGCTGCCAGCCTTGTCACATTGTGTATTTATATTTTCCAGTTAGTGTACAGAACAAGATGGCTTTCAGAATGAGGTTCTTACCAGAGTGCTTGGGGAAAAAAAACAAACAACGTTGACTACTTTTCTCTATAGAAAATTGTTCACCCTTCAGAATATCGCTCTCGCCCATAAAGGTTAAGCTATCAACAGCTCCAGCAGGGACAAGAGAGTTTGCAATAATCTTACTTGCAAATGGCCAGACCAGGCTAGGGTTAAAAGCAAGGTTTGTCCTGCCTTGGCAGTGAGAAGGGCATGTGGTGCTCCTGATCTTTGTATTGCTGGACTTTCAACATCCTGGATAAACTTGGATTAAAATTTTACTCACCTGTTGCTCTACAATGGCTTGTTCGAGTGCAGATGTCTACAGGAGGTCATCTTATCTTTATTTATTTTAAATTACATTGGATCTGGGTATGCATTTATGAGAGAGTCTTTCAAAGGTGCCTTCAGTACCTGGGCATTCAGATCCCTGTAGGAACAGGGTGTCCCGATCTCCTGCATGGTTTTGTGTTTTCCATTTCCATATGCCCACAGGAGTTAGACATGAACTCACACGTACACAGGCTCTTCACATGCATTTGCAAATAGAGCATCTAAAGGCAGCCCAAAGCCAGTCCATATGTGTTACCTGCCAAATAGAAGGCCAAATATTTCAACAAGGATTGAAAAGATCATTAATTAAGAGCAGAGAAGACACTAGTTAATGTATTTGAGAAGGCAATAGCCCAGATATTTAAATATCTTCTCTGTTTGCTGTTGAACTTAGTGTGGGAAAACCTACCCTGGTGTTCTAACAAAATATATATTAGCTGGGAGTGACTTGGGCTTCAAGACCCATATAGTTTTCTTGGAATGACACTGCACATGCACATTCAGACATTTCTGCACACAAATGGTCTCAGCACAGAAAGGTCTATTTGCTTCTCAGCAGTCTGGAGGAGCTTTGTGTTGCTCAGCAAAGCATTGTTTCTGTATCCTAGATTTGATGCTGTATCTAATAAACTTCCTTTTTCAGAAGTCCTTCCGCCCCAGATTCCTCAGCATAGCAGAACTGCTGCACAAGGAAGGTTTTAAGGTGAGTGGTTTCAGTTATTTAAACTTATTTTGGTTTTCAAAATCTCAGCCTACTGCAAGAATGGAAAATATTGGAGTTTATTTGGAGATGGAGGACAAAGGACATTTTTGAAGTACAACGGGAGTTTTTAGCCAAGTCATACATAAAATCAGCAGGTCTCACCAACTAAAAGTTTTCATGATTGTTTAACTGAACGTATGGGACTGTAATGAGTTTAAGAACAACGCTGGCTCTGCTGTCAGCCTGCAGCCAGGATGTGACATTATATACTCCTCTGAATTCTCCAAGAAACAAAACTGCCACCTGGATGCCATGTTTGAGAGGTGGGGAGGAAGGGGAAGCCTTTTGTATGGAGAAGGTCTTTACAGTGCTTCATCTTCAAGCTGCAGACATATGACATTTGTGGTGTTTACATCCCTCCTGTAGCAATTTGGCATCAGTTTCCATGCATAACCCTACTGAAAGGTAGTGGCATTAGTGTATCTGCTGGACTTAGTGCTACTTAAAAAAAAAAAAAAAGGGGGGGGCAGAGTAGGGGTGTGCAAAAATTCTTTTATAAGTGATTGAACGGCAGCCCTATTAAAAGTCAGAGGGATTTTGTTCCACCTGAGCCACTTAACTGCTTCTGGGTGTGTTACTACCATTTGGTGACTGTCATTCATCAGCAAATCACAGATAACATAGTTTGGAAAGTCCTGCTGTTCTCTGTGTAGCATTCTGTATGGAGAGACACCCTTGTGATGAGAAATGTCCTCCAAAATCAGCTCTGACAACCAGGCTGTGAGCTGGTTCAGGCCCATGTGAGATAAATAAAAAGTTTTTGTATTATGAAGCACATAGAAAGTAACCTTTTTTCCCTGAACAGCTTTATGCCACAGAAGCAACCTCAGACTGGCTCAATGCTAATGGTATCCCAGCAAATCCTGTGGCATGGCCATCACAGGAAAGCCAGAGTCTGAGCCTCCCTTCGGTCAGGAGGTAAGAGCAATACTCACCTTGTCAAATTTGTGTTAAAATCTAGGACAAGAAGGGGCAACGTGCTGTCCCTGTTGATGTCAATGATAGCAATTTAATGGGACCTTGGATTCAATCCAGGTTTGTTTTATCTGGTTCTGTCTGGAATTGCCACAGCAGGGAGGTTTCAGCTTCATTAATGAGCATCTCATTGAACAGTCCTGTTCAATATGGCCTGGATGTATTGCTCCATGTTATGTTTCCACGCAGGGATACATGGGATCTGAATACTTAGCCTTTAATGTCAGTCAGCTGTGTCTTTAACAGAGTTGTGCTGAGCACTGTGAAGGCTGAAAGTTGCTTTGCATTGCTGACTAGAACAGAAATAAAGCCCAAATGCCTGAGTCGCAGCTTAGTGCCTTAACCTCTCAACCCTCCTGTCTTGGGATGTAAGCCAACTCAAATGAAAATTTTCAGTGGTGTTTACCTCTTTGCCTGTGCTATTCATCATAGAATTTCATTAAGCAAGGCACACTGTGATACTGTTTTATGCATCATCTCTTTAGGCTGCTAAAGGATGGAAAAATAGATCTGGTGATTAACCTGCCTAACAGCAACACCAAGTTTGTCCATGATAATTACGTGATCCGGCGGATGGCGATTGACAGTGGGATTGCTCTGCTCACTAATTTCCAGGTACTTCCCATGTTGTTCTTCCTCCTCTTAGTCATAAGAGCCTGCAGAGCTTTCAAGCACTTGTGACCTTAGATTCCAGTATGATTGGACCTTCATTATCTCTGACAAATGACAATGTACCTGAAAAACATGGCAATGCTATTGTTTTAATGTATTTTCTTTTTACTAGTGTTCAAAATAACATTCCTCAAAGTAAAACAAAGCAAGCAAGCAAACAGCAACAACAAACAAAAACAAACAAAAAAGGAAACCTTGAGTCCTGTACTGCAGATGAAGTTATTGCTGTATCATTTTTACTTCAGAGCAAACTTCTTGCATGAGACTGCATGTAACATGTTTAAATTATGCACAGGAACAATTTTTTTTAGTTTGATGTTTTTCCAGTAGGTCCTTAAACCATACAGCAGGATGTAGCTGGGCTTTCTTGAATGGACCCTGTGGCAATCCAGTTTCAAAGTGCCATCCAAGTGGAATTGCTGCCTTTCCTGTTGTAGTCCCCAGTTGTCAGTCACTATGTGTTTGTAGCTCCTGACAAACCACTTTCATATACTGATAGGGGAAGAAATATTTGGTAATGTAAAGCAGGACTCCTGCTGCCAGCAGTACCTTGACTTCCTTTGTAAGTGCTTCAACTGTCACAAAAGAGCCTCATCTGGCTGTCATTAAGCACAGCAGCCAAATTCCTGTTGATTTCAGTGGGCACTGACATGGAACCCAGTGACTTGAACTGGTGTCCAGCTGTGCAAAATCTTCTCCTGTGATTAGAATGAATGGAGAGTGGGAAGAATGCCAGTCTGTAAGTTCATAAACAGGATAATGTCCCCATCCAAAATTTATTACCACACCTGCTTGATGTGTTTTGTTGAACCCTTTTGATTGGAGTTTTAATCTCCCGAGTTTGAGAGAGGAAAACAGCCCTGTGTTCTCTTTAAAGGCTTGGGCTATTGGGGGAAACAGCAGCTCTCATGGGACAGAGCTGCCTTGACAAAGCAGCCCGGCACCCCTACCTCTCTCCAGCTGGACAAGTAGGCTCCAGAGGGCTGGAGCCAACATCCACGCACAGTCCACCTTGAAATTGGCAGTGATTTAGATGGACTCAAGGACTTGGCCTGCCTGGTTTCAGAGTGACAGTGCAGAAGAGTGGAGCTGGCTCTATTGCTCAGCCTTCTGCAGAAGGCTTTGCAATGCTCAGTCCTCCTCTGCTTTATATTGACAGGTGACAAAGCTTTTTGCTGAAGCTGTCAAATACTCTGGGAAATTGGACTCCAGAAGTCTCTTCCACTACAGACAGTTTGACAAAGGAAACACCGCATAGAAGAACTATCTCCTGCCTGCAATCTTACTGCATCTGGCACTACAAGAGAGATGGGATCTCAGATTATCCACCTAACCATCTTTCCGTGTACTTTATAGCATCTTGTCCCCATTTCCACATAGGATCAAATATTAGATATGTACTAGATAGGTAGATCCAGACATCACTATAGCAGAAGAGGTGAAAGGAGGTACAAGGAACCTTACATGGGGGTTATTCCTTCTTTTCATAACCAAGCCTGCTCCTCCTTAGAAACACCCACCTGGCGTGTTTCCTCCTCATGCTGGAGTAATAGAGCCTGGCCCCAATCTGCTGACAGGCATGATGCAAGTACATTTGTTTGGTTTTTAACCCTGGCCAAGAATCATCATCTTCAACCTGTAGATTTAATGGGAGAGGAAGGGTCTAAATGTGTGTCCTGGAATTGCTTTCAAATTCTGCTCAGTTCTTCAGGTCATTATTATTTTTTAACTTCTGATTCAACATTCTGAATTCCGGTGTCTGTCCCTGTATCATAAAGGTTCTCTGTAAGCTTTTTCTCTGGCTTCAAAAGTAGAGAACTCCCCAAAGACTTCTGTGTGTTGCTGTCCACTGTTTTGTGCTGTGATTGTGGGCATTAAAATTGAATCCTTTCAAAATGAGGGGAAAGTGTTGCAATGCTTTACCCCTCCCAATTAACTGACCCCTTCATTTTCACTTCAGCCTTCTGTGCTGCTTTTTCAGCTCTGCAACACCTGCCATGTACCTGCCATGTCTATGGAGCAGCCACCCAGTGTGCCACATGGCACATGTTATCACTTGCTGTCTGCATGGCAAAAGACTTCAGTAGCTCTGTGGCCAATGGCACTGCATCCTGCAGCATATACATGCCTGCCTCTAAACAATTACCAGATAAGGAATACATGTGTCTGTCTTTTTTTCGCCATGCTGCAGTGTGTACACATAGTAGGGAGAAGCTTTGATGCCTTTGGGTGCCATGGGAATCTCTGAACAACCACTGCCAAGTGCCAAGACCAAATTTTGAATCACACGTGGACTTCATTTCTGATGTGATTGACATCCCAAGTGCTCTTGTCATGAGCGATTTCTTCAGTATGGTCTTCTGTGGTGATGCCTGCTGTGCATAGGAAAAGCTTTGCACTTTTAGATTAGAAGTGATATGAAAACAAAACCAAACCAACAACAACAACAAAACAAAACCAACCAAACAAAAAACAACAAGAAAATAAAAAACCACACACCCCCAAAATAAAATACCCAGCCAAACCTCTGGATGAGCTGAAAGTCATCATGTGTTCACCTACTCAGTTGTGAGGTGGATGACTAATGGTGGTTAATGAAGCAGCACTCTAAATGCATCCTGCACATTTATTTTTTTTTTACCAATGGCAAAAATCCCATTAACAACTTGTGTCATCTGATGTCCTCCCACCCTGCTTTTATCTCTAGTAGTGAACAAAGTGACATCTTAAAACATCTGTATGCTCTTATTCTATTTTGTCACTTTTCTTGTGAGCTGAAAATGAAATAAATGCCCTAGGATTGTGACGGCCCCTCACTCCGAAATTCTTCTTTGCCTGAATTCTGCCCTTTTTTTTAGGCACTGATGAACAGTAGTCTGTTAGAAAACCATCATTCTTCTATTTGACAGTGAATGCATCATTTAACGTGGAGCTGCTGTATGCCTCCGAGGTGAGGAGGTGGGGGAAAAAAAAGAGCAGCAGGACAAAGTGAATGCTCTTTCTCTTCAGCTACATGTACACAAGAAAAGGGAGAAGCCCCAGTTCCCCAGGAGGGACATGTGGAAAATAAGTGAGGAGCCAGGTGATAGAGCAGCTGGCTGAGAAATATCAAAGAAATGGGAATATTAAAGACGGGCTGACAGTTTTGGAAAATGGGAAAACCTTTACTGCTTTTAATTCAACTTTCTTAAACAGTGCTCCTGAGAATGAGCTAAAAGTGTGGGTGTATCTGTGTCTATGTATACGTGTATCTATACATTACTTTTGTTACTTATTGCAGCAGCTGCAGGAGGTACTTAAACCACAGCTTCTTTGGCATCCACAGACTCTCATGTAATTATAGTGGAATTTAGTAGAAAAACACACCAGGGCTGGCTATATGCTGAGTACTCTCTAATTGTCCAGTAGTGTTAATGTTTTGCTGCTTGTGCTAAATACTGGTCCCTTCCCTGCTCCTCTGAAGTAGGTGACACTGATGTCCTTCCACATTTAATCAGACCCATCTATATATACACACTGCCTCCTGAGTCGTCTTTTCCTCCATCTCCTTTTGGTGTCTCCTTCCCCTTTGAAGGAAAAAGTTCTTTTTTTGCTCTAACTGATGTGAGATGAAGCTTTAACTCTTGTCAGGGTCAGAAGGAGCCACAAAATCATTTTCCAGCTTACCTTGGGCAAACACTGAGTGCTGACTAAGTTTGTTTCTTCATATACTCTTCTTCTTTACATAATGGAGGTGCAGACATTATAGGAAAAGGTTTTTAAGTATCTACAGCTGTTGGATCAAAGCAAATCCGGAAGAAAAAAAAAGTTACAATTGGTGTCCTTTGTACCAATTCTGCTTTCAACAGATTCTGCCTTATAAATGTCTTTTTCTTATTAATCTTGGGGAGGGTGACAATGACAGATAAAAGAAGATGCTGTTCGGAGCAAGAAATTTGCTAATCTATAAGCAGTCAAATAGTTTTACTCATTTTTACTGTCTTAAAAGAGGGTAGATAAAGACACGCATGAAGGTATAAGACAGTACAAAGCATAACTTGTGAGATAAGCACAAGAGAAGGTGGCAAAAGCCATGGTGAAATATGAAGGGACCTAATTTTTAATAACAGAGATGTTGGTTTTTTTCCTCAATAGTCAGTCTGCTGAGCCACTCTCTGGAGCCACATCTCTCCAAGTGTGCTATGTGCTGGAAGCTCTGGAGGTTGAATTTCCCAGGAGATACTGGTGATTATTGAGGTCAGGCTCTTTATCCAGTTAATCTCCTTCCTGGATTTACTCTTCCGTGGTTAGCACCATTTAAATCACTTGGAGATTGCTCTGGAAGCCTTTGCAGAGGTTTGTTTGTAACAAAGGAGCAATAGTTTGGCATGTTGAAAGTAAGAAGAAAATGTAAGAGCGTGAAGACAACTTACTGCTAACACTTTCTGCTTTTCTGATAGAGGTCTTAAAACAGAGCAAGATGAAAGAATATGCTTTATGGAAGTGGAAAAAAATAGTGAAAAGCTTTAAGAAATTCCTTGCTCTGAGATCTTTTGAAATAGTCAGAATGAGGTTTCTGAAAGTCCTAGGAAGTAGCCAAGTAGGAAAGACTCCATGATCTGAAAGAGCTCTTATCAGTGAGCTGAGAACTAAGTCTTGCCTGTCTTGCAGGTGACTGGGTTTTCCTGTTGGCCACCAGCCTGTAAGACATCTTTTTCCTTCCCCCACATTCCAAGTACATTTTTCACTCTCAAGGTTTAAAAGCCTATTTTTGCTTTGGTTGTCTGTGCTTGCATCAGAGGCACTCAGGAGTCTGGCTGGGAGCTTAACACCTCTGTATCTTTATAATGAAGTGATCCATAAAAGCAAGGAAGGATTGGAAGTTGGTATTGTCGTAAACCCCACAACTGTGCAGTGTGTGCAATACCAGTGGCTCAATGCACACCTGCTGCCCGCATCCCAGTCAGATGTGAGCAACTGCTAGGAGAAGGGTGGGCTCATGCAACGACCCAGATGAGGTGGTAAAAAGGAGAAAGCACCTCTGAATCCTTCTGTTTATAGTGTTTATAACACCAAATGGCAGGGAGAGCAGCCCTATAGCGTGGGAAGCTTTCAGCAGACATAATTAGTGCTGTTGTCATCTCTGCAAGGGCAGGAGGTGCTGCCGTGCCGTATGAAGCATATGAATGCTACTGCTATAGCCATCTGCAGGACACTGAAATCTGCTATGCTACAACAGTCAGCTGCCAAATAGTTCCCAAAACCTCTGTTTTTCTTCCTTCTTCATCTCAACGTCTAATTCTGCATAATGTAATTTATAGGGAATAATCTAGTTACCACTGCAACATTTTTTTCACCCTTACATAGAAGAGAATTTAAATACAAACCTTTTAATGTGCCCTGATTAAATGGAGAACATGATATTTTGTCATTAACTAGGTAGGCTAAACTCTTACTCATCCTCATTATTAAAATATGTTGAATTCTGCAGACTGATAATACCAGTTGAGATAAACTCTTAATTCAGAGAAGTTTTTAATGATGAAACCGAGAGACAAAAGCATTTGTTGCAAATTATGTTCAGGCTTTATGACAATGTACTTTGCTGCAAAAGGTGCTTTGGGATTACCATCATTGGGATGAATGCTCTGGATCACCTAAGAGTATCCAAGAGTAGCAAGTGCAGCTGTTTTCAGGGAGCCGCTAAGAGTGCCAAGAGTTTGTAGTTCTGGCACAGTTCATTATCCCAGGGAAAGTTTCTTATTATTAAAGGTCAGTTTTTTACTTCTAAACCTATGGATGTGAGGGTTTTGTCGGTCTCCACAGAGCTGCTTAACGCTGGAACTAAGGCAGTGTACTGTTGCTGTACTGATTTTACGCTGCTTTTAGCCTCTGGTGTTAATGACTGCTCAAGATATTCATCATAGGGAATCAGGTGCCTTTTCAGGAAAAACATTTGCTTTTTCCAGCTCTAGACAATCTTGTTCTTTTTTTGTGACTTCCTGAGCATTACTAAATGCTGCCAAGCTCTTGTCCTTCAAGATCTCTTGTAGTAATGAGACCTCATTATACTTAAAATGGCCCTCTTCTATTCACTGTCTTTGAGAGGCGTTACAATCCATCCCCTTATGACAGAAACACTTGGAACAACTCTTAGAAAAGTGGGTTATGTTCTGACTAAGCATCATGGGGCATGGGTTGAAATGTTTGCTGCCTTTCATGGTTAATGGGAGACAGAATGGTGGAGGTGAAGCGGTCAAAATTATACCATTGCTGAGGGTTAAACCCGAGCTTTTAGACAACTTTCAGATGCATTGATGTGGCCAGCTGAAAGTAAATAGTGTGTTCTTAGTGCCAGTGGGTCTGAATTCTTAGCATATCCTACAATAAGCATTGAAATATTTTGCAGTGCTCTTCCAACAGCTATGAAGGTATCGGTATTTATCTATTTTGCAGCTTAGCATGAGCTGTTGATCCTTAAATGAAGGTCTCAGCAACGCTGCATCCTCTGTGTATCGGATACCCAAGCACACAGTGCCTCAGCAACAGTATCTCTCCTATGCATTTTTCGTAAGGACAACAAAACATGGCTCTTAGAGCTTGGCATAGGTGGTGAGGAGGAGGTGTATGCCCATGTTACCATGGACATCACGAATGTATGGTATAGTTATGCCATTCACCATCCGACCACTGTGCAAACTAGATGGAGACAATACAGCCTCCTGAGGGCACTTAGGCACAGGGCGTGAAGGGCACAGCACAGCACAGGAGAAGGATGACGGACATTTAAGTCACTGGGCAAATTTCAGATTTGTTAGCTTCCATTTGTTAGCAAATGCTTTTAAGTCATTTCTGATACACGTGGTAACTTCAGAGGCTGTTACATTTTGAAAGGGCTGTGAGCTATTTTAAGTGCAAGAGAAGTCTTGCTCCGTAGTGAGCTGAGAGAGAATCAGATGAGTGGAGCATCAAAATGAGAAACACCCGAGTTTAACCGATGATCCTTCTCCATCCTCATGCTCTCCTCCTGCAGTTCAGGCTGGGTGAGATATGATGTTAGACTGGAGGGGAAGCAATTAACTTTCTGCTTGAATTTGCAGCAGTGTCTGGTGCAGGAAGAGAGTGAATGTGGGCCACAGCCACAGCAGCACAGAACAGGAGTCACCCGCTTGTGCTGTGGTCTGGATTACCACCAGTTACTCCCCAACTAGAGCTCTTGTACAGCACCTAAATGAGTGTGCTGACAAAACAAACAGTTGCAATTTCTGCTTTTACTAGCATGAATGTACCTGAAATGAAGCTGGAGGCATCCAGCTGTTCTGAGATTAAAGCACCTCTGAACAGATAATAAAGATCTGAAATCTCAGCAGAGAGGAGAATGCCAATTATATAAAAGCATATCCAAGAGTTCCTCAAAGATTGCATTTCTGTCCTGTGGGGTCTAAAATGAGCTCAATAGCGCTATTCCATATATTAGTGTAAGCTCCAGGCAGCCTTAACTAAAAGCTGATTTAAGAAAAAAAATTAACTTCAGGAAAAAACAGCCTCAACAAATTCTGTTCACTATCTGCCATCAAGAAAAGCCTATTAACAGTAATTGTTGGGTTTTTAGTTTTCAAAGAACCCGTAATTAAATTTTATTGTCTCGTAAGTGATTAGAATTAATTGCTTCCACATGAGCTCTGGTGCTCATTATCTGCTTTAAATTGGGAGTGGCTTTTCTGCAGAATTCCTTAATTTACCACAATCCCTTTCTGTTACATTCCTTGGCCAAGAAAAATCTGTTCACTCTAAGGCATTACTGAAAAGTGTCAGGTGCTGATTTAATAGATCTTCAACAAACCAGGATTAACTAAAGGGAATGGCTTCTCCCAGTGTTTAAACAGAAATGGTACATTTGTCAGAGAAGAGGATGGAGAAAGCCACTTCCACATTTGTTAGATTTTCACGTTTGTGCATTAAGACTGAGTGTTGTATATGAATTATTTGTTTTAGATAGTTTTCTGGTGCTAAGCTGAGAATTAGAAGGAAGGGAGGAAGCATTAGAGATTTATTTGTGCATTACAGTAAATAATGATAGCTGTCGTTAGTTGCTGTTATGCTGATTTAAGACTCCTTTCTCACCGGTTTACTGGGCTTGAGTCTGAGCTTCCAGTCTTAGAGCTGTGACTTTTACTAAGCTTCATATGGACACAGCGTGGGACTTGTAAGTCCTACAGACTTCCTAAAGAGCCAGAGGATGTCTTGTTTGAGAGTAGCCACATCTTACTCTCTGTCTATAGGCATCTCTTGCCAGGTGGGATTTGCTCAGGCAAAGCCCCCTGGCCATTGGAGTTGCAGTGTCATACCCACTTCAAACTATTGATAGTCTTCCCCAAGGGCCTTTCTAGCCATCAGGAAGGGATCGAGGTGTGTAACCCCTGGCCTTCACCTGCAAGATGACCTTTCTTTCACCGCTCAGGTTTCACATTTGTTTCCCTTCCCACATAGTAACTATTTGCATCAGAACATATTTGGAAAAGGAACTTGCTTATATCCTGTGTTAATTCTGAGGTACTATCTGGCCAGGCCAAGGTCTCAAGCCTCATGTCCAAATGCCTGTCAGCCATTGTAACAGCTTCCAAAAGCTGCAGGCTAAGGACTGTGCTCAGCAGCATTGTTTGTGGTGCTCAACTGTCTCATGTCCTCATGATTTTTATTTTTTTCTGTAGGTCACTCTCCAAAACACAAATCCTGCAGCCTTTCCCTGCTGTGCACAGTGGAGGTGTTTGGCTTTCCATTTCTGATATTAACCCATAGCAATGAGCTGCTGTATGAAATGCACTTATTCAAGGAACCTAATCCAAATCCACCCCCAATTCCACTAATGTGTGGCTCTCTACTGGTGAGAGGGCAACTTAAAGGATGCCTGAAGCCTTAGGGGGCACTGTGTAAGGCATCTGGTGAATGGGGTTGCATAAGAACTGTAGAAAATAGAATACTACAGTGCTTAATACAGTGTGACTTCATTCCCAGGCTGTATTTTTAGAGAATTAGAGTGCTTCAGAGGATGCAGTTACAATAAGGAGATATTTTCTCTCAGTGAGGCTGCTCTATGGAAAAATCCTATACAATTTTCATACACTAGTCATTGTACAAATTATATACAGTATTAGGCCCTTTGTTACAAACCTTGAAAGTTTATCAGTCAATGATTTGCTCCCTCTGAATTGTGATAACTTCTGGAATTGAATGGATTTAATTTAATTATCTGTCCCATGGAAAGTTATCACTGTCTATTCAGCTCCAGGACACAGCAGAAGGTAGGAATGATTTACTCTGTAGAAATAGTAGAATTAGTGTACATAGCATAGTCACAGAGAATTTATGTGGACATTTTTCAGTCCAGCTGAATTACTTTACATATGTGAAAATATTAATAAAATGGGTTTCATTAAAATGTGTTAATGGCAACAAGGAATGCTCTGAATTGCTCAGCTCAGCAGCTAACCTGTCTATAGGCACTCGGACAAGGGAGAGCCTCAGGAAGACCAGGAGATGTTTTGTAGCAGTGTTTTGTAATTAGCAGCACCACATATCACTTTGATCCCAGCTAGAGGGGATTACAGCCTTACGCTCCTCCTCTAGGGTGCCATGATTTATGCTACCCTTCTCTGAAGGGAAACACTTGGGGGGAGCTGGATGACCAGCTCATCTGGTCTGTCTGATCATATGTTCCCTAAGTGCATAGGCTGCTTTGTAACATGAGGAAGAATTAATCTATTTTTTTTCCACTCAGGTATGTAAATTGTCCCACTTAAAGTGATTCACCTTCCTTGCAAACCTTGTTCTGGGCAAATGACCGCTAGCATGATCTGAAGAAGTGATCTGCTCTTCCAGGGACTGGACACCCAGTAGTAAGTGTAACTTAGCAGTGTGGATGCTAATGAGTGGCAGTCCCTTTGATTACTTGGCTGCCTTAAGCAGGTCAATAGTCTAAATTTGTGCGTGGGGTCACAGGCTTTTTTGATATGTTGGGTAAGGATCCCAGACTGAAGCTGCTGAGTATTTTTGTGGCTGGTTCCCAGGTGCTCTGGACTCATCTCTTGAGGTATCTGTGGTACCTCCTCCAGGCTGCAGGGCTGGCATGCCACATCAGGACCTGACAGAGAAAAGTATTTGAACAAAGAAATCTTACTTCTTTCCATGGGTTTATTTCAGTGTTGTTGGTTTGTTTGTGGATTTTCTTTTCTTTAAAGAAAATAAGAAAAGTGGGAAAATACTTAAGTTGTCTTTTCAGGATTATTTTTGTTCATGCTTGTGTTAAAAAAACATAAAGAAAGGAGCTTCTAAAACCAGACTCTCTTTGCAGTAGCATGGGTAGCAAATAGTGCTGCTCTGTTAAATGTAACCATTCATTTTTCAATAAATTACCAATTTATACTTCTGAATGTGGTGATAAAAAGACAGAAGAAGGAGGAAAGCTTGGGATGTTTATGTTTACTGCCAAGCATTTGGTTTTATGTTTATCTCATGGAAAGTAACTCCATATATCATGATAATTGACTTCACTGAGTACCTTTGAAAACAAAAATCATGATTTGCTACAGAATAGCATCTTGTGCTAGAAAAGACTATGCATGTTTTTTCTGCTAACTAAAACCTTTTCTTCTGAATCAGTGGTTTCAGCTTTTTACAATGTTACTATTTTGTAGTTCATTTGCCCAGTTGGTGGCTGGGAACAAGCAAGGTCATGGTATAAATAAAAGTAAAATGTTTATAGTTCCCTTAAACCACAAATAAATCATCACCTACCTACCATCACTCCAGACTGATTCCCACAACCTTCATGGAGTGAAGGCTTCCCCCAACCCACTTCCAGACATTTTATTGTTACCATTGTAATGATTCACCGGCAGCTCTTCCACACTCCTGACAAAGGATTTGGATCCACCAGACTTCTGAGGGGCCACCAGATTTTTCCTTGGCATCTGGGGACAGGAAACAAGGACTGTCAAGCAGCTAAGATTCTGATTTTTTTCCATCATTTATCCACAACAAAAGCAAGTTTTGTTGCTGATCTCTTTCAGAAATGTTTATGGCAGTTCCTTCTTGAGTCAATCAGAAATGCAGAGGATGGGATTGTGGAAGGCAATAAAAATCCCCGCTGCTCCTAAAAGAACTTTAATTACTCACCTCGTTACAGGTGAGATCAAGGGAGTCAGCAGCAATGCCAGCTCTGGCACAGGTGGAAGGATTTATTTTTCTCGATGAGTGGAAAAGGCTGTAAAAATATTGTACAAGGTTGGCTAATAAACTGTATTTTATTAGCCATACTTATTACAAGTGTTTACAAACTCGTGTGCTGATCGGCATTTTGATGAGACAGTATTCCTTAATTGTCATTATTCTGGGCTTACAAAACAAAGCCAGAAAGCTGGGAAACATAGCATATGCATTTATCAAGTCAAGATGTATAGCCAGATAGTGAGTAGCAAGCTTGGCAGCAGGTACTCTAAATCGTTACAGTGCTGGCCTCATCAAGTCATTTGTAGCTTGTTCAAAGCAGATTGATAGTGCTAATTTGCAGCTGTCTGTGATTGTGAAGAAAAAGTGCGTGCTTTATCTGTGGATCTCCTTGGAGAATATTGGGCCCTTGAGGTTTGATAGCAGACCAGAGAGCTGACAGTGTCCCCTTCTGCTGCCCCTGGTTTCCCTTGATGTCTGTGGTGGACGTAGGGTAAGGACAGAAAAGCCAAGGTGAACTCCCCATCTTGTGCAACAAGCCCCTTGTGAAGTCAAGACTTTAAACCGTGTTTTTTTTGAGTCCCATCCTGACAGCAGCACCTCTACCGTGGTTTTCACTGTGTGGAGTTACAGTACAATTTCCTAATGCCTGCTGGCAAACTGGCATCTCACAGGTTGGAGCTGCTTCTTGGAACACTTCCAGACAGTAACAGTGGTGCACTTCTGAGAAATGCTGCTTGGTCAGGGGCTGCAATGTACTTGCACTTCGCTGGTGTTACATCTCAGACTATGATACACCAGCAGTAACAGTCCTATAATCGAAGAAGTGACAAGCTAGTGGGAAATGTGAGGAAGAGGCTCTGTGAAAATGGCTTTGTGCTTATTTTTATTGGCTTTCTGTTTATTGCCTTTCAGTCACGCAACTAAAAATGTGCTTTGCTTACAAGCAAAAGGGTTTTACTGATTTTTCTCTTCATCAGGCTTCCTTCTTGCCCTGCTCCCCCCCCCCACCTTGCTGGCAATCCTGCAAATCCAGCCTGAGTTGCCACGGTCATTCTGATTTCTTTACCTTTTATGCCTAATCTCCAGTAGTAAATGTTCCGCAGGCAAGCTACATCTTCAGCAGTAACTCTGCAAGCCTATTATGTGCATCCATGTGGTGCTTAGGTAAAAGGTGTGAGCAATGGATGGAAAGGAGCAGCTCCATGCTGCTTTCTTAGCTGTGATGGTCCTGCAGTTCTCTCAGCTGAAAAGGGAAGAGGGCTGCAGAAAGCAGATAGCATTCAGAACAGTAGTCACCTAAATTTTTAGGAAATTAGACACGTCACGATGCAGATCAGGGGAAGTTTCATAGCTGCATGCTATGCAAAGTAAATCATACTTTGCACCAATGGCCATTTTAGGAGTCTTAATCCCATGCAAACCTTGCCTTTTGTTTCAGTCCCTCCCCGATAGAGAGGCAAAAGCAGGTGTGCCCTGTTCTGTTAGAGTGCTGTAAGAATACATCTATGAATATCCATGACCAGGATGGATTTTCTGGCTTGAGGCCTGGTGAATCCACTTGAGAGGCTTTCTGTTAATTTCTTTGGGGTTATGGAGATCCCCAAAGATTATTTCATCAGATATGAAAAGGATCAAATAGATTTGTAGCTTCTCTTCTCTCCTTAAGCTGACTCTATATAGATTTTTTTTTTGCACCTGGGAAGAGAAGCAAGAATATGTATATCTGGAGAGTTTAGAATGTAAAGAATGGCTCCCAGCCATCAGGGAAATGTGTTGCATTCATGACTGGCATAGTAGGCATCCAGTGTATTTTGCTATGAAACACATAGCACCACTGAGGTGGTCATCCAGTTAAAGATGTGGTCCACACTACCAGATATCTCTCTGCTAAGACAGGATAAACCACACCTGATTTCTGGTTGAGCTGCTGGGGAAGTTTGCATAGAGTGTAATTATGCTCATCAGACTTTTGCCGGAACACTTCTGCAGCATTCAAATGGTTGATAGATTTGCTTTATGTTGTGAGGGCTTTTATTTGTCTAGCTTGGGCAACATCTTAGAAATCACATGCAATTACTCTTTTCTTTTGAAAAGAAATTGCTTTTCTCACTGAACTTCAAAAAGTTCAACTGCAGAAATTAATATTGCTCACTATTAACTCTGAGAGGGAAGGAGACACTTTGAGTCATTGATATCCCATCTTTTCCTTAAATGTCAACTATCTAAATACTGAGTAAGTACAACCTAATGTAATAGTAGGGAAGCTGAAAGATTTTATTTTATTTTTTTTAGATAAAAATACATTAAAAAAAATCAGTAAAACTGTCCTCATTTCTCACATATCAGATGAGTACTCATTTCAAAAAGAACAATTGTTGTGTTTCTCTCTTCAGTTCAGGCAGTGACAGAGAAGGAAAATAACAAGCAGGGAAATTAGGGTTAGGTCTGGCAGTCTCTAAGTACTCTAAAGCTTGAAGTTAGGAACAAGTTGGTCTTACTTGTTTGATGAGCATGATTATGATAGTGGCCATATGTGTTAACATCTGCACTGGAAGATCTAGGACTAATCACGCTGAATGAATGAGACTCACAGAAATACAGCTCTATCTCCCTCCATATGCTGCATGTGAAATTGCAGGTGGCCATTGTGATGGCATTCATCCTGCTTAATTTTTGATCTCTAAAAATGACACGTCTTGTGTAGAAAAAGAAACTCTTCCACATCTTGCTTATTTGAAATGTGCCTCAGCAAGATACAGTCTCTCTTTGGAGGGGCCTGTCTCTGTTCCGATATTACAGAGTTATTCAGGGCGGGGGGTGAAGCCTGTGAACATCGTCACGAGACTTGTTGAGTAAGCAGTAAAATGTAAGCAAAACCACAATGTAGCATAATTCCAATAAGAAAAAATAAACTAACATCTTAGGTAAAATGGTGGGCTTTGAGTTAGCTATTACTGAGGAAGAAAGAGACAAGGACTACAGTGGAAAGTCTTCTGAAAATTTCAGCCCAGTGCTCAGCAGAAACCCCAAAATACTGGTGGGAATGGGAGAGCAGTAGGGGACATCTCTCAGTGCTCCTGTACAAACCCATGGCTGGTCCACACCTTGAATCCTGTGGGTAGTTCTGGTCTCTGCATCTCATAAAGAGTATAGTAGAATGGGAAAAGGCTCAGGAAAAGGCAGCATAGCTGAACAAGAGTTTAGTTTTCATAGGAGGAATAAGCTGGAAAGCTCTGATTTTCTGTGGTGGAGTCTGTAGTGGTTTGGTAGTTTATATTTCATGAAGGTTGTAGTAGCAGAAACCCAAACATGTGCCTGACTCCACTGAGCTACTTCCCTGTAAGGGAATTCTCCCTGTAAGGTCTCAAACGTGCCAAGCTGAATTAAGCTCCTGATAAGAAATTATTTTTCCTTTTTCTAGAAAGTGTTGACTTAAGGAAAAATGCTGCTCTTGCATTTGTGCTGGGATATGTGCAATAAGGGCAGGTATTGAAGGTAAACTTCCTATATATATATATATCTTATAGTCATTCTCATAATCTTTTTCAACTAGATGTCAGAGGGATTTGACTGGGGCTGATCCAGCACTTTGAGGGTGCAAGTGTAGAAGAGATATTGAGAGACTTGAGTCTTGGAGGTATCAGAAGTCATTTACAGCAATGTCACAATTGACACTGGCTTAGTGGGACAAACTGTAGTATAATGCTCCAGATTCCTTCTTTCAGATGTGTGTGACATCCCCAGTAGTAAATGTGTGAGGACAGGACCTTGCCTCTCTGAAAAGCTTAGATTCAGAGGACATGCTATTGTAAACACTGTGAATCTGCAGAAAGCCTAAATCAGGTCTGAACTTGTACAAGGTTTGGGACTACTGAGAAATTTTGAAACTGATGGGCTGACTAGATTTGAAATGCCTTCCCCAACACTATCCCTGCTTAAAATTCCTAGCTATGAAACAGCTACTTCCTCACAGATTATTGGCTTTTCATTTTGCTCAAGTGCAGCCTTTTCATCAGATTGCATATGTTCTGATCACTTTCTGGCAATTTTTCTTATTGTAAATAGAGCCCATTCAGCCACAGTTTATATAACCACTATCAAGACAATACCTTCCTAACGACCACTTTCCCAGGAGAAACACAATTATATCTCTTTCCCCATTTCTGCCAATTGCAGTGGAGTTTGCCACAGAGCCAAACATGGGCCAGCTATTGTACTGGCGCAGATGGGTGGGAGCCACAAAAGCCTGAGTTGGAAAATTCCCTATCTCTGGACCAGAGCTTTGGTTTGCTTCTTTTGCCATAGGGGTTCCCACTGACTGAACCAGATAGAGGAACTTTTTTGCACTTCAGAATTTTTCACAAGCTTGAAGGGATGTGATCCCAAAGGGTTTGAGGAAAATGAGGTTTGTGGTTAGATGGAGTTGCAAACAGGAAATGTTCCCAAAATCTTGTCTGATGGAGTATTGTCTGCAAATGATTTCATGGACCATGGGCTCACTTTTGCCATAGGTATGCATTGCTCACGATTAAGATGACTGGGGTCCTTTTAAGCTGCTACAGATGCATGCAACCTGGGGATCTGGGGCAGAGGAGTGCTGGAGGACAAGCAAGGGGTTATCACACAAAACATCCAATAGCTTTGCCACCAGCAGGCAGGCAGTAGCAAAGTGTGTAGGCAGACAAACTGCCAGTGGGTTACTCTAGTAACACTGCCAAAATTCTGCTGAATTCCATGGAATCTGAAAGTGCTGGGTTCCCAAAACATACCTCTGGCAGGAGGGCAACCAGAAGGAGGAGTGGTACTGAGCATGGTGCAGCTAGCAGATAAGTTCTACAGGTATTGACCCCAAAGCTAATGTGTGTGCTGGGTAGAGCCTACCTCCCTTTCTCAAGGTATCGGTGTAATTTGGGTGACTGTGTGTGTCAGGCCTCTTGTGCTGAGCCTCACAGGGGAAGGGGCAAGAATGTCCTTGATACTGCTTTCTTGCAGGCGTCCCGGAGCTCTTTGACATGGGGACATCTCAAGGAAAGGGGAACAAGATCACAGGTGCCAAATGAACTGCACATCTCTGACCCAGGAGGTCAATACTACCTCTCTCCACCTCCCCATCCTGTGTCAGGTGGGGCCAGCTGAGAGTAGGTCTTTGACAAGATGACCACTTGTGGGTAGATGACAAGCTGAACAGCTTTGGAAACCAGAGACCGCTGTGAAAAGGCTTTCACTAAGCTTTTCAGGTGCCTGCATGTTTAGACATTTGGCAGAAGGCTGAATATGGAGGCCATATTTTCATAGTTCTTTCTATAAAATGTCGTTTTTCTTAATACATTTGATGTGGAGGATATGAAATTGTTAGTTAGGCAGAATTAGAAGGCTGCAGATTTGGCTGCTTCCAAAGGCAGGTGAAATACTCCCAGGACTGCTCCTGCTGCAACCCAAGGTATCTCAGGTCACCCAGAAGACAAATATAATTCACTAAAGATGCAGCTATTTCACTCTATAACTGTGAGACTCAGCTAGAAAAATGGAAGGAGGGGAGAGCCAGAAAAGTCTGAGCTAGGATGGTGCCTTCCCGAGGAAAGTAATGAGTATGATAATATAGGTTTAATGTTATTCTTGCCTAGGTAAATGGCGTTTGGCTGGTTTTAGAGTAGGCATGGTGGCCTTGTATCTGGCATGCCTTTTGCAGCCTCAGTGGTCCTGGAACTGGAGGCTTTGTGGCTCGCTGAACTCCAAACCTAACAGAAGTCTCTGGGTGACAGCCAAGAAATGATGCCCCAAAAGATTAAAATGGGTCCTTTTATGGAAAAGTAAACTTAAGTGGATACATGTGCTTGAACACTTAGGGAAATGACATCAGAAAAAAAAAAAATGTTTATTTATTTTAAAACAAACTGATAAAGGAACTGAAAGAGCGTCTTTCCTTAA